>CM046819.1:15683076-15820341 GCA_025617385.1 Murraya koenigii
GATTTTCCTTTTCTTCTTCTTCCAGAATTCTTTCTAAAGCTCTCAAGCTTTCGATCCAAATGTAAGCATTCAATTTTGTGATTAATATAAAGCATTTAAAGCCTTCTGTAATTAATTTATTTTAAAGTCAGTACATGTAATTTAAAGCATTTATTTATTTATTTAAAGCTCCAGAAAATCTATGCATGATCCGCAGACCGATCTATATCGATCCGCCATAAAACTTGTTACTTAGCCTCGGAGGCATGAGACCTGATCTCTCCCTCCGTTGTATTCTCTTCTCCTCCTTCCACTCAGAGCACCGGATCCGGGATCCGGATCTCTGCATGACTGTATGAGCCTCGTGTTGCTTAGGTTGCATAGGATTTAATTTTTAAAGTCTTTATTTTGTTTTAAAGTCAAAACCAGATATCTACTCGGACACTCGATGTGCAAGATCTAGATCCGTTCTAAGTCGATCCGGTCCGAAGCGATAGAGTAAGGTCTATCGATCATCCGGTTTAACGACGCCACGCACTCTAACAGCTTTAAAGTTTTATTAAAATTCAATTTTATTTGTTTTTCTTGTCCTCACTATCATCCTTCTGGTCCTATTTCCCTACTCGGTATCGTAGCCAAGGGAGGATAGTGTTGTATAGTTTAGAGCGCCTAGGTTAGACGTCCGTGTAAAGGTTGAACACTTGCGTGAGAGGTGAGTGTTACCTCCGGGTGCCACTGTAGCATTTGGTCGTAAGTCCCCAAGGTTGAAGGGCGAGAAACCCACTCTTAGCCGTGGATTGTAGTCTTTCCCGTCTGCCTAAAACTTGAAACAGATTTCTAAAATGGATTCTCTACTGCAGAGCATCATCCTTTTCTAGCTCTTCCTCCGGAGGACTAAGTGATTCAAAGCATGTAGTGAATTCGTAAGAATTCATAATTGAGAATTTTAATAAAGCCATTGATTGTTGGGAACTACCAAAGATTTCCAAAGAGATGATTTATAAAACTAAAAACTTGATTTTTAAAGAATGATTATGTTATTAAAACCGAAGAGCATGACATAACACTTTCAAAGCCATTTGAGACAATCCAATTGTTCTCGGAGCAATCTCTAAGAAGTTAAGAGAAAAGAATTTTAATTATGTGCATATTGGTTTAATCCAAGTTGGTATAAAGCCCCTGACCAAAGAAGGATTGGATACTTCAATCCTGGCTGTTCTCAGAGATGGGAGATTTCTCTCCTTTGATGATTCCTTGCTCAGTAGCATTGAATCAAGTCTCTGTAAAGGACCCATTTCATTTAGCTGTTATCCAAACATAACAGTTTCACTTAAAGATAAAAATATTTTAAAGAGCATGATTCTTCAAATCAAAACCCATAATTATCATATGGTTAAAGGGTCAATTCCAGTTGCATTGATATTTAAAATTTCTTATAAAGCCATGCATTCTCGCATTTAACACACATAGCACAAATACCGATCAAAAAGAGATGAAACCCTTCTCTTGCAGATCGATTTGTCTAAAGCCAACACTGTCATTCCAAAGCCCATCCAATGGAAAGATGTCCATCTTCCTGAGGAATGGATTCTTGAAGGAGCCACTGAACCAGTGATTCCAAAACAACTTGAGCCAAATACAGAGTTGCAAAATGTGATTCAGTATTCTGATGGTAAAGTCAAATTATCCTTTAGGAGATCTATATCTTCTAGATTCTCTGATAAGGATTCTAGCACAAATATGCCTACTATAGAAAGGAGATTTTCTAAGATACCTTCTGAAATAAATCTCCCTTATCAAGATGTAAAGAGTCAACCTAGGTTTTCCACCTCTGGATATACCTAGCTCATCCATACATTCCGTTGACTACACTACTAGTGTACCACATCCCATTTACACTAGTAGACAACAGGAAAATGAGCAGGAAGAGAAAGAACCTTCTCCTCATACTTCTCCTACTTTCTCTCCTGTCACAGAGAATAGGATAAACGTTATCATTAAAGAATTTGAAGTTGATAAAACCATTCTGCATAATGATTTTTATTCCGATATCAATAAAGAAAAAGACTTTGGTTTTTAAGAATTTTCTAAATCAAAGAAAGAGATTCAACAAGTTTATTATGAATTTGTAAACTTGCATAAAGTTCATATCTTCTTTTTTGATTGGTTTGAGATGTATGCTTCTGATAACAATATTGATTATCCTTTTAAGGAATCAAATCCCATTGTTACCGTGAAAGAAAATCCTCGAATGGACTCTTTCCGATAGTGACGTAACCATGTAAGCGTAACATCCACCTCTTAGGAGTATTGCTATTGATCATGGTGATCCTCCTGTCCAAATTAAAGCTTCACCTTATAAAATTAATAAACCTAAAGATCCAGAAGTTGATTTAGATAGTATTATACAACAGAACAATTTCTGTAATACTAATCTAAATACGATAGGAAAACAGATTGACTAGGCTCGGAAAATCAATTCCGTAAATCAACTATAACTGCTTTCTCCCGTCCCTTCGCTATTCCTTCTTCTTCAAAGTCAACAAAGTCCGATTCGAGAAAAGCTTAAAAAGCCTATTTTTGAGCCTTTCCAGGTTTCTAAGACTAGTCAAAAGCTAGTCCAAGAATCTAAATCAGATTTTGCTAAAGCTATTCGTGAACAACTTGATAGGATAGAAGTTTCTTCTTCCTCAAATAAAGTTCAAATTGCTCCTAACAAAGTGCACAATCTAGTAAGATTGGTGTACTCGGACTATGATCGACCTTCTATTGCCTCTTCTGAAATAGAAGCATTTAAGGAAGAACCTCTTCAAAAAAAAAAATAAAATCCATTGGGAATTAGCTCTTCCCAAAGCCGTGTCTCCACCGATTTGGTTATCGATAATGGATCAAGTGCTTTAAACCAATCTAGGTTTAATGCATCTTCCGCTCTATGAATGGAACATAGATGGAATGTCCGAATATAACATCCTTGGGTTGTTGCAACAAATGACCATGGCGACCAATGCCTATAAAACTCAATCGGGAACTTCGACAAAGCTATTGCGAAATCTTGAATCATCGGATTTATCGGTCAATTAAAAGGTCGATGGGATCATCTTCTCACTAAACAAAGAACAACTCGACATTCTAAATGCTATTCAAACAGATGAATATGGAGCACCCATCTGTGATGAATTAAATGAGCCTATTCAAGATGCTGTAGCTACTTTGATAGTTACAATATCTCTTCATTTCATAGGTGATCCTTCTCACTTAAGAGATAAAAATGCTGAGTTATTGCATAACCTAAGATGCAAGAAACTTAGTGACTTTCAAGATTATAAATCTACCTTCTTCACTAGACTATTTCTGAGAGATGATGCAAATCATGTAACTTGGAAAGAAAAGTTCCTTGCAGGTTACCAACCCTCTTGGGTGAAAAGGTCGAAATTCTATTAAAGCCTTATATGATAACCAATTCCTTATGACAATCTCACCTATGGTGAACTTGTCGATTATGTCAATAAGGAAGGTCTAAAGATTTGTCAAGATTTAAAACTCCGAAAAGATTAAAGTGGGAGCTTAAAAGATCTAAACAAGAATTGGGCAGCTCAGTAGCGGTTCAATTATGATCCTTTTAAAGCTTCTACCTCTAAGGATTGTAATGGTAAGTGTTATTCCAAACCTTACAAGAAACGTTACAAATCCAAAAGAGATAAAAACCTTTCAAAGACTCTAGAGAAGCTTATTATAAGAAGCCTTCGAGGCCTTATAAAAAGAAAAGATTTCCTAGAGATAAATCTAAACCTAAAGCCTCTTTTAATTACAAAGAAGCCACGTGTTTCAAGTGTAATAAAAGGCCATCATCGCTCAATCATCGCAAAATGAGCAGGAAACTCCACGAGCTCGACCTCGGGAAGAAGTCCCAGCAAAGCTAGCTCCTTTGCTAATCGAGTCATCCAGCTCGAGTCTTCTATGACGTAAGACAGCGAGCCCTTACAATTGATGAAATAGTAGACTCGATTCGATACGTAATACAAGTAGCTCTACTAGTTCCGAGTCTTATTTAAAGAAAGTCAATGTTTTGACTAAAGAACAAGAAATTTTTCTTGAACTAGTCAAACATATCTCCGATCCTCGCTCTCCAAAGAGAGTATTTGGATAAGCTTCTAAAGACCTTAGAAGTAAAAGATAAAGTCGAAACTCTAAAACCCCTGTTCTTAAAAGAACACTTATGATCTTCATCGAAATCTTGGGTAAGAAGACAAAGAAGTCAACTTCTAATATTCAAGATCTTCGAAAGAGATCAATGACATTAAAGATGAGATAAAAGAGTTGAAAGAAAAGCGTAAGAGTGATTCCGCAGCAGTTCAACTTCTTCTACAAAGACACTTGCAAGAGGATTCCGATAAAGAACCGTAATCGATGATAGCAATAAAAGGATCAAAGCCTTGAAAATATCGAGTCTGCACTGATGATTTTCTATTTGTTTTAAAGCAAATTACTACTAGAAAATATTTGATCAAAATCACTTTGATCTTTTCCAAAGATTTTGAGATCGACACCATTGCTCTATTTGACATCGGTGCGATTTGAATTGTATTAGAGAAGATATTGTCCGAATTGTTTTCATGAGAAAACAACCGCAAGACTATCTCGCAGACAAACAATTCAAAGCTAAAAATCAAATCCAAATTTGATGCCTCCGTTTATAATGATGGTTTTAAATTTAAAACTTCATTCCTATCGACAAATGATATCCATCATATTGTCATTTTAGGAACACCATTTATAAACCTCATTACTCCTTATACTCGTCAATTATGATAGTATATCTTTTAAAGTCGAAGTAAAGAACTTGTTTTTCCTTTCATTGAAAAGCCAAGGACAAGGAATTTAAACATCATTAAAGCATGTTTTGTTTATAAAAATCATATTGGTACTCTTCTTAAAACAAAACAAAACAATTTGGTTTGTTTGAAAAGAGATTTAAATGTACAAAGAATTGAAAGACAACTTCAAAATGAATTTGTAAAACAAAAGATTTCGAGTTTGAGACACTCATTAAAAGAGAAGTTTGTGTCGATTTGCCATCCGCGATTCCGGAACGTAAAGCAACATATGGTAGATTTGCTTTATAAAACTTCTTTTGATGAGAAAAATATTCCTACTTAAAGCTCAGTCCAATCCAAATGAATATGGATCTGGAACAATATTGTAGGAATGAAATTAAAGATTTGGAGTCCAAAGGACTTATTGTTAAGTCTAGGTCTCCATGGTCTTGTGCTGCTTTCTATGTGAATAAAAATTCAGAAATAGAAAGAGGCACACCTAGACTTGTAATTAATTACAAGCCTTTGAACAAATCTTTAAAATGGATTAGGTATCCAATACCTAATAAAAAGGATTTATTACAAAAACTGCACTCTGCATTCATATTTTCAAAGTTTGACATGAAATCTGGGTTTTAGCAAATTCAGATTCAACCTAAAGACAGGTATAAAACTGCATTCACTGTTCCATTTGGACAGTATGAATGGACAGTTATGCCTTTTGGCTTAAAGAATGCCCCCTCAGAATTCCAGAGAATTATGAATGACATTTATAATCCTTACTCTGAATTCTGCATTGTTTATATTGATGATGTGTTGATCTTTTCTCACACAATTGATCAACATTTCAAACATTTAAAGACTTTTTATTATGCCACTAAAAAAGCTGGACTTGCAATTTCAAGTTCCAAAGTTTCTTTGTTTCAAACTAAAGTCGAGTTCCTTGGACATTATATATCCAAAGGAACAATTATGCCTATTGAGAGATCTCTTGCATTTGCAGACAAGTTTCTCGATAGGATTCTCGACAAAACTCAATTGCAAAGATTTCTTGGTAGTTTAAATTATGTTCTTGAATTTTGTCCTAATATAAATAGGATTTCTAAGCCTTTGCATGATAGACTTAAGAAAATCCTCGTTGCATGGATCGATGAACATACTAAAGTTGTAAAGACCATAAAGAATATTGTTAAAGAAATTCCATGTTTATATCTTGCAAATCTCGCTTTACCTAAGGTTGTAGAGACCGATGCATCGACTTAGGCTATGGTGGAATTTTGAAACAAGTTGAACATGATAAAGAACAAATTGTTAGATATGTTTCTGCTCACTGGAATGATTGCCAAAGAAATTATTCTACAATTAAAAAAGAAATTTTATCTACGGTTTTATGCATAACAAAATTCCGAAGTGATCTCTTAAATCAAAAGTTTTTACTTAGAATTGATTGCAAAGCTGCAAAACATGTTTTAGAAATGGATGTTCAAAACATTGCATCAAAACAGATTTTTGCACGTTGGCAAGCTATTTTGAGTGTTTTTGATTTTGAGATTGAATATATTAAAGGTGATTCAAATTCTATTCCAGATTTTCTAACCCGTGAATTTTTGCAGAATAGATAATGCCTCCAAGGAGGATAGACAAGGGCAAAGCCCCTCTTAAAGAGTCCTCCAAAGATGTGTCCCTGACACCCTCTAAAGAAAAGCTCATATCTTCAGCTATGCCAATCAAATCCTGGATTGACATGGTCGAGGAGCAAGAAGCTCAGTCTAAAGCCACCTCTTCCGAGGAACAGGTAAAAGAATGGATGCAATCCATCTCTAAATCCCCGAGCTCCTCGCCGCTTTACAAAACCAAGCTCTACAAAACCTTTCCCAAACTAAAGCTCTTTCTCAAGTTCCTGAGAAGGAAAAATCTGTTTCTAAAGAAATTGTAAAGTCTTCTCCTTCTAAAGCAGCTTGTTTCCCGGAAAGCTTCTCTTCAAAATTGTTGTTTCACAATGAAGTTTTCTCAAAAGTCGGATTGGTTTAGCAAAACTCATCACCAAAATGTTTTAACCATTGAAGATGGGTTTTACCATACTGATCAATTTCAAGCCCTTTCAAAGTTTTTCCCTAAAGGCTGGTTTTTCAAACCATGGGATTTAACAAAACCCCAGCCTTATTATCAATCTATTCTTGAGTTCACAAAGTTTGTCAAGTTTAAACACTTCTTTCTCAGTGAGTCTCATTCTGAGCCGGCATACTCTACTGCCACAATTTTAAAAGTCTTGAGTCCAAAGCAGTGGGGAGATCTTCTTCACAATTTTAAATTTTTCCCTGCAAATTTTGAGACTTGTTTAAACCATTCTAGGTCTTTCTCTTACTAGGATTACCAACTATAGAATATATATATATTCTATAGTTTTATCCAATTATTTTGTAATTTTTAGTCTGATATCTTTCTCCTTTATGGGTTCCCATTTGAAAGGAATCAATATATATATATATATATATATATATATACACACACACACACACACATTGACTAATAAAAATATACCAAATGTAGTGCATGTTTTACACAAAAGAGAAAAAAACAACTTTATATGTATTTGCTAGTTTTGCTTTTAGTTTTAAACCATCCCAACTACAGGGAGTTTTGGATTCTCGGATTATGGAAGGTTTGCGAGTTATAATTCTGCCTAAGAGGCTAATTAGACCAGTTTCTTGGATACGGCTGTGGTCTGGGTTGGTGAAGTGACAGTGGATGGTTGATTTGGGGGCAATCCTAGGATGTCTGTCTTATATGGTAATCTCCATGATTATCGGGGTGTGGTCTTGGCTACTTTTACTTCATTCCTTGGACACCAACCATTTCTTTATGCTGAGCTTACAACTGTTTGTAAGGTGTTGGAGCTTGCTAATTAGCTTGGTTACTCTGTGCTTGAGGTATAGTCTAACTCGACTATTATGATTACTAGGATACATTCTGATGGCCTTTTTAATTAGTATTAGGCCTATTCTTTGCGTTAAGTTCTTGCTTTGTCTTATTCTTCTACTATCTTAGTCAAGCATGTGCTTTTGGAAACTACTTTTACTGCTGATTTTATGTCTAATTGGGCTTGCACTCATTTGATTTTTTGTAGCTTTTTGGATTCTTGGGATATTCCTACTAGCCTATCTGGTATTCTTCAGTTGAATGCGTAGACATTTTCTTACATCAAGCATTAAGATTGTTTCTTTTAGAATTGTTTCTTCTTGTTGATTTTTCGTTATTAATCTTTTACTGTTTATCTATGCTTTATTATATATGTTCTTTTGTGGTTTTAGTTTATGTCTCTCTTCTTATGTATTGTTATATTTTCTAAACTATTTCAACTATAGGGGTCCTGCCTAACCCTCCCTTCATCTTAATGGCTTTAAAAAAAAAAAAACTTTATATGTATATTTTGTAAAGAGTTGAATTCAAATAATTAAAGTTGTAAGGAAAAACTCATTAATGTTATAAAATATATATTTTATTCATTATTAATTATTGTATTTTATAATTATTAATTTATATTTTCAATGGGCCATTAAGGATTACAAAAGATTATCTTATTAATTTAGCGAAATTATTAATTTAATACACTAGACCAAGTAGAGGCCGGAAGATTTTATTATTTAATCTATGTTATTAATATATTGAACATATATTCATTGAGGTTTTACTGCCAATAATTATTTAACATATGCTACTGGTTAGTTGACTTTCTTTTTCATCATTAGTGTGATAATATTTCATTATGGGTGACCATGAGTTAGGTTAAGTTGGGTTGAGTGTCAACCATTGTGAGTTGGGAAGGGTGGGCGTAGCTCGGTTCAATTCAGTTCAAAATTTAACAGAACTAATTTCAATCGGTTCTTATTTAAAAAGAACTAAATTCTGGACTTATTTTCGAATTTTTAAATTTATAGCTCATTGGACTTCATTAATAGAATAAATTTTTCATCACAATTTCATTACAAATATAGAAATATTGACAATAATTACAAAGTATTCAAAACACATTTAAAAATATAAATTTAAACTCAATCTCAAATGCACCATCCAAAATAAACATAAAATTGCAAATATTAAAAACATAGAAATAATACTAGCTATAACACAAAATAAAAAAAACTACAAACAAATATCAATAACATTCTCCAATTTTCATGATTCTATCACTTATTGGCATCCATTTTACAAATTCCACCTCAATGCTTGAATCCATAAAAAAATTTAAAATAACAATAAATAATTAAATAAAAAACTATGTAAACAATATACCAATTTTTTTTTTTGAATTAAGAAAACTTATTAGTCAAAAATATCAATCGACGGCCATTTGCTCTTGTTGAGATTTCATTGGCCTAAAAAATTCTTTAAGAAATTAAAACAATTATATTCTAATTCTAATAAACAAAATGTTACAAATATTTTATAATATATATATATAATATTTTCATCATAAAACAACCCTAAAATCAAAACTTATTCTAAACTTTTAATCTAACGAATTAATGATTTTAATAATTTGATATAACCAATTAAAATGTAATATGTTTTGAACTTTAATAAAATTATAAAAATATTCCGATTTTTCGGTTCGGTTTTTCGGTTATGCATTATGAACTAAATCCAAAATCATTGTTTTGCTTTTTTTTTTTATATATAACTATATATTCGTTTATTTAAAAATATATATATATCCATAACCGAACCGAATCGAACTGAACCACTGATTCAATGCGGGTTTTTTTGCCCAGTTCTAGAAAAATTCAATTCAACCCAACCCATTTAAGAACTTAACCAAACCTAACCTGCCAACTTACACAAGTAATAACTCTTATTATTATTATTATTGACAACTTATTCAGATAATCAAAATAATAAGTTTGATTATTTAGGGTTTCAACTTTTAGATTTGGTTTAGAAAATTATGTTAGTTATGTTTCGGACTATGACAAATAATAATTATAAGATGTTTGCCTTTTTAGACTGCACTTTTGGATTTGTTTCAAAAACTTAAGTTCTTGATGTTTTTATTAAGAAGTTGATGTCTGTTATTAATTGTGTTTTATTTTTAGTTGATTCTATTTAGTAAGAGCTTGTTTGTTTTATGTCTAGAGTCTTAATTTGACTTAATTTAAGATATTTTGATATTTAAACTTGTTCGTTTTGTATATGAATTCTTATTGTAAGACAACTTTATCTAAATAAAAATAAATAAAATTTTCTAACTTTTATCTTAATAATTAAGTATTTGAATGAAATTTTTTTTTCTCACAAATATTCTCATTAAATGTATTTTATTTTCTACCAACTATTATAAAAAAAACTTAATACTTTGATTTTTTTTAATAATCAAAAGGATTTTTTTTTTCATTAACTATAACATAATTTAGATGTCAGATTATAAATTCACTTGATCTCAAACTTTACTTAGTATTAAATCTTAACATATATTCAATTTGAATTTAAAGCAAATTCTTTTATTATTAGATAATAATTTTTTATGTGAAAATATCATGTTAAATTATAAAAAATAATGTTATCAAATTATTTTTCATAAATTATTTATAATATTTAAACTACTGTACTAGATAACATCGTAAATGTATATTTATTTAAACTTTAAGTATATACAATACTTTCAACGTCATACATGAAAAAGTATTAGATTTAAGATGTTTTGAGTTTATAAAATAGATAACCTACCACTTACACTCAGACATAAAAAAAAAACATATTATTCTAAAATATATGTTTAGACTCATTCAGACTTCTGTAACATTTATACTAATTTAGATTTCAGACAAAAAAACAAATGATACCTAATTATGATACTATGCTTATTTAATTGGTAGATTTATTTTTATCCTAATTAAAGTGTCATCAATAAAAATTCATTACATGAATTAAAATGATAAGATTTCATAATTATCTATCATTTGAATCAATTAGACAATGACACATTATCTGTCATATTAATTGCCATACAAACTAAGTATTTCAACTAAGTAATAAGTAAGCATAGTATTATTAATTTATTTATTAATTATTTTACTTTTGAGATAATAATAAAAAGAAATTGACAATGGACCTTTGAGGAAAAGCCTAATTTGTAATTACACAAATTAGGCTGACTTAACTTGAGTTTTATTAAATGAATTGGGTTGTATTAGGTTGAATTAGATTAAATTATGTTTTTTTTTCCATCAGCGATGTTTGCAAATTGGATGGATTGATTGCCAAACCAACCCAACTTGACATGTGCCCACCCGTGTCCCTATATTTTATATAGGAAGTTAGAGTTTTCAGAATAAAAATTAATTTCTTCGAGTGGATTACATTTTAAATTTTTTAAACATGAATGGATTTATGAAAATACAGTTAAGATATATTTGTTTGTGTTGAAACTTATTAGGATTGTTTTGATAAATATCTTGAATATTGGGACAAGACTATAAGTTGGCAGAGGTCTAAAGTACCTATAAATACTTGATAACTAGTTTGTCTCCATGGCAGTGGCAATGCTAGAAATTATTTTTAGCAAGGTTAAGTTTAAACAATAATTTAATATAAGAAAATGATTAACAAATAACATATACCAAAATAAAAATTCATTAAAATATCTAATTCAATACACTAATAATTATCCTTGAAGTAGTTTCATATGTTGAGAATATTGAAGAATAATCTCATTATCAAGACTACAAAATATCTATTTTTTTATATATACAATAAGACTATCATTCAACTATTGATCTCCTATTCGATTTCACAAACTATTTTTTACAAAATCTATAGTTGAAAATGTCATTTCTACTATAACTGTGGCAACTGATAAAATCAATGTTAATGTCATCACTAAACAGACTAAGGAATAGAATTTATCATTCTTAGTCTCTATTATTTTTCTTGCTAGCTCACCAATCCCTTTCAATGTTGAAAATTTATTTTTAGGACCCACATCTATAATATAAACTTCAAATTGAATTTCAAGTGTCAAGAGATGCAATGGAAAAAAATCATTTGGATAAAACTCAACAAGTTGTTGTAATTTCTGTTTATCAAGCTGCAAATGAGTCATTGGGGCATAAACATGCCAAACAAAGAAGCAACTCAGTACTTGTCTTCTTGTAGTGATTGTTTAATTCTTGAAATTGCATGTCCTAAATTGTATAAAATAATTCAACATGAAAACGATGCATATTTGTGATCTTTCGAGCCTCGCATTATGATCTCTTTGAGTTCGAAACAAATCATCCATATTAAGAGCATCAATATCATGCTTTACATAATAAAAAAAGTTTCACCAATCAAAGAGTCTTACTTTCAATTTTTGCAAGTTTATCTTATACATTCCAGTTAATTTCATAGCATTCACAATGTCTTGGTCTTTTTTTCCTGTAATGCTTGTGATAACTCATGTGCAAATCCAAGTATTTTTATCATTAACAATAAGCTAAACATAAAATCAAATGATTGCATGCACTTCAATAACATTGTAGCTTGAAATATTTTATTATAATTTTCTTCATTTGAAATTATCTCAAGTACATCAATAATAAATGGAAACATGGTGATTATAATTAATAATGTACCATAATGTGAGCCCCAACGTATATTAGCATATCACTTCAAAGCAAGCTCTTGATTTAAACCTCCTCCATTAGAAATTTCACCATTATTGAGTGCATCAATAACAATTTAAGTATGTTTCACTTAAAGAATATCACAATGTTTTGCTGTAGCACCAACAAGCCTTTCTATTGCACCTGCCGTTAACTCCTCTTCCTTTTGGAGAGTTCCTTACTCATAAGTAATATACTGATTAGATTAAAAGAAGGAGATATCTTTCATAAAAGTAAATCGCAATTATTTATTGAATTCAAAGAAGATTGCGCCAATGAAAGAGATAGAAGAGCGGTATGACAGAGTTCAACAAAGGAAGGAGCTTGACCATAAAAGCAAAAGGAAGGAAAGAGAATAGATGAAAGCTCGCCCAATGGAAGCGAGAGACTCAAGGTATGCCATTATTCTTCTCTCTTGACCTGAGACTAGGTTGGGGAAGTTTAGTGAGCGAGGAGAAGAGTTGATAGCTGTTAAAAAGAATCAATTCAATCAACTAATTTCAACTGAAAAGTAAACCCTGTTGAAGAGTTCGTTCGTCTGCAAGACTTAGAAAATGAGTCGTACTAAACCTTAAATCCCAGACGGCACTTAATCCTGGATGGCTTTTCTTGTAGTTTACCAATCTCAAAGGTGACAGCTTCAACTTAGACTAGGGCATTAGATTGGGCACCTTTCATTTCCCTTTCTTTGTTGCACATTTCGGATATTAACTTTAGCTGCAGTAGGCTTCTAGTTACATTGAGTGCATCAATAACAGTTTAAGTATGTTTCACTTGAAGAATATCACAATATTTTGCTGTAGCACCAACAACATTGACTAATATTGTAACTAAATTGAAAAGAGAATAAACTTCTTCATACTTCTTTGTCTCAGAGATAGAGCCAATTGAAGTTTATGTGCAAAACAATAAATAAAATAAGCACATTTGTTGTCCTCTAACATCAGTGCTTTAAGACCATCGAATTCACCTTGCATATTACTAGTGCCATCATGTTTTTTCTACTCAAGCTAGACATACTCAATCTATATTTAGAAAATAGTATATCAAGTGCCTTTATAAGTGAAATAGATGTAGTACTAGTAATATGCTCAATCCCAATAAAATGTTCAACTATATAGCCATTTTTATCTATATAATGCAAAACAACAACTAGTTATCTTTTGCAGAAATATCACGAGATTCATCAACAAGGATAGAAAACAAAACATCACCCATCTCTTTAATAATAATATCGATAGGTTCAATTGTAGCACAACTTACAACATTCTTTCAAATCTCATTTGATGTCATTATAATATTTCAGAAGTATTATCAAAAGTAACAGCACTAATGTCCTCATTGTGATCAACAAGAAAGCATAAAAGCTCAAGAAAACTCCCTTGGTTGCTTGAATCTTTAGACTCATCATGGCCACGAAATGCAAGCCCTTGTTTTAATAAAAACCAAATGCAATCAATAGTAGCTAACTAGCTATCATATGAACTTGATAATCTATTCGATACTTGTGAGCATGTCTTGCAGAAGCAGTTCAAATATGTTCATTTTGATTCATCAACATTTCATATTTCTCTCTAGCTTTGTTATGGACACTATAAACATCTCCCATATGTTCAACTAATTTTTTAGGCTTCCTTCAATTTAAAAAACCTTTACCAACAAATGAATCACCACTCCTTTTATTACCGTTAGCCTAAATGGTTATATAAACTTTAATTTTGATGATAACAAACAATGTATCAGTGGTAAAATGGTAAATATATATTTCACAATCTCATTAGCACTTGACGAACTAAAATCATCCGTGTGAAATTAAGTTCAAATAGACAAATGCACAAAGTAAACTAAGTCAATGACAAGCTTTAAGGATACTAGCTTAGGTGACTTCTCTTATTATATTTCTTGTAAAGTTAATATGATTAAAATTAAGCATTTAAAAGCTCAAATTATTTTTCATGATATTTTAAATAAATTATTGTTTTCATAATATAATAGTTTTACACTTATAAGAAAAATGATTTATAAAATTGGTTATTTTCAAGTTTATGGACTAAATTAAAAAAGTATTGAAAACTTTAAAATCAATAAGTATTGTTTGAAATTCAGAAAGTGGATCCATTTAAAATTTTTTCTAAAGTTTAGGATCATAGTATAATTTTAGAAAGTTTTAGAGCCAAACAGTAATTTTAGAATAATAGCAACTAACCATTTTACTGCAGAGATTAACTAATAATTTACAGAGAGTTTCTTGAATTTAAGCAGCTAGTCGATAATTTTAAGCAGCGATCCAATTGCGTAAAAATTTCAAATTATTTTCTAATGGTAACTTGCCACAATAGTCAAATAGCGATCCGTTTCAAAGTTAGCGGCGATTTGATAATTCTCAAAAAGTCAATAATAGCTAGTTTTCTTATTCAAATTTTGAAAAGCTAAATCAAATTCATTTCAAAGTAGTTGTGCATATAAATTATCTTAAGTTTTCATTTTTCTCGGAGGTGTGGACGTAGACGGATTGTCAAACCACGTAAAAATATTATGTTTTTTTTTCTACCCTTAACTCATAAAATTTATTTCTTGTTAAAATTATTATTATTATTGGTTGTGATAGTTGTTGATATTGAATTGCATTATAGTTATTAAAGAAGTTTTTAAATCTCAAATTCACCCACTCTTAAGTCATCTAGCTATAATTTCAATTACCAATCTCTTGTTTAAAAAGATAATAAAAGAGACAAAATGCCGCATCTTTTTAAGTGCTATATTCCATCCAAGGTCCAAATTTCCCAAACCAAGTAGAACCAAACGACCTTTTTTTTTTTTGATTTTCCTATTCTAAAAGTTTGAAGTTGTAATTTTTAGGTAGAATAGGATCTCCCTATACATATGCTCTTCCAACTTGATCTTCGATTTTATGACTATAACAAAATATTGGAGTTTGTAAACTAGGATTTATAGGAAGATCTTGTAAATTAAATTCTACAACTTGAGCCGCATATTGTTTTCTTTGAACAAGATTGTGATGGTGGATTTCTAGAGTAATATTTCGCCATAACTATAACAAATAAATACAATTAATTATGACATTTTAAAAAAGAACCAAAAGATATTCTCCACATCAAAATATAAAAAAGAAAAAAAATACTCAACCACTATTAATACATAGTATTGTTATTTTATTATTTATAATAATCAGTAAATTTAAAATTAAGGAGCCAGAGCCACAAGCCAACAACAATAGCATTGCCAAATGCCAATAATCAGTTAAGCACATGTGTGCTTTCCCTCTTTATCAACCCAGGAAGTATTGCCACAATAAGTTAAAATTAAGAATATTATTTAATTTAAAAATGCATAAATCAATTAAAAAAAATAAGAATAACTAATAAGGTGCTTGATAATCGAAATAACTTTATCAATTCTTAAGAAATAATGCAAAAAGCTGCAAAGGTGCAAGAATAAATTAATTAATTCTTAATAATTAATATAAAATGCTACTAAAGTGCGATGATGATACCAGAAAAATTGCAAAGGTGCGATGCAACGATGGTGCAACTTGCGGGGCTGCCAGTGCGAAGCTACAAACTGCAGCCTACAGTGTCTATGGTATGAAAACAAAGAGGTGATATCTCTGATGGTGTGGGAGTCAGACAGAGATACAAAACATGCCAAAAGTAATTGGTAGCCAACAAATTTTTTTTTTGGCAAAGTGATTGGATTATGGATTTGATTTATGTGATTTTTTTTAAAAATACTGTATAAAAGCATTGATGTTTTAGTTATTTTTAAAATTTAGCAGGAGCTTATTGTAAATTCATTAAAAATATAAAAATTAAAATAATTTTTTTTTCCCCAAAAGCTTGCAGGAGCTTCAGCCCCGGTTAGCTATAAAGTGGCGCCACCATTAGTCCAGGGTCACCGATTGTTCAAAATTTCCTAATACTAACTAGCCACATCAACGAAGTAACTAGTCCATTGAGGAAAGTGGCTAACGCGCTTCGCGTATATTATATATATTTTTTACGTCTCTAATAACTAGCTTTTGGAAAAATCTATATAAACCTGACTTCAAAAGATTGATTTAAGCTAAAGCTCGCTTATTCAAAGGACCCTTAAGTTTATAAATTCATACAATCTTAAGCTATCCCTTCTTAAAATATTCTTGTAAGCTTTTTGTTGTTTGTAATTTTTTTTTTTTTTTCCGTCATTGATTTGAGTAAGTATAAGTGAGAGACACTTATTAAAGAGATGTAATACGTGCACCTCAAATTTGTAAGAGTTTAATTATCAACAACTTAAAGTCAATTATACTCATCAATTATTGAAGTCTTAAGATATATGACTCCGTGTTAGTGTAATCTTGAAGTTTAGATTGCTTGGAGGTACAAAAATAAGTGGATTGCCAAATTACAAAAAATTATTGTATTTGTTTTCTCTCTATCTTTACTTCTTTTAATTTACTTGTTATCGGGATGTCGAAGAAAATTTTTAACTCAAATTTGCTTTTCCTCTTGGTTTATTTAATTAGAACTTAGTTTCAAATAATTGCTTTACAACAATTTGTAAAATATGTAGTTCAATTTTATTTTACACTGAGAATTATGACTGCCTTGGTAAATTTTATTTTACAGTGAGCATTATGGCTGGCTTCATTATGGCTGGCTTGGTAACATTGTAGTGTTTAAAATAATTAGTTATTTGGTAAATTTTATTTTTAATAGTATGAGTTTTAAAAATAATTATATATCTTTTGTAAATCTTACCTATTAAATTGCAACAAATGATTAAAAAATTGGAGATGGCAATTAAACTCGGATCCAAATTTTTCTAGCTGGATTCAACAAAGGGAACCCACATATGTTTAGGTTCGGGTCCAGACTTGGGTGGTTTCAGAAATTCGGAACCTGGTGTTTATTTATATATTAATTTTTTAAAGTATTTAATATAAATATAAATAGTTTTTTATGTTAGTCCAAAGAAATTATATTTAAAATTGTAAATAATTATTTTTTTATTTTAATTCAAATAATTTTTAAGAAATTCAAGTCTAAAACCCGAAATCCAGAACCTGGCCTGGACCCAGATTGAAAAAAACCAGTTTTACATCCGGGTTCGGTATAGAAATTTAGTATCAGGGTCTAGAACCGCAAAGCCCAAACCCAAATCCAAACCCGGAAATTGCCATCCTTACGAAAAATAGACATAATGTAATGAAATTTATTTAAACATATCTAAACAAATGTTTATATGATTTTTTTATGGTATATATATATATAATAATTAGTGACTAAATAAATAAAAATGATACTTCAATACTTTTATTACTTTTATTTTGTTACTCGAAAATAATTGATAATAAAAAAGTCATAATAGTCATGATCTCCTTAAACTACTGAATTTATTTTCTCATTGAATAAGCATAACTTTAGGTTTATGTAATGTATGAGAGGATATATGTTATATTAAGGATAAAACTAATTCTCAAAAAATCAAATTTTCTTAAAGTATAACAAAATCTTATAGTAATTTAATATTCAAATTGGTCCACGGTAGACATGGCTCACACAGAGTAAGGCTATTAACATTCTAAAAAATGCTTTAAACATCCATATTTTAACAAAGTTTCAATGGTAACCATTTTACTTGGAGCTTATGTATTACATTGCTAAATGGTTGTTATAGACATAATCAAATATGGCAATAATCGATATTATTATGATATATAAATATGAAAAAAAATCAAAATGTATTCAAAAAAGTAAATCCCAAAAATTCTAATAATTATTTATTTTAGGGTGGGGCTATTTGAACCCACCAAAATACTTTTAAAATCCATCTTTACTTGAAAATATTTATAACCAAAATATCCATTAATGAATTTACTATTAAGGACAAAATTATTCAATTAAATAAAATAATTTACTCTATACACTCATTTATAAAATCTTCTTTACTTTATCATCCATCCTCATCCCTTAAACCATAGACTTATATAGGTTTCTCTAATTCTATTTATGAATGTCTGTACAAACAATTAAAATATATCTGATTATTGAATTGAGATTTCTAAGTTGTTTTAACCACCTATCTTTGATTTTCTAGTTGTGTGAAAGTCAACATTTATGAGTAAGGGAATTCAAGTTACGTGGCTAAATGCTAAACAATGGCTTCGAGCGTTCATAGCTAAAAATGGATTTTGATCCTAATGTAATTAATGTAAGTTATAGTTTTAAATGATTATATCAATTCTCATTTTAACTTTGCTATTTGATTAGAGATAAATTTGAAAATGAGGGCTACAGAGAGAAACATAGAGAGAGAAAGTTATTTTTTATAAATTTTATTTGATTTGTTTAAATTAATTCAATCATAAATGCTTGATTTCATTAATTATAATAAACTGCACGTATTTGTTTGGCCGAAAAGCTCCAAAACTTAAATTTTACTTGATTGATTCAGATTAAGGTTTATTTTCATATTTTTATTAAGCTAAATTGAAAAATTCAACCAATTGATATCTCTAAATTAACGATGTTTGATGGGTCTATTTAGTAATTACGTTAAGATAGAATTTGGTTATTAACAATATACTTGATATTTAGGTGGATATGTAGAGTAAAATTTTAATTTTAAAATTTCAATAATAAATTTAAAGAATAAATAAGTTTAAAAAATATTTTAATGAGCTCAAATAGTCCACCCTTTATTTTATCTTTCGTATGACTAAATTGATCTTTTGTGCCAATTTGTTTTACTTATTTAGCGTAATGGCAACCTAATCTCTACTTCACTCATCTGACAGGGACTTAAATATTGTTCATCTTATTTTCAAGATAATAAATTTTACCACCTGAACTAAATGACATTCACTACTTTTGTGTGCCAGGTTAGAAAAAATTCCTGGTTAAAATTTAGTCTAGCCCCGGTTAGAAAAAATTCCTGGCCTCGCCTGTGATTGGGAGTGACTTTTCCTCAAAAATGTATTCATGGGATTAACTAAAGGATCAATGGATACATTTTTACACATAAGAATTAATTTTACCAAATTACTCATAGTTAATGAAAGATACACACGCTACAATTAGTTTTAGTTATTACTCGTTAGCTTTGTTCTTTTTTTTTTTTCTTTTATAGTATAGACTATGGGCTTGTTTATTAAATCCTGTGATTTTTTTTTTAAAATTTACTTGTTTGGTTTTTTTAATATATGAGAAAATGTTTGAATATCAAAAAAATATCTATATTAAATATATTTATTTTCTTAATTATAAAACCTGATCCCTTTGTTCGTTTTTACTTGTAATGACATAAATGTAAAATAATATTATTTAAAATATTTTTTAAAAAACAAATAAAATAGCACATATATTCAGATATTAAAAAAAATGTTATTTAGATAAGAGAAAATATATCTGAACCATATTTGTTTTATTATATGTACATCTAACTATCATAAAATTTTGGCGTGTTTTCTATACTATGTTTATTTCTAAACTTATATCAATTAAACACTTTGACACTAACAAATGGCTATTTTATCCCTAAATGAATTGACCATTTTATTTACAAAATTTAAAAAATAAAGAAATTATAATTACAATAATACCCAGGAATTTAATAAAACAAATAAATTTCAAAATCAAATATGTTAATTTTTTATAATTATAATTTCATTTAAAAATTATCATTTCAATTTTTTGTAATTATAATTTTATTTAATTTTTGTAATGAAATTAAGTATATGAAAGTTTAAAAAAATTAACATGAAGAAAAAAGCTCTCCATAATTATTGTAAACTTCTCTATAATTAAAATTAAGAAACTTCCCTATACTTAATTTAATTGAAAAAAATTAAATGAAATTATAATTACTAAAAATTAACATAATAATTTTTAAATGAATTTATACATATAAAAAATTAACATCATGGATTTTGATATTAGTTTTTTTATTAAATTCATGAGTATTCTTGTAATTGTAATATTTTTATTTTTAAAAATTTTGTAGAATAAAATGACTATTTAATTCATTTAGAGGTAAATTGATCATTTATTGGTATCAAAGTAGTTGATTAATACAAATTTAAAATCAAAGTAATGTAAGGAATATGTCAAATTTTTGTTGTAGTTAGATATACATATGACAAAGTAGAAGTGGTACAGAAATAATTTTCCTTTAGATATTTGTATTCAGACTTTTATATTCATACTAATTCAAACTTCAGCTAAATTCACACTTATTCAGATTTTAGATTAAAAAAAGAAAAAAAAAAACCATACCTAAGAGCTGTTTGTTCTTACTATAAGTTTAAATTTAACTCAAAATTGTAGTAAGCTATAATTTTTCTAGATCAAGAACTCACCTCTACATAATGATAGTAATCTCTATATTGCAAAAAAAATATGTTTCTTGTTGAAGATGTAATAAAATATTTTTTCTAAAATTGTTTAGGATAATAATTTATTCTTTTGATTTTTAAGATAAATTAGCATATTCCCTACACTATATAGATATATATACTAGTTTTTTAAAACTATATATATCTATTTCTTTTAACAAGGTCTATTCACTAAATTTGACATACTTCATTAATTAATAACGTATGTGGTGCATATTTTACCTTTATATCATTGGCACTAAGGATAACTAAGTCAAAACAATAATTTTTGTAACTCCACTTCTAGTAATAAAATTAATTCAATCCCAACATTATGACTATAGAAAAATTTTAAAAATTAAGCAAGTCCATTATTTTTGTCAAAATATTAGGCGTACCATAAATGCTATTCTTATCTCAAAAACTTCTTGAAAAATAAATTTTCAATATTTAAATAAATGCAACCAAAACAAAAAGGAATTGGAACTTGAGTTGAAATCCTGCTTACAAAAGTTTTGGAAAATGGGCATTCCCTATAACAAACTTAACCTATTATCAAACCTACAAATGTTTATCATCATCAACATGATCTTCATCACTATCAACTTGATTGAGGGAAGATCTCGTCAGCCAGCTCATCCTTCTAGTATTGAACACATTGTAATAATAACTTAAAATCATCTTTTTGCTCTTGGATGGGAAACGTTTCGAGGCACGCTCCCAAAAATCGGCTCCATTTGACAACAAATAAGTTCTTACGAAGGTTTCAAACATAATTTGTTCTGTCATCGTCCATTTCTTTGAAACTATTTCTCCCATCTCATCAAACTTCCAACTCAAGAAAGCAGATCCAAGTTCAGACTGCAGATTATGCCTTGCTGATAGCATATGGCATCTGATGCAGTCTGTAGATCCTGGAGAGACACAAGAACAGAATTGAGGTCTCCCTCTCCCAATTTTTCTCATGTTGCTCTTAGGTATCGCTTCTTCAATGGGCCAAATCTTACTGCCCAGCAATTTTAAACTTTCTGAATCATAAATACTTTCTTTGTTAACGGGGCCCATCCAATCTGGAACTTCAGCTTGGAATCTGGGGCCAACTGGTTTAACAGCTCTGGGAAGATTTTCACTCTCACTCTCAGAGTCATCATTACTCAATAAACTGATTGATTGTTGAAGTTTATCTTCTGAACTTGATGAATGTGAACAGCTAATCAAATCACTGGAATCCACCAATGGTTGATCCTGAACTATAAAGCTTTCCGGACTAAAAAGATTGGAAACATTGGATGATTCATCTGTGTCAATTGAGGAAGATATATCCTTGTTTAATGGATCCCAGCTTGTCATATTATCTGAAATGATAAAATCAGCATGCAGTTTCTTTCGTTCCAAGCTATTGTCAAACGTCAAAGCACTGTCATAACTGTAGGAGTTCCTGACTGTTTGCTGACAGGTCACTTTATTGACATTTTGGTAACTAGAGTTCTCTGAAGCCAATCCAGAAGCCGCTGTGAATTTTCCACCATTTAGAAACTGCTCGAACTTTCTCTTTCGCTGAGGAAAAGAGGGAGAGAAAAAGATTGTTCTCGTAGGATTACGATATTAAAAAACTGGAAGTTTAGGTTGGGAGGCAGGGATAACACATCTCAACTCATAATTTCCTTGAATGTGCGGACTCGCTAAATTGTAAAGTGAAGCAAGTGTGCCTTGCTAAAAAGGAAACCGTTTTATTTGACCAAATAAAAAAATCGTCGAAGGTTTCACAGAAGTTAGCACATTTGCTGTTAGTAAAGGATTGTTCAATTCTTCACTGAACGAAGACTACAAAGCCGGGAAAACCAAAAAGGAAGAGAAGCCAATGAGGGGAAGCTTAGCAACAATCTATCCGGCCATTCTTCATAGAGTGCCTACCAAATAGATACAAAGAGCCTTGGTTGCAACAACTTACTAGTGTCAGCATGAAGGATTCTTTTTTCACCATTCAATCCTGTCTCAAGTCAAATTTTCTCCAGGCAATAATGTCCTTCCTCTGTATCCTTATCCACAGTCGGTACCTTCTTATCTTTTCTGCCATTTCAACCTAAGTTAATTATTTAGAAATGAAAAAACTATCTCAACCAACTACCTCATCCTATTTTTAGGATGATTCTAGCTTGAAAGGCATAAGAACTCATTCTAATCCTTAATTTAAGCCATGGCAATTGAGAATCAATCATCTCTCCAATAATTATCCCTATATCTTCTAACCAGCCATCATATATATATATATATATATATAGTCCTGATCTAATTTTTCTATTAAACCTACAATTTAATATTTTTTCTGGACTTTAACAAAGTCCAAAATCTTGAATCAGAATATTTCTTTTATATATATATATGCTGTTTAACATAAACGCTCCATTCATTTTATTTCCATAAAAAAACCCACCATGATATCTCTTCAGGGACCATATTACATATTTATTAAAAATAAATGAATATCAATATGGCATTTCTCCATCTTTAAGTATTCACCAAATAAGATATAGCTTCCAGAATGGACAGAGAAAAAAGGGATGGCTCGTGGTTTGAATACTAAATATCTTGGACTTATCTTTCCTAGGTAGAAGGATGGACTAACTACAACAACCAACTTATAAATCGATAATAATTCAACCCTAGATCTACTCTCAAAAACCTCACTCGTCACGTTTATTACAATTGGCCTGTAACAAACGACAGGTGGAATATCTCTATTTATTTTAGAAAAGAATCAGCATGAACACAAGAGTATGAATAATCAGAGTGATGCACTATTATTTTTTTCAAAGCACTAATTTATGAGAACACAACAGCAGATTACCAAAAATAATATCAAATTTCTGGATTTTTAATCCCCTTTTGCTCCAATCAAAAGTGGATACAACTGAGGATTATGGAAATATGAACTATTAAGACTACCAGAAATATGGTAAAAAAAAGTACACATCATGTGAAGAGACACAATGATAAAGGATGTGGGTTTACGGATGGTCTTTGTCAAAGTAGCACAAAAGACCACCTAGATAAGAAAGAAAACGGCTCACTGCTATGTCATGGTACACCGTTTTTAAGTCTCAATCATTTAGGCCTTCAGATTGCATTTCTGCTCTTTTGATATAATCAATAATTACACCCAATTCCCACATCATTATCAAAGAAGGTTGAAATTGTTCTCCAATTTCTGTGGCAACGAGGAACAAATTAGTTGAATTCGCTCAATCAATTTTATCAAAGTTAAAACCCTCTACATCTTTTAAAAGATTAATTCTATTTATAGATTCAACAGAACTGTCGGTGATTTCAACTTTTGCAGAATATATATATGCAGGGTTCTGTGATGAACAATGAAACCACAATGACAGAACAAATCTTTGCCCTTAGCATTCAAAAGTGCAGAAAAAGTACTATTTTCTCCCTAGGGACCAACATTATCAAGTAAAAGAAAGTAGAAAGACTTAGTACAGAGCTTACCTGAGAACATTCCTCATTACTGGTATGCCAAACTTTCCGCAATTTGGAAGTGTGATACCAAAATTTCTGAACCACATCCTTCGATACATCTGGTTCACAAGGATCTAATGCAAGTCCTTTTAACCACTCAAGCATATCTGACCCAGCAGTCGAGACACGAAACGATTTTTTGGGACCCATTTGTTCTATATTAAGCCGTGAAGATTTCTGATTCTTACTAGTGCCCTGCCCTTTACCATTATTTCGCATTCGCAACACAACCATTTCAGCAATGTTTTTCCTTCAAATATCTCTTAAATTCAACCCTGAAACAAAAAAAAATTTAAGCTTAATGTAGCAGCATTCAAAAAGAAAATTCACAAAATAATAACAATAATAAATTTTACTGGTAGTTTTGCATTTTAACCTACAATGAGGACCCATATCACTAAAGCAAATTCAATATAATGATATCACGATCTAATGCAACCCCACTTTTAAACTACTGAAACATCAAAACCTCATAGTTGATGAGTAAAAGATACCAAGCGCCCGTTTGGTTGTATTGTAGTTAGGCAGGGCATATTTAAGTTATAGTTCTAAAGTATTGAGTAAACACTATAATAATTTGAAAATTGAGTTAATGTTGTCCCGCACTCTTATAATAAAAATTTATAATATCTTATTATATTTATCAAAATTATTATTTAAATATGATTTTATTTCGTACCTACATATTTTTTTAACAAGGATGGGTCTTAAAAGTTAAGATATCTTAATGTCAAACAGTATTTAGAACGGCAAAAATTTCTACCTATTTTTAACTATTTTCCCAGGAAATCACTATAAGCTTAATCAAACCTCCAAAACATATATTATTGAAGAAAAAAACATAATAAAATAAAAGCCCAAAAATTAAAAATTCTTATTTTATTAAAATTGGGTTCTATGTTATAGTTCACGTCGTACTTTATTTAGTTCAATACCTTAATTAGAAGTTTGATATATTAAAAAAAATGGATTTTAGGAGAAATTATAAAATAACTATGAGACACTATGTCAACCATACAGTATATAAGTAAATGATATTATAACATATATGTATTCATTTTGAAGAACTAACATGCCATGATGATTGCATAAAATTTAACTACACATAGTATACATATATTAATTAATTGTATTACTTCTAATGTATTCTAAAATTCCTAGGATTTTAAGCCACCAATGGAGTAAACTAACCTGCCGGCGGTTCATCGTTCATTAAAGGACGAACTAGTAAATGCCAACAAAAGGAAAAATAATCACACTATTTCCAATGACTTTTAAAGGGAAGCTAGAGAGAGAGAGAGAGCTGCTTCATCACTTTAGTCAAGGTATATTTTAGTACAAATTTCTTAAAAGTTAATAAAACCATCCCAATTAAACATGTCTACAATTTAGATACTTTTATTCTTTTTGCAATACATTTACTGTTATTAAAGTTGTTTGAAGAAAAAAGAATAGATACTAATTACATGTCAATGAAAAACACACGCATTAAAAAAATTTTGTTTTGAAGATTAGCAATGTTCGTACCGAATTCTTTATGCTTTTAAGGAGAAAAAGAATAGATACAAACTTCCTTGGCCTAAGCGGCCATAGTGTCACGGGATGGGTGTTTTGCGCAGCAAACCCGTGCGGCACTTAGACAACCTTGTCGGGATGTTGCTAAGTAAGCCTTTGCGCTTCTCGATAGCTAAGCCAAGAGGTTCCCGAAATGCTAAAGAGAAGGAGAAGCTAGCGAGCAATGTAGCCAAATGCGGAAATTGTATTGATAGACAAAAGCTTTACAAGAGAGCTTACAAGTGTTTGATGCTTTGCTTGGATGATTACAATGCTTAGAGCTCATCTCTATTTATAGCAAAGCTTGGCTAGTTCTAGAGAATTCTATGTACATGTGTCTAAACCTAGACCGTACAAGTGTCACAAATCTAGGCTATGTACAAAAGTGCTAGAGTTTGCTAGAATGTTCTAGAATCGGGCCAAGCTAGCACATCTTGGCTCATTCTCTTGGGCCATTCTGAGGCTGGAATCATGCGGCCGTAACATCCTCCCCACTTAAGCTCGCGGCGTCCTCGTCGCGTTCTCGTGCTTGTACGCTTTGGATGTGTTCAGTGAGTGCCACGATTCATCTTCTCGTTCCCAAGTGGCTTCGCTCTCGGGAGGTTCTTCCACTTCACCAAGTACTCGTAGTATGGTGGCACGCCCTCCTTCGAATGATGCGATCAGCAAGGATGTAGTCCACATCTTTGTCGAGCAGCGGTGACAACGGCTGTTGGGGCACGCCTTGATTCTCCGCGACTTGGTTCTTCCACGTCTTCGTGATATGGCTTGAGAAGACTCACATGGAAGACCGAATGGATCTTGAGCCTTGGTGGAAGCTCTAGTTGATACGAGGCGTTGCCTACGCGTCGGATGATGCGGAAGGGTCGCTTCGTGGCGTCTCACTAACCGCTCGTGGACTTTCGAAGTGTCTTGAACTGTTGGGCGGGAGCTTGATCATAACTTCGATCACGCTTCCTTGTACTCGACGTGCTAGTCTCCTTGCATCGACCACTTCTTCATTTTCCTCGCGGCTTTGTCGAGGTATGCTCGCGTGATGTCAGCTTCTTCATGCCATTCGCAGGCGAGCTTGTGTCTGCGGGGCTTTTCCTCCATATGTCGAGGCTATGGCGTTGGGGTCATGGGGCTGGAATCCAGTGATGATCTCGAAAGGACTCTTGCTTGGTAGCCTCGCTCCGGTTGGAGATTATAAGAAAATTGGGCGACATCTAGCAACTCGCCCAATCCAGTTGGTGGCGCTCACGTAATGCCTCAAGTACATCTCGAGGAGGCCATTGATGCGCTTCGGTCTGACTCATCCGTTTGCGGATGAAAGCTTATTGAGAACTTGAGGTCGGTCCCGACATCTTAAAGAGCTCAGTCAAAATTTTCCGGTGAGCGTGGGTCTCGATCGCTCACGATGCTCCTAGGAACACCCGATGCTTCACTATGTGTTTGATGAAGAGGCGGGCTGCTTCGTCCACTTTGCAATCTGCGGGTGCGGCGATGAAAGTAGCGTACTTGCTGTAGCGGTCTACCACGACCATGATCTTTGCCATGACCTCGGATTTTGGTAAGGCCGTTATGAAATCCATCGAGACACTCTCCGCGGCCTTGATGCTGAGGCGGTACGTAACAATCCTGCCGGCAATTGGTGATCAATTTTGTCTTGTTGGCACACAAGACAAGTCCACGCATATGCCTCGATGTCGTCCGCATGCTTGGCCAAAAATACGAGGCTTGGACTAGTGCGGTGGTGCGCTCGATTCTGGGTGACCAGCCACTTGGAGTCGTGGCACTCCTTGATGACTTCCTGCGTAGATTTCCCACGCTGGCACGAATAGCCGAGTCTCCCTTGGTGAGGAGGATGCCTCTTCTTGCCAAAGCCGCCTTGTCTTTCCTTGAAGCACGCTTCTCCAGTAAGTCCTTCGCCGATGGGTCTTGTTGGAGCGCTTCACTGATGCGTGAGACAAGGTCGCGAGTTTGGTTGGCTCGCGCTAAGTGTGGCTAATTCCGCCTTGCGAGCTAGGTGCGTCCGCAGCGGCGTTGGCCTTGCACGGCTTGTACTCGAGCATCGTAGTCGAACTCACGAGAAAATCACTGCCAGCGTGCTTGCTCGGGGCTCGACTTCTTACGTGTTTGGAAGTAGCTTGTCGCTACGTTGTGCGTCATAATGGTGAAGTGTGAGCGAGCAAGTAGTGTCGCCACACTCGTAGGCAATGGATGATGGTCGTCATCTCGCTTTTCTTGAGCGTGTAGCGGCGTTCGCGTGTCATTAAGCTTTCGACTCTCGAGCGTGATGGGGTGGCCATCTTGCATAAGGACTCACTGATGGCGAAGTCGGAGGCATCCGTTTGCACTTGAAGGTCTTTGTGTGGTCCGGAAGAACTAGGGCGAGCTCCTCAAAATTGCTAGTTTCGAGCCTTGAATGCATATTGGCAATCCTCGGACCGATGCCATGTCCAGATTTTTCTTGAGCATATCCGTCGAGGGTGCTGCTTTGGCTGAGTAGCCTTGAATGAGCGGCGATAGTAGTTCACCAAGCCGAGGAATGAGCGAGCTCGGGTACGCTTTGTGGGAGGCTTCCGATCGAGGATGGCCTTGATCTTTGAGTTCTCCGTCATTATCTTGCTAGGCTGAGATTTTGTGCCGAGGAACTCTACTTACTTGAGCAAGCGAACATTTCTCCATTTTGATGTAGAGTTCATTCTCCAAGTACTTGGAAGACTTGCTTGCAAATGTTTGACATGCTCCTCGGCGTGGTCGTTGTACACCGCGATGTCATCAAGTACCGCGACCACAAGCGGTCGAGGAATGGTTAGTAGCACCTTGTTCATGAGGGTGCAAAGGTGGCCGGTGCATTCGTTAGACCAAAAGGCATAACTAAGAACTCAAATGATCCGTACCTTGTGACGCATGCTGTCTTTTGTTCATCTCCTTGCGATGCGTGCTTGGTAGTACCGGGCGCTAAGTCGAGTTTGGTGAAGTACCTTGCACTGCTAAGTTGGTCAAATAGATCCGTTATCAAGGGTATTGGGTACTTGTTCTTGATAGTGATCTTGTTGAGCGCTAGATAGTCGATGCACATTCGTAGCGATCCGTCCTTCTTACGGAACAAGGCCGGTTGCCAGAATGGGGCTTTGGATGGGCGAACATAGCCGCGTCCAACAAATCCATGGTTGTCTTCGTGACTCTTGAGCTCGGGTGGCGCCATGCGGTAGGGCGCCAAGGCTGGAGGCTTTGCACCTTGCTCCAACTCGATTTGATGATCCACCTCTCGTCCAGGTGGAAGCTTTTCGAGGCTGCGGAGGCATCACGTCCTTGAACTCCTCGAGGACGGATTGTATGGATGGAGGGACTTGAGGTTGGAGCACTTCTTGAATCTTCTCCTCGTTAAGCTCCGGGATGGAGACCAGAAGCTTGGGTCCTTCTTGAAACCCTTCTTGAATTGCATGGCGGAGAGGGTCTTCTCTTCGGACTTGCCAGCTCCGTAGAAACCATGCATGCCTTGCTCCAGTCGAGGATGCTTGGGGAGTTCGTGGGCTGGAAGAGGAAGGCATGGACTTGGTCGAAGAACTCCATGCCAAGGACCATCTTGAAGTCATCCATGGGCACGATTGAAAAGTTGAGCTTTCAGCTCCATGTGCCAAGTGCAACATTCACTCCATGTGCGGTGCCCATGATGGGCTTAGCGGGTGAGTTCACCGCCTCGTTGTACCTCGCTTGCCTCGTGGTTCTAAGGCCTAGGCGGCTTGGCCTCATCCTCGGATCACGAGTTGTGTGTGGCTCCGTGTCCGAGCAGCCTGTGACGGTGTGGCCGTTTATCGTCGCGCTTACGTACATCGACCACTTTCTTGAGTCTTGGATTGAGGGCTGTCGAGTCGTCAAGTCTTTGGATCGAACCCATCTTGGGTCGGGGTTCTTCCGATGATGATGAGGGTTGCCCTTGAGCTGGGCAGCGAGGGCATTCGGCGACTTCTTCTCCGGACGATCGCGAACCCAATGAGGCCGGTTGCAAATGAAGCGTGGGGCTGCGAGGCTTTGGCGCTTCCTTGCTTGCCTTAGATTTTTCTTGCCCACTCTTGCGCTCGGAGGCTTTTACGCCCCGATCCTTGCGATTATGGCCCTTGTCCTTGCGACTCTCTCCCAGCTTTTGCCTTGGCTGGGCCTTCTCTCCTTGGATTGGGTGGAGTACTCATGCGGTGACTCCGCGGTGGCGATAGCATCGTCAAGTGTTTGGACGCCACGCCGGTCGAGCTCCGTCTTGGCCCGATCCTTGAGGCCATCTTCAAAGTAGAAGGCGAATCCTTTTCGGACATGTCGCTGATCTCGAGCATGAGGGTAGTGAACTCGTTGGCGTAGTCGTGGACGCTACCCGTTTGCTTGAGCGGCGTAAGCGTGTTCTCGCCTCTCTTTCGGCATTGCTTGGGGCAAAATGCTTTCGGAGTTCTTGCTTGAAGTGCGCCCATGTGTTGATGGCGCGAGATGCCTTTGCCCATTCGCCATGCTTGCGGCGCCACCATAGTTGTGCGGCGCCCTCAGAAGCGTGGGTGCGGTGCCACGCTTTGATGCCTCGTCTCTCGCACCCGTGGCATCGAGTATTGATCTAGCCAGAACAGAAGTTGTCCACGATGGTTGCATTCAGTGTGCCATCGTATGTGTCGAGCTTTGGCACGTCAATGCGTCGCGCATCACTTGTGCTTGTGGAAGCCGGGCTAGAGGAAAGTGTGCGCTTGTGCCATGCCCGATCGCAGCGTACTTCTTCCACTTCGATGCGGACGGCGCGGCTCGTCTTGTCTGAGCTGCGGAGTTTCATCAACTCCTCGTGGAATACTTGGAATTCCCTCGAAGGGTGTTGGCTTGCTCTTGCATGAGGGCCTTCGTTGCCGCTGTGAAGTCGGCATATTACGCCTCGAGGCCGTCAACCCTTTCCTCCGATGTCTCGGGGTGTCCTCGATGACGGACATTGTTGTTTCCAGCGTAGTCAATCGTGGCTCCAAGGCATCGACAGATGCGGCCTCGACTTGCTCGAGTCTTGGCTCGCCTGCGAGTGTCATCGCGGCCCGACTTGGTTCGGGATATTCTCCACACCATGAGCAACTTCTTGTGTCAAGCTTGAGGTTGGAAGGTTGGCCATTGCTAGAATGCGTGTGTGCAAACCGTAGCTCGATACCACTTGTCACGGGATGGGTGTTTTGTGCGACAGAACCCGCATGCAGACTTAGACAACCTTGTCGGGATGTTGCTAAGTAAGCCTTGCGCTTCTCGATAGCTAAGCCAAGAGGTTCCGAAATGCTAAAGAGAAGGAGAAGCTAGCGAGCAATGTAGCCAAATGCGGAAATTGTATTGATAGACAAAAGCTTTACAAGAGAGCTTACAAGTGTTTGATGCTTTGCTTGGATGATTACAATGCTTAGAGCTCATCTCTATTTATAGCAAAGCTTGGCTAGTTCTAGAGAATTCTATGTACATGTGTCTAAACCTAGACCGTACAAGTGTCACAAATCTAGGCTATGTACAAAAGTCTTAGAGTTTGCTAGAATGTTCTAGAATCGGTGCAGTAGCACATCTTGGCTCATTCTCTTGGCTAGTGCAGGTCGGAATCATGCGACCGTAACATCATGCACTATTATTTTTTTCAAAGCACTAATTTATGAGAACACAACAGCAGATTACCAAAAATAATATCAAATTTCTGGATTTTTAATCCCCTTTTGCTCCAATCAAAAGTGGATACAACTGAGGATTATGGAAATATGAACTATTAAGACTACCAGAAATATGGTAAAAAAAAGTACACATCATGTGAAGAGACACAATGATAAAGGATGTGGGTTTACGGATGGTCTTTGTCAAAGTAGCACAAAAGACCACCTAGATAAGAAAGAAAACGGCTCACTGCTATGTCATGGTACACCGTTTTTAAGTCTCAATCATTTAGGCCTTCAGATTGCATTTCTGCTCTTTTGATATAATCAATAATTACACCCAATTCCCACATCATTATCAAAGAAGGTTGAAATTGTTCTCCAATTTCTGTGGCAACGAGGAACAAATTAGTTGAATTCGCTCAATCAATTTTATCAAAGTTAAAACCCTCTACATCTTTTAAAAGATTAATTCTATTTATAGATTCAACAGAACTGTCGGTGATTTCAACTTTTGCAGAATATATATATGCAGGGTTCTGTGATGAACAATGAAACCACAATGACAGAACAAATCTTTGCCCTTAGCATTCAAAAGTGCAGAAAAAGTACTATTTTCTCCCTAGGGACCAACATTATCAAGTAAAAGAAAGTAGAAAGACTTAGTACAGAGCTTACCTGAGAACATTCCTCATTACTGGTATGCCAAACTTTCCGCAATTTGGAAGTGTGATACCAAAATTTCTGAACCACATCCTTCGATACATCTGGTTCACAAGGATCTAATGCAAGTCCTTTTAACCACTCAAGCATATCTGACCCAGCAGTCGAGACACGAAACGATTTTTTGGGACCCATTTGTTCTATATTAAGCCGTGAAGATTTCTGATTCTTACTAGTGCCCTGCCCTTTACCATTATTTCGCATTCGCAACACAACCATTTCAGCAATGTTTTTCCTTCAAATATCTCTTAAATTCAACCCTGAAACAAAAAAATTTAAGCTTAATGTAGCAGCATTCAAAAAGAAAATTCACAAAATAATAACAATAATAAATTTTACTGGTAGTTTTGCATTTTAACCTACAATGAGGACCCATATCACTAAAGCAAATTCAATATAATGATATCACGATCTAATGCAACCCCACTTTTAAACTACTGAAACATCAAAACCTCATAGTTGATGAGTAAAAGATACCAAGCGCCCGTTTGGTTGTATTGTAGTTAGGCAGGGCATATTTAAGTTATAGTTCTAAAGTATTGAGTAAACACTATAATAATTTGAAAATTGAGTTAATGTTGTCCCGCACTCTTATAATAAAAATTTATAATATCTTATTATATTTATCAAAATTATTATTTAAATATGATTTTATTTCGTACCTACATATTTTTTTAACAAGGATGGGTCTTAAAAGTTAAGATATCTTAATGTCAAACAGTATTTAGAACGGCAAAAATTTCTACCTATTTTTAACTATTTTCCCAGGAAATCACTATAAGCTTAATCAAACCTCCAAAACATATATTATTGAAGAAAAAAACATAATAAAATAAAAGCCCAAAAATTAAAAATTCTTATTTTATTAAAATTGGGTTCTATGTTATAGTTCACGTCGTACTTTATTTAGTTCAATACCTTAATTAGAAGTTTGATATATTAAAAAAAATAGATTTTAGGAGAAATTATAAAATAACTATGAGACACTATGTCAACCATACAGTATATAAGTAAATGATATTATAACATATATGTATTCATTTTGAAGAACTAACATGCCATGATGATTGCATAAAATTTAACTACACATAGTATACATATATTAATTAATTGTATTACTTCTAATGTATTCTAAAATTCCTAGGATTTTAAGCCACCAATGGAGTAAACTAACCTGCCGGCGGTTCATCGTTCATTAAAGGACGAACTAGTAAATGCCAACAAAAGGAAAAATAATCACACTATTTCCAATGACTTTTAAAGGGAAGCTAGAGAGAGAGAGAGAGCTGCTTCATCACTTTAGTCAAGGTATATTTTAGTACAAATTTCTTAAAAGTTAATAAAACCATCCCAATTAAACATGTCTACAATTTAGATACTTTTATTCTTTTTGCAATACATTTACTGTTATTAAAGTTGTTTGAAGAAAAAAGAATAGATACTAATTACATGTCAATGAAAAACACACGCATTAAAAAAATTTTGTTTTGAAGATTAGCAATGTTCGTACCGAATTCTTTATGCTTTTAAGGAGAAAAAGAAATAATTTAGAGAAAAAATTTAGATCTATTTAAATTTCAATAAGTTCAAATTGTGTATCTTTTTTTTAAAAAAAAGATATATTCATATTTCAGTAATTTCAAAAAGTGATAACAAATAATTTTAAAAGGAAATTAAGATCTATTCGTATTTAAGTTAACTAAGACAACAAATATTTAGAACATTAAATAAAATCTATTCAAATTTTAAAAATTTATAGAAATAAATAAATAAAAAGATAAATTTAAATTTATTTAGATTTAAAATAAAGAAAAAAAAAGGCTAATCAGAAAAGTTTAGATCCATACCTTAGTAACCCAAAGTTTGGCTGGAAGCAAAAGAAAAGGTTGATGATTGATGAGAAGGATATGAAACCCGACTTTATATGGATGAGCCTCAAGCAATCAGTAACTCATAAGAGTTCTAGGTAATGTGGACTTTGTTTGGGAAAGTGGATTTGTTTTATATGTGTGTTCACTTTAATGTCTTTTAGTATTATGGAAAATATATTTATTTATCAAAAATATTTGAAAAATTAATATAGTAAAATAAATAAGAATAATGATAGAGATTTAAACATTTGAATCCTAATTTAAGTCTTAATGTTATGTGTCACTCGCCTATTAAATAATAAATTTTACACCAAGTAAAATTACTTAACCAATATCAAATGGATAAATACTATATTAGTTGAGAATCAAATTAAAACTTACATGTTGAACTACCTACCATTACTCAATAAAAAATTAAAAATGGACGAAGATTTTTATGTGTAGAGAATCTCTTTTTCTATTCAGAGACTACTAATTATTTAAAATAATAATTTTAAGTAAAAATTTTTAAATAACCAAATATTGTTGACTTACAAATCAACCATAATTTCAATATATTCTTAATCTATTAATCAAGAAATATTTTCAAACATTTCAATACAGAAAAATTTTCCATTAAGGAAGATAAATAAATATTTAGTCATGAAGTATTGTATCTTAGTGTCTTAGTATACTTAGCACAATGTACTAGACTATATGAGTAATGATAGACATCCTAAATTTTTTGTTTTAAATAACTATTCTAAATAATTTATTATTCATTAATTGATTGATAGTTCTTTACAAAATCTAAATTTTTCACCTACTAATTAATGAATACCATATCATTTAGGATAAAAAATTTGTGATGCGTAACATTACTTTAGACCATATACATAGTCTTAATCAACTTATTAGCAAGGTTCAGCCTTAAGACAACTAGGAGATATTGGAATGACATCAAATTTTTGTTTCCTTCCTAGAACAAACAAATTTGAAATTATTTTATTCCAATGAACAAATATAAAGTCTTGAAATGGTTGGTAATATAGATATTGTGTACTTATCCGACCCCATAAAGTCTGCTCGCAAACATAATATATTTTTTCTTAAAATAATAAATCAATTGGTAAAGATTCATAAAAGAGACTCGTTAGATACTCACATCATATCTAAAATTCTTGCAGTACATGGAGCAAACAGAGAATGTAAATTGTTACTATCTATCCATCATAGTTAGAGCACTTGTAAAATTCCTTCAATTGCAAAAAAAAAAAAATCCAAACAATACTTTATGAAATAATTTTTTTGCATTGCTCAAATTAAAAGGAGTTACATTAAAAGATTTGATTAAAATACATCTCACTGAAGTTTTTTATACCCATGAGCTCCACTAATATAAAATGATTTATGTTGAATAGATACGCTTCAATAACAATCTCATAGATCTGTTCACTAAAGCTTTACCAACATCAAAATTTAATATATTAATTTTTAGTATGAAATTTTAAGCATACAACCCAATAGGAGGGTGATTTAGGTTTCTAAAAATTATGTAGTGCTTGAATAAAAATTAATGTAATTATAAAATAAATTCAAACCTATAACAGATAAATAAAGCAATTCAAAATATAAAGAGTGTAAGGAGAAGAGAATCAAACATAGAGAATTTTACGTGGTTCGGCCAACTCTGCCTACGTTCACACCTCCAAGCTCACTGGACTTAAGATTTTACTAAGCAAGCCTCCAAGGATTTAACAACGCTTACAATTGACTTCCAATGTATCAATTAACCTTTACAATCAGATATTATTCTCAATCTCTTAACTCAAGTGTTTCGCAACACTTACAATCACACAACTATGATTTTACAATTAAGATTACAAAATATTTCCCTGTGTTTGATTACAAATGAAAGTCCAAAGTATGATTTAATAAAATGATAACAAGTTTAAAACTTAAGAAGGATTGTATACTCAGTAGCAAGCTCAATAATAATTGTTAAATTAGTTTTTGTTTGAATATAATTAATTTTTTTTTTATAGTTGGAGCTAAAAACTAGTCATTATTGACTTTTTACTTATAACCAGTTTTCCGTTTAATATTACCGTTGTAGCTACCAATTAACTTTTCAAATATCTTGTTTCCAGCTTATAAGTATCTGGTCAGCCATTTGGTTCCAGAGAATTCACCTTGAATAATCGATTTGGCGCTTATCAGTATTTAGTTCCAAGTTATCTTAAGTAAGAAGTCGTTTAGTTCCAGTAAGCATACTTCTTGTATCCAGTTTCTAGGTTAACTTAAGCAAGAAGACTTTTAGTTCCAATGAGCATATTTCTTATAATTAGTTTTCGGGTTAGCTTAAGAGGAAGCCATTTAGTTTCAATGAGCATAATACTTGTATCCGGTTTTCAAGTTAGCTTAAACATGAACCCATTTAGTTAAATATTTAACTTCTTATGAAAAACTCATTTTTCCGTGATTGTGAAATTACATTCTTTTTGTGAATAAAAATATTTGGAAAGCATTATTCATTTCATTATTATCAAAACATAATTAATCGAATTAATTTGTGGTTTTTTATCATTAAATTAACATGTTATATAGCTATATAAGTTAATTGATATACAATAAACTCTTTATAAAACAATATTGTTGGACTAAGAAAAAATATTATTTTATAGAATTCATTTATTTATCAATAAACAAATAATTTATTAATTTAGAGAAAGATTTTTTATTTAAAATATAATTTTATCGGTAAATGAACATAATTATAAAAGAGCATAAATCAAGTCAACAGATCTCATTCAATAGATAATATCCATAATAGTATAACTTAGTTAGGAAATTTTTAATTATTCAAAATATTTCATTTTTTATTTAGTTTATGAGTTAGGAAGTTTGAAAATATACAATATCTTTCTTTCTTTATTTAGTTTATGTAATCTTGTACATGTAAAATATCACTATTGTGTAAGCTTTTGATATTAAGAAATACATATTCTCAAGTTTCATTCAATTGTTTTTTAATTTTTTTTCAAATCATTAGAATTTTTTATTAACACTAGAAAGTGCAGATTTAAAAAATGTTAAAATTGATGTTTTTAATAATTTCATTACATTTACAAATCCCAAACACATTTTATGAATTGTCAATTTTTATATTTGATTTTTGTGTTTTGTAGGAATATCTCTAAATTCATAGTGCTTGGATCGAAAGACTGACGTGAAATTTGGATTTTAGTGACTTAGAAGCCTTTGGAAGAGTCACTAGCCATTCAATCCAATATTAATTTTAAAAGGTTGAGATTATGCCATGCGTCTAAGCTTACATGCAATACTCATCAATTTGTTAGTTCAACTATCTTGACAAAAGATCCAATGGTTTGGCTTCATTTGTAGCCATTGATTATGTTGAATCCTACATTTCATAATGCATCACAGTGGCTGCAATTTTGGACCCTTGGATTGCATTAGTAAAGCCTAGTTGGGGTTGTCACCAAAATACCATATAAATGCCCACACTTAATCAAATCAGATTTACCTATATAAAGACAATATATCTCATAAATAAATGTATGAAATTTTAGATGAGTTTTATAGAGAAATTTAGTGTAAATCTAGAGTGAATTTTGGGAAAATGTAGTTAATAAGAAGCAATTTTTCTCTACCCTTTTATTTTCAATTTCTATGTATTGTATTATCACAAATTTATTAAATAAAATGAGTATTTTGCTTACTAATATGAGTAGCTAATTTTCTACGTTGAAGTGAAGGATGATGTTCCTTGATTCAAATTATGAACTTCATTACTCTCTCAAGTGAGTTTAAAGTTTATTATTTTTTATTACATTTATAAGTTGTATTTTTTACCGGCTATTTTCATTTCATATTTATTTGTACATTTAGACCCATTAGATCTATGTTGGAATTTATATCTAATGTCGACACACCAATATAGTAGTGAGAATACTCTAATATAACTGTGGCATAATATATACTTAATCCTTTTATTTATTCATAGAGTGGTTAATTAAGACTTAAAAGTCACGTAATATCTAAATTAGTAAAAAATGCAAAATATAAATATGAGAGTATATCATGACCACAAATTGAATATAAAAAATGATCTCATAACTTTAGAACTTCTTTGATTTAGTTTATTTTTTCTTAATTTAATTTTTAATAATTATTTTTATTTAATAATTAACTACCACATTTTTAAATTCTTTATGATTCGACCAAAGATTCATTAAGTTATATTATAATTAAGCACTTTTATACTTAGGATTAATTAACCACCTTTGAGTCTTTTTCAATGTTCATAACTTTCTCTTTCATGGCTCTTCATTTGAAAAAAGTGAAAAATTCACATTGATTGATGAGATGAGGAGATGAGCATCCTTTAATAAGCCAAAAAGTCTACAACAATGGATTCAACAAAAACTCACTTTTCCATAAGCCAATCAATAATATCAAATTCTCATAAAAGGTCAACGGAATATTTATTAAATGAAATAAAGAATATAAATGTTAAAACGCACAAATTAGAAAAATATCTTAAGTTAGAAAAAAGTGCTATACGAATAATTTCTCCAATATCAAGAGCAAACAAATATGACTGGAGAAATTATCATACTAAAGCCAAAGGGTTTATGAAGAAATTGTATGGTGACTGTAATCCAGAATGCAACTTCTCAAGTGGTTAGCTCAAATAATTTAAGGCGAGACATGAATTAAATCTTATAAAATGTTTGGTGAAAGTGGTTCGGTAGCTATGAAGAATACTGAAAATACCTGACCAAGTATATAAGCTAAATTAGATAAATTTCATTGGAAGAAAATCTACAATATGGATAAAAGGGGTTTATTTTATCATTTAGAAGCGATAATTTACTTGCTACAAAGCAACTGAAAGGAAAAAATGACAAAGAGAGAGTCACAATTGTTGTTTGTTGCAACAGTGATGGTTCTGACAAAGCACCACTTTGGATTATTGGTAAATACAAATATGTTAATCCTAGATGCTTTAAAAATGTGAACATTAGAATTTTAATTGTCATTATCGAGCTAACAAGAAAACATGGATGATTATATCACTTTTTCAAGAATTTTGTTTGGTTGGTTTCACAAGAGAATGAATGGTAGAAAAGTTCTGATCTTTAGACAATTGCCCAACGCATCTATATTGAAGGCATGAGAAATGTTAAATTATTTTTCTTGGCTCTTAATACAACCTCAAAGATTAACCATATGAGGTTATGATTATTCGAGCACTAAAAATTCATTATTGATGTCAATTTTATTCTAGCATCTTTAAAGGCTACGAGGTAGTGCAACAAATCCATAAAAAAAAATTAATATATTAAACCCTATTAATTTTATTAATGTAGCTTGGAATAGTAATTCGAAAACAACAACAATTAAACATTATTTTGGACATTGTAAGATTTGGTCAGATGAATGTATGGTTTGTTAAGGAACAAATTAGTAAAGATTAAGACATCCATGAATCGTGTGAAGTTATTTTTGGTCTACACTACAGAAATGCAATGGATATTGAGCACCTTTCAAATTATCCTAGATAGAATAATGCACTGATGGAATTGTTTACTAATAAAAAGATTATTCAAAGTTTAATAAGTATCTCTGGTAATGATAATCATAAAATAGATGGCAATTTTGTTTTACAAAATGTCGCTGCAAAAGAGACCTTTCAAGACATAAGTCATAGACTACAATTATAATGTCTATTATCCGCACTTGCTAATATTGACTATGATTGTACTAGTTGTAGGAGAAATTCTTTAAAGGTGCTTGTAAAGAGTATAATAGAGCTAAACCCTTTGGATTTCAGATAGGCTGATCCAGTTAAGTTTGGGGAGGTTGCCACTATTTGATAACTTAATGTTGAAGAGAAAACTAGACCAAACCCATACAAACTAATCAAAAACTGGAGTTGTTTTTCTTAATGAGCCTAAGGTAGGGAGAAACCAGTTGATATTATACCACTTCTACTATGCTTACTCTCATAGTATGGGATGCGGGAATACCACACCAAGTCATAACATCTTATTTCATGATAGATGGTATTAAAGTTATGCTTGGCATCTCTCGAAAACCTATCTACAAGCTCACCAAGTGCTCCAATGTTACACCACGTAGGTCCCCTTCTTTTTATACACAAGGGTTGACAAGTAGGATGAAAATGTGGGTACTTATCTCATTAAGCGTTCTCATCGATTGAAAAGGTGTTTGCATGTAGGTTCTCTCCCTAGATCGAGGACTAGTAGGCAAAGAGATAAAGTGAGATTATATAAGGTAATCTACATGTCTTCATAGAGAATGTGCATATTTACTAGACGTACTTTGCATGCACAAGGATGTGCATGATCATGATGGTAAGAGAATGTCACGGATAGCAATCGTATGCCTATTATTTATGTTTGTACACTAGTATCAATTATACTTGCACTTATTGTAGGAAAAGTGGTCTAAGGGTGTATATAGAGAGTACAATGGAGCTAGACTATATATGAATTTTTAGGTTACCGACCTGGTTAAGTTTGGGAAGGTTGTCGCTAGTCAAGTAATATTTAATGTTGAAGAGGGAACTAACCTAACCTTACACAAACTAGTTGAGAATTTGATTTGTTCTCTAATGAGCCCAAAGAAGAGCGAAGCTAGTTGATATTATACCACTTCCACCAAGCTGACTCTTATAGTATAGGATGCAGGAGTGCTGCAAGGTCATAACTTTTTGTCCCATAATAAATAGCAACCTTAAAAATTCTCTTTCTACAACATGAAAAAATATACCAAATGTAGTTCATACTCTGTAAATTAAGTAGAAGGCTAAGTTCAATTTAAGAACAAAAAAAAAAAGGTTAAATGCGTATTTTACAAAGAGTTGAATTTAAAAAATGAAAGTTGTAAGAAAACAATTCCTGAATGTTATGAATTTTATATTTTATTTATTTATAATTTTTCTCTTTAGTTAATTACTAATTTACATTTTATCAGGTCTTAGAGGATTAAAAAAAATTATCTTATGCATTTAGTGAAATTATTAATTTATTAACCTAACCCAAGTCGGGAGTAAAAAATTGTATAATTTAATCAAGGTTACTCATTTATCGAATATACGTTTATTGAGATTTTACTATATGTTATTATCAGAGGAAGCTTCTATAAAAGGGAGCATAGGTTTTCAAGGTAAGAACTACTTCTAAGTTTACTAGAGATATGTGCATTATGACCTTTTTTTACCTTCGAATATGTTTTATCCTCTTAGATTTTTAACTAGAAATATTTTTAACAAGATCCTCCATATTCAGTTATTTCCAAATTATTTATATCCAAGCTTTGGGAATTTTATAAACAAAACATATCACTTCATCTTAATTTACTTAAACATATATCCTTTCATAGAAGGGGGTGGGCAAGAGTCGGGCTGATACTTAACCTATTATAAAAATTCAATATAACCTAACCAGCACTTGTATAGGTAGGCTTCATCTTAAGGCCTATTTTCAATTATTTTTAATATTATTATAAAATTACAATCATGAATAGTACTTAATTGAATTAACTAATAATAAAATAATAATAAATATTCATTAAATTTCATGATTTATAGTCCAAACACAACACTAAAACATTATTTTATGAAAAAAAAATTAATAGTGTTGGTTTGCGGATTGAATTAGTTTAATATATTTCAACCAAATCCAACTTATAAATAGCACAGGTTATGAAAAACTAACCCATTTTTACCGACACAACCTAACTTGCAACAAATCACACAAGCTTGGGCAAGTTTTTAAATTATTATTCACTAATATAGTTTCTCTGCCAAAAAACAAAGACACAATATGAGTTCAATGTTTTTGGTGCCAAGAAAAAAAAAAGAAAAGAAATTCTCTCCACTTTTAACTGCTTTTTCTACATTCCGTTCAAAAAAAAAATATCAATAGTTTCCAATACTTTATACAGGCATTGGTCACTAGTGCCCAAACCTTCAAACTATTAAAGTTAAAGTTAATTTGGGACTTTATCTAAAATTTTCAAGTTTTTATTTTTCCTATTCTTTTTTAAAATAATTATGTTATTTAGTTATTCTTATTTCTTTTATAAAATATTTCATTTTTTTTTAATATTTATCACAATTTTTTGCTTGTTAACTATATTTTAATAAGGAAAAAATCTATGAGAAAATACACAAACAAATCAAAAATGAAAAGAATAAAAAAGGTTAGTTCAAAACAAAAAGAAGCTCTTGATAAGTTTGTTAGGGGTAGTAAAAGGTATATGAATGAGTGAAGAATCGATAAGTAAATAAGTTTAAATTAAATTCAAAGATGATGAAACAACTGATGAAAAAAAATTACATTGAAGATTATAAAGGAATGATTGGAAATTATATTAAAATTATGAATGAAAGTGAAACTAGAGATAAACTAGATATCTAGAATAATGATTTTTTTTTTCCAAATAATGTTTCTGATCCTGGTAGATGGGAAAACATGATGTTGCAACCTAAAATCAGTCACTAGGCTCAAAGGCCCAAGTCTAGACAGTAAGCCATATATTCATTGTGGACCTAAGAACACATGTATTTATGGTAGACCAAGCCACTACACTTGGGCATCCATTTATGAGTTATGGGTTGGAAGGTAAGGATGTGAATAAGTGAGGTCCAATGTGCATTGAACTTTTGGCAAGCCTACTTAGAGGAATGTCTTATACGAAGGGATAGTAGAGAACCTGTAACTATAGAAAACCTAAAAAATTACATTTAAGAGCAAGCTTCTGTACTTAATTAAGTTCATCAAAACTCGCCAATCCCACTTTATTTATCAAGATATAATTACAGTCGTGTTAGGTTAAGTCAGTTACTAAACTTATCTTAAGCCACAAGTAACCCAAAACAATACCCATTAATATTCCATTACCATTATAAGATCTTCTTTTGTTAAGATCAAACCTCTGTTCTTAATTAAGTCTATCAAAACTTACAAATCACGCATTCTTTGTCAAGATATAGTTACGATCTTGCTATGTTAAGTTAGTTACTAAACCTTTTTAGAATCAAAGTCTAGCCCCAAAAACACATCTAGAACCTCACAATCTCACCTTATCAGTCCCTAAAACCCTCAAATACTATCACTAAAGTCAAGATTATAATTAGGATTTTTATTAGTTTATAATTGTGTTAATTCTATGACACAAATACAAGGTTCTTCATTATTTCTTTACATAATTTACTCTTGGTGAAGTGTCAATGTGCAAGTGTATACAACAAGTAATATTATGATGAGTATCAAGATCGTCCCATAGGGATTGATGTTATAGGATTTGCTCAACAATTTTAATAATGCAATTTTAGTAAACTAAATAAAATAAATGATGAGATTAATAATCAAATGAAATTAAAAATGCAATAAAAAAATTGTATAAAGAGAATCTAAAGTCAAACACAAATATGTACTCAGTGGAAAAATGGGTAATTGGGTTCTAAATTCATATAATAAGTATTAACTATCTTTCAATTGAGGTATAGTTACTATAACATTTACCACAGTACTGGACATATTTTCTAATGCATCATCAACTGTCGCATTTTTTATTTCTTATATTTATATGTAATTTAATAGTGACTAGTTGTTAAACTAACATTAAATATAACATTATGTGTTTTATACTATATTTGTTCTATAAGGTGAATCCATATATCTAGTTCTTTACTAATCTTAGATTAAGCATGTCGTTATTTAAATCTAAATTAACTCAACTTGGGAAACCCAATCAAAAACTATGTATTGTCTTAATTTGTTTCACTAAATCAGACACTTTGCAACAATAACAATACAAGTGTTTGTCATTAAAAAAAATATTATAAAAAAAATAAGCAAATATAAGATAAAAGTTGAGATACAAAATAACCAAAGTGTTATGTTTTAATCTTCAGTTATCTCTCATTCTTCTCCACGAAAAAGGCCTTTGTTGCATTTTCTGGAATCTCTCTTTTAATTCTCTTTGTGTGTGACGGTCATGGATGATATGTTTTCTTAAAATGTGCTCTTTTATATTTTGGGATTAGGGCAACTAAAAAACATGAGGACACTTGTCTTTTTATGGCATCCTAGAACCACATTCCTTTTTTATGTTGTATACTACTGTTTTGTTTAAAAGTGACAGCGGCAATGCAGTAACGACTACAGCAGACTTTGTCAGTTAGCACATGAACAGTTTAGATAGTTTGTCTGTATTTGATCCTGGACTGCTACAACATTCTCTTTGGTTCAATTTATTTTTGTTCATATGTAGATAAGTCTTTTGTTATTTTCTGCAAGCATGTTACTACAGAAATGTAGTCCTTCTTCTACAGCATCTATTAATAAGGCACGAGCTTTTGAATCACCTACAATTGTGCACTTAATCAAAGCATAAAATGGTCTAAAGTACATTAAATTGTTATAAATAAACTTAAGTAAATACTTATGCAAAATGTAATTAAAAAAATAAGATAAAAATTCATCATTTACTCTAAGTAATACTGGTTTAATCTTAGAAATGATATGATAACTCTTATGTCATAGAGTTATCAACTCATACTTCATAGAGTTATGAACTCCCACATTACTGCTTACAACAAGAGCTATTTTCTTTGGAAATCAAGTATCAATCGTTGCTTAAGTTAAGTCAATACTAGAGTCAAAGTTGCAATAGGGGTACATTTGGGATACATCGCCACTTGAATGCACTTTTGAACCTTACTTCGAACCTCAAAACAGAATCAAGCATACTATAATAAATCATCAAGCCCAATTTTAGATAAAGTCCAAACTTATCTTGTTGAAGGGGATCTTTTAACCAATCCAGAAGTAACACATGACCTAATGAAATTCTCTTATTACACCGGCCCCGCCCTCCCCTCGAGAAAAAAAACGTAAATACAAAATAAAAGATTTTCCGGTGTAGAAAGATCCAATAAAAGAGAATGACTAAATATAATTAATACATATATTTTACCTCAAAATTTTAACAAGACCTAACTAAGAAAATTCGCCAAAGACGCCAAATATAGTTAAGCCGGCCTATTTCATAATATTGGTTATAGACACTCCATGCAACTTGATTGATCAGCAAAATGGCTAAACAATATTTACTATTATTCGGATGCATGATGATTGAATATTAGGGTGGTTTATTTTGGATATTATGGGTGGTTAGTAACTAAGTATAAATAGATCCATTAATTGTGCTTCAATAGCAACATATATATCGAAGCTAAAAGAAATTACAATTTTCATGCTTCTGTTATAGTTTTATTTGAGTTTTCACTACATTTTCATTCAGGGGTGAACCCATTAGTTGGCTACTTTGGGCTGTAGTCTGGTATAGATAAGAAAAAATTAAATTAATATCTTTATTAAAATTTATAAAACAAAACCACCACTTAATATTGAAAGTATGTTTCCCAATTATTTATTTTCACTTTCCCTTTTCTTTTTTATGACTATTAATCAACAACTAACAAAACTACAGAAGTTAAATATCAATGGTCCCTTCACTTACTAGCCACTTTCATCCCACTTAGAGATTTAATCTTTTTGAAGTTATTCTTCTAATGAAGGTCAAAAACTTGTATTTTATTATTAAATTACTAAACTTTATTGATTATTACTTATCTTATTCATGTTATTAAAAAATTTTAAAGAATTAGGGATTGAAGTATATGTAATTCACATTAATTCTCTTAGCCTCTTAGGCAATTTTAAGAAGAAATTGCTTATGTGCTTATTAAGGGAAATTGTCCTCCAATGAAAGCTAGCTTAAGGTTGTACTATTGAGTTTGTTGTTATTTCTTACTAATAATATTTTTTTAATTAAAACGATGAACAAATTATTTTTTTTTCAATTTATTTAAGCATGGTAATTAAGTATTTGGGACCATTTTAATATGTTTCAAATTCTAAATTATATTCTTTTAGTAGAATATATAGCTTGTATTTGAATTGCATTTTTATTTTCTACTTTTTAAATATAATTATTTTCATTCTATTTCTTCAAGTTATAATATTGTTATCAATACTTTTAAAAAAATTATTTTTATTTATTCTCCTTTTTTGTTAAAACTTTTAAATAAAAGATAACATCACTCATCACTTTAAAATATCAGCTTCGTTGTGATTTATGTGTCTATGATCTATCCACCACAATCACCCAAATCAGTGCAAGCTCTTGATCTATATATTGCTCACACCGCTTGCTATTATTGGAAGGGAAGGAAGAATGAATGATCAAGAGATTGGCTTGTTACGTTGCAAAATGAGAAAAATCAGGTATATATGTTGCTACAAAGCCACATCACAACAATACACACAGGTCACACGCATGAGCCTCCCACCTCCTGCACACTCATCACACTCCGTTCGATTCGCTTATAGATTAGATGGGTAACCTCCGTTTGTACGATACGTTTCAATTTCCAGAATTAAAATTCATTTGCAAGAATTCACTTGGTTACTATCATTCAACACCTTGTTTTTGTATTATCTATACAATCCTACATATATTATAAAGTCTTTACGATATGTAATGTAAATTCATACAACATATATAGTATCTGGTGCATATACTTGCAGAAAATATTTAATATTATTAACTTTATTTGTAATAAAAGAAAAAAAATATTTGGTTTAATAATTGTCACCTCTTCATCTTATTATATATTAAGGTCGAGTTCTTATATTGTGTGAATAGATTTCTCTCATTTGCTTAAGAGATGGGCTTCCTCTATTATTTATTCATTGTGTTAGGTCCTACCGAACTTTTGATGCACTAAACGGTATATTTATTTGTAATGTTTTATGTAATATAATTTTATCTATAAATTCAAGATTAGTAATGTATAATTATCAACCATTCGTTGAGTTTGTGATGCTTCTTATCTTTATCTCTAAAAACGAAAGGGCTTGGGCTCATTTCAACTTTAGCTGAAAGATATGGGCCGGCCTAGACCCGCCCGATTTGAACAGCCCAACGTCCATGCAGTTCTGAGTTCGCTCAATTAGCATAAACGATTATCAGTGGCTTCTAAATTCTTCCTCTTCCCGCCGCCGGGAAATCCTTCGGCGTCGTACGAAAGCATGCTATAAAATGATTTCCAAGAATTCACAATATTACCACCCTTGCCATGGTCATTTCCGCGAAGCGACTCCTCAATCTTCTCAAGGCAGAGAAAAACCCTCACTCCGCGCTCGCCCTGTTCGACTCAGCCACTGGCGAACCTGGTTATACTCACTCGCCGCACGTTTTCCACCACATCCTCCGCCGACTCGTTGACCCGAAACTCGTCGTCCACGTCGGGAGAGTCGTGGAACTAATCAAAACCCGGAAATGCTATTGCCCTGAAGATGTTGCTTTATCAGTTATTCAAGCTTACGGCAAAAACTCAATGCCCGATAAAGCGCTTGATGTATTTCAACGAATGAACGAAATATTTGGGTGTGAGTCTGGTGTAAGGTCGTACAATGCTTTGTTAAATACTTTTGTCGAGTCGAAACAATGGGACCGGGCCGAGTCTTTCATTTCATATTTTGAGACTGCCGGTATTTCACCAAATTTGCAAACTTATAATATTTTGATCAAGATTCTGTGTAGAAAGAGACAGTTTGAGAAGGCAAAACGGTTCTTGAATTCGTTGTGGGAAAATGGTTTTAAGCCTGATGTGTATAGTTATGGTACTGTGATTAATGAGTTGGGGAAAAGTGGGGATTTATTGGGTGCATTGGAGGTGTTCGATGAAATGTTTGAGAGAGGGGTGGAAAGTAACATCGTGTGTTACAATATTTTAATTGATAGGTTTTTTAAGAAGGGGGATTATATGAGAGCTAAGAAAATTTGGGAGAGGTTGGTAAGGGAGACGTCAGTTTATCCAAATTTGGTTACTTATAACGTAATGATTAATGGTTTGTGTAAATGTGGGAGGTTTGATGAGTGTTTGGAAATGTGGGATAGGATGAAGAAGAATGAAAGAGAGAAGGATTCATTTACCTACTGTAGTTTCATACATGGGTTGTGTAAGGCGGGGAATATTGAAGGGGCTGAAAGGGTTTATAGAGAAATGGTAGAGAGTGGAATTTCTGTTGATGTGGTTACTTACAATGCTATGATTGATGGGTTTTGTAGAGCGCGGAAGATTAAAGAGTGCTTTGAATTGTGGGAGGTGATGGGTAGGAATGGTTGTCGCAATGTTGTGAGTTATAATATACTTATCAGAGGTTTATTAGAGAATGGGAAGGTGGATGAAGCTATTTCCATTTGGGAGCTCTTACGCGAGAAGGATTGTAATGCTGATTCCACCACTTATGGAGTTCTAATAAATGGGTTGTGTAAGAATGGGTATTTGATTAAGGCAATTCAGATATTGAATGAGGTAGAAGGAGGAGGAGGTGATTTGGATGTGTTTGCATATACCTCCATGATTGATGGGTTATGCAAAGAAGGGAGATTAGCAGATGCCGCCAGTTTAGTCAATCGGATGGATAAGCATGGTTGTAAATTGAATGCTCATACTTGTAATACACTTATGAATGGGTTTATCCGAGCTTCAAAACTTGAGAATGCAATTTCCCTTTTTAAGGAAATGGGCGAGAAGGGTTGCTCTCCAACTGTTGTCTCATATAACACTCTCATCAATGGTTTATGTAAGGCAGAAAGGTTTGGTGAGGCATACGGTTTTGTGAAGGAAATGCTAGAGAAAGGGTGGAAGCTGGATATGATCACATATAGCTTGTTGATAAATGGCCTTTGTCAAAGCAAGAAGATTGACATGGCTCTCAACTTGTGGTGCCAAGTTCTTCAAAAGGATTTTACACCTGATGTAACTATGTACAACATTTTAATACATGGGCTCTGCTCTGCTGGCAAATTAGAAGATGCTTTGCAGCTCTATTCAAACATGAAGAAAATGAACCGTGTTCCAAATCTTGTAACTTATAACACCCTTATGGACGGGTTTTATAAAACTGGAGACTGTGATAAGGCATTGGAGATTTGGGATCATATTCTTGAAGAGCGGCTGCAACCAGATATCATATCTTATAATATTACTCTCAAGGGGCTATGTTCATGCAGTAGAATGTCAGATGCTGTTGAATTCCTAAATGATGCTTTGTGTCATGGAATTCTTCCGACCACCATTACATGGCACATACTAGTGAGAGCAGTGATAAACAGTGGAGCTTCTACATGATCTTTTGTTGTTAGGAAAATCTTGGTATTAAGTGTTGACTCCACCATTTTTCAGGCCCCTACACAAGAAGAAATACTGGAACTACTCTGTGGACAAGCCTGTTGAAGTTCTGGGTTCAGGTTCTAGGATCCAGTACACACCCTTAGAAAAACCAATGGGTGCATGAATGGGGCATTTTCCATTGTAGTTGAGGTATGAGCTGTTCCTTCTAAAATTAAAGAACTGCAACCTTATGTTTATATTCGCTTCCCGAAACAGTCATGCATGCTCATTTTTGCAGATATACCTTCAATTGGATTGAACAGCTAAAATCCTTCTTGTCAATCTGCATGCAGAATTCCAGTGATTAGAGTTAATTTGTTCAATTCTGAGGTCATATATCTTGTCGCCCATTTGAGGATTAAGGAATATACAGAAACTCATCTAAATTTCAAAAAAAAAAAAAAAAAAACAATCTGGAGGAACTTTTGGAGTGGTCAGATCAAGGCCAGAGTGGATGTGCTAACTACTCTATGACATTTATACAAGAAAACCTACAACCCATGCAGGATGAACCAATTGAATGGCATTGAATATCAAACATCAAATTTCTAACGACATGCCGTTCATTATTTCCTTTTCCACTTTGCTAGCTGCATCATTTTTGGGCTAAATTTCAGTTATCTTGTCCCTGGATATCTGGGAATGGGTTGTTATTACAATGTTAGATGTGTCAAGCAGAAAGCTTTTTCCTTTTGCTTGCCAGTCGTTTTGTCTTTAATTCTGTATTGCATCAAATTTTCACCACGTATGTTTTAGCAGTTCTGAGAATAAGTTAAACTGAAACTAATTGTACATTGTTATAAACTATGTTTATGAGAAGGAATCCAAAATTTTTTAGTGCAGATATGATGAGAGAAATATTCACAAAGCATCATACATGGTCAATCAATACTTGGGTTTTGGTGATTGCAGTGATATTACCAAGATCAGATGAAGATGATGCAACAGCAAAGTTGCTTGATGTATCAGTCCCTTGTGCTAAGATATCACATGGGGTTATGTATCATGCTATATTTTTCAAGCTAAGGCTAGTGTCTTACACAAGATAATCAATAAAATAGAGAAGGGAAAGGGCTTTCATTTCTTTTCTTGGTCAGTTTTTTCATGTCCTGGTTTTTCTGTTTCTGACAGCATCCCCTGCTCATGGAGGAACTGAAGAAGCAAAGGCACTAATATTGCTCCCAGAACTGCAACTTTTCTCCAATCAGATGAAGAGATGAAAGAGTCAGCAATTCCAATGACTAGCAGACCAATTAAAGCTAGGTAAATATTCCTCCTGGTTTTTGATCCTGCACTTTCTGTAGTAATCTCTTTTATCTTCTTCACTTCCTCTGTAGCTTTTGCTTTTTCAACTGGCTTTTTCTGCCCCAGGCTTTTAAAGAACATGCCCTTGTTCCGGTCTTCTTCCATTTGGCCTTGGAACTCTGCTAACTTGCTATCATTTTCTTCAATCTCCATTCTATTCTCTTCTGCAGATTCTTCAAAGGCTTGCATTTGAGACTCTATATTCTCCATTATCTGTGAGCCTCTATACAAACAACTGGGTTATGAACCTTATTGCATGACAACCAAGATCATTAATGTCTAATGTAATGCAGCTATTGATAAACATTACCAAGAAAAAGTGGAATCTTGCACTTTAGCTGTGTTTTTCAAATTAAGTAGAAGCAGAATAGTTATAAACAAATGGATATAAACATATAATGCATACCCGGGAGCTAGCTTCGTCAAGTCCTTTGAAAGCATCCTCTCCTATTTTGTCGAACTCAGCATTGGCTTCTTCAGCAAATTGAGTTAGATAAGCTGATCTTTCATCCAAGTAGTCCGTGAGACGAACTTTTTGAGCTTGAAGCATTGCAATTCTTGCTAGCAGCTCTTGTTTTTTAATATCTCCTTCAGATGGGGATTCTTCAGATTCAGAATCTTTGGACTTGCAGAGGGACAGGAATGAAGTTTTTGTGCTTGTAAATCTTCGTGTGTGGAAAAGTAAATGCTTAGTTGGGATTAAGGCTGTTTGAATAGATTTGAGGGCAATCATTTTTTCTTTGCTTCCTGGAGTGAGAGGAAAAAGAGGGAGTGAGGGTTTTGTTATTAGAGGTTGGAAGTTTTTTGAGCCCCACATTCTCTTCATATTATCCTGTATTTGTTGTGTTCAATCAAATAAGCCCCATTTCCCATAAAATAAAAAATTGTCATTGAACTTTAACGTGTGTCAATGGACTTTAGCTTAACCACAAGAAGACCCACTCATTTGCATAGTTATCCAATTGGGCCCTTCCCCGTTTGTCTTCTTATTATTGGAACTTGTAGCACCCCTTTTCTTATATATATATATTACTTCTCTTTCTCTTTGAAGTATTTTTTTATTTCAAATATAAAAAATTATGTTAGGAAATTGAGATTTTTTTTCATATTACTCTAAATAATTTGTCAAGTAATAAATTAATAAGAAAAATTGAACGGAGAACTATATCAATTTTACAATGTTTATATGAAAAATTTTAAATCGTTGTCAAAAAATAATTAAAGAAAAATATTTATTATATAAAAAGTTGTTACAACTATATTTTCATAAATAATTTTTTCTCATTTAAGTTTTAAATACATGATCTCAAGAAATATTTTTTAACAAAATGATTATGTAATACCCATATTAAGGAGCTAAATGCTCATAAAATATATTTATATGTTTAAAAGTATTTTTTTCCTATGCTGAAAGCTCTAAATACTTTTCTTGCATTCACCAATTGAATACCCTGAATTAGGATACTATAAAATGAATAGTTACCTTTAATGCATAGGTAATACAAATATACTATTGCACCACCCCTTTGATTTGTTTTTCAACAATTTTGACCACCTCCAATTGCTTATAAAAGTTTCGAGCTACCTCCGGTTTGAATTCAAATGATGTGTTCCAATTTAGATTCAAAATATGTTTTCCAATTTAACTTTTCAACAGAAGGTACCTCTTTTAAGAAGCAATCCCAGCTATTTTATTAATTTATAAAATTAATTTTATATATTTCAAACAAATATTGTAAAATTAGATTAAAAAAATACTTATAATTGCTAAAGTATGTGAGACATTGTTAAACATCGTAAAATGTGTTATCTCTTAAAACTCTTTAGTTTTTTCAATCAAATATTTTAAATTCATGTTTTTGACATTTAGAATCTAATATGTATACAATGCATTAATGTTTTTGGCATTTAGAATCTAATGTGTATACAATAATTATCGAGTAAAGAAGTTTTTATTTTAATAAAGTAATAGATAATTAAATAATAAGAATATTTAAAAAATAGGGTATATTCTATCTTTAATATAGAGTTTGAATGTTTATGTAACCCTATTTTATTAAAGTGAGAATGTCCTAACTAAGTATATGCAATAAATAGTACCTCTTTTTTAACTCAATCAACCCAAAATTTGATACAATTGATCCGAATTCAAAAATGCCCAAAATGCCCAGCTCACCCTACTAAGTATATGCATACTAGTGCTTATCTAGTAAAATGTAAAAATACTTATTGAAAATTTTCTAAATTTTCTATATACATATAAGTAGTTGGGCCTTCTCCCTCTTTTTTTTTTCAAATGGCCTTCTTCCTGTTAGATAAGTACAGTCTTAACATATTATAATTTTTATACGGGCACAACTCGAAATGGGTAGGTTGAATTGGAAGTTGGGAGTTGTTATTGAGTTCGGAGTTGAGAAGTGGATGAAAAAGAATATTCCCTCCGGTTGAAAACTATTTGTTTGGCTAAATTTGTTTAATAGAATCTTGAATTTAAGACCCCCCCTAATGTCCCAACCAACTCCCAACTCCCAACTTCCAACTCAACTTACCCATTCCGAGTTCCTATTTCCAAATTTCCGATTCTCCTTTTCCTATTCCCTTTTTCTGATACGACCGTTCCCCCTTCCGTGGTACCCTTACCGGATCGAGTACCACTCCAGCCCCGCTTCGCTGCTTTTCTCCCAAGGTGTAAGAAATTAAGTAAATAAACACAGAAACTCCTAACTTCAATAGATTCCTCAGACCTGATTAAGTTCATTGATCAAATAGGAAAATTTCGATTGAATTCATTGATCAAATAGGAAAATTCCGAATGGGGAGACGGAAAGGTTATGTGTTTGAAGACAATTATAACTCTATAATTTATACCTTGAAGAAGTGGTAGTGGTAACACTACTTTCCCATGCCAAGGTCGACCGACGTTGGCTCCAGACGGAGGTCCTGTGAACTTGCTTTATCAATCCAACAGGAAAACTGATAAATCAAACCCCAAACAATTTAAACCAATATAGCGAACACCCATACTCTAGATTAACAATTTGATATTTAAAACTATATGTACAAAGCACTTTTATCAATTACAAAAAAAAAAAATGAAAATGGAACTGAAACTCCCAAAGAAAACACACATTGATCAACCTACCATTCCTTCTATCAATTTGCACGTCCAGTAGCCTTCTTGTAGGTAAACCACTTTGCAATCCATAGGTACACAAGGAAATTCAACATGCTAAGGATAGCAAGGAGCCAGTAGAAATAATCAAGATGGCCTCGATTCAAATTATCTGGAATCCAGCCAAGCTTTCCACTCCTTGTAGTCACTTTGGTGACAATGGTGACAAGCAATGTACTTAAGTAGTTGCCTAATGCCACAGTTGTGAGTGATAAAGCTGAGCACAAGCTCCTCATGGCATCAGGTGCCTGGTCATAGAAGAATTCCAACTGTCCGATGAAAGTAAAAACTTCAGCACATCCAACAATAAAATACTGTGGTACTTGCCAGAAAATCGTCATTGGAATTGTCTCAAGATCATAGTAGTTGTTCCTCTTTACCATGTTGAGCCGAACGACCTCCAAAATCCCTGCAGCAACCATGGAGAACATGGAGATGAGAAGTCCAATGCCCATTCGTTGAAGTTGGGTGAAACCCCGTTCATGGCTCGTGAATTTTCTTGCAAATGGGACTATAACTATGTCATATACAGGAGCCCAGAAGATAACACTGAGAGTATCAAAGAGGGAGAGGGACGCTGACGGAATCTTGAAGTTAGGTCCCATGTGTTGGTCCAGTGTGTTTCCTTGCAAAACAAACATGGTGCTCATTTGACTGTACACAGTTGCGAAAACAATTCCAGATGCCCAGACTGGTAGCAATCTGATTATGGCCTTGAGCTCTTCAACTTGAGTCACCGTGCAGAGTCTCCATGGGTCTGCTGAACCCTTGACTCGATCAGTCTGAGTCTCCACAGCAGCCTTGTCAAAGAACCTGTAATTTAACAATTTTGTTAAGAGGACTGATCAACCAAACAACTTTAGCAAACTAATGAAAAGCTTAAGACCATGTGAAAAATGGAATGTCCAGGAAGAGTTTCAAGAACATCCACTTCAGTCTTCTTAAAGCATTTAGTGACTATGTAACTGAATTACAGTGGCAAATTATGAAAGCTTATTTGCTAATTTGGCACACGAATAAATATGGATCTCTCATTAACATGTGAGATATCAGAGCACGTCTACAGGAGTCCAATCCTCTAGCAAACATTACGGAGATTACTAACCAGTGATTGTTTTGAACTACAGTATATTTAAAATTGTATGTGAACATAAGATTAATTTAGATACTTCTTACTGCCTAGTGAGAAAAAGTAAACCTGATATCCGATGTGCTAGGAGATGGAAATACACTTACTTGAATTTGTTCGTTGACTCAAGTTTGCGGCTTCCTTGGATATTGCATTCCTCATCAGCGGTCTCATAAAGAAGAGACTTATCAGAAGGAACTACAACATTCGATTTCCTAAAGGATGCAACTATAACCTGCATAACCCTTGTAAGCGGACTGCCTCCAGGTTTCTGTATCCGATACAACCGGCTGCCTGAGAAGAAAAACACAACTGCAATGGCCATAGCAACTGCTGGGATTCCGAAACCCCAACCCCAGCCCACATTCATTTGTATCCACACAAGAATAGAGGAAGCAACAAGTGCACCAATATTGATTGAAAGGTAAAACCAATTAAAAAAAGAGCTCTTCTTCTCCCTCTCACTATCATCAGTTTCATCAAATTGATCTGCACCAAAGGATGAGACACATGGCTTAATGCCTCCAGTCCCAAGAGCGATCAAGTAAAGTGCAACAAAAGTGACTGCTGTTTGTGCTCCTGTTGGGTGGCAGGCATCCTTGTCACATGATGGCTTTAATCCAGAGACAGAAGCAGTCAATGTTAACAATGTCATTCCCTGCAAGACAAATAAACAGAAACACGATTGGCAACATGATTTATGCAAAAATGATGACTTTACTTAAGCTCTTTAATTCTAATTCATTATTATTTAGAAACCAGATCAGGATCACAAACAAAACCAAGCCCTGAGAATCTTCATTAAAGTCTCAAGGGAAAAAGGAATCAGTTATATTAGAAAAGCCATCTCCTACACAGGAATTGAAAGTTATGAATGGGAAAAGGTGGAAACTGTGAAAACTTTCAATGAAAAAAATTTTAACAATGACTTAAAACAAAGAAGCATTCCTGAATGAAACAACTTCTTGTAGCTTTTAAGAATTTGATCGAAATTGCAATTAAAGGGTCTGAAGTCAAGCACTAGAATTTAGAAATTGAAAAACATCTTATTCAAGCTTTTATATGTTTAATAGAAGAGAAGGATTTTAAACCAAACTTACAAAGCAATAGATGATTGAAAAACTGGCAATGGTCCAATATCTACCCATGTACGAATCAGCTAGAAATGCTCCAATCAATGGAGTAATATAGCAGGTTCCTGACCAATTTGTGACATTGTTTGATGCAGTGACATTTCCTTGATTGAGCTGCTTCTGGAGATAGTTCACCAGATTGGTACTCATCCCATAATACGCCAGCCTCTCACAGCATTCATTTCCTGAAATAAAGAATCTTCATTGTTCAATATCTCAGGAGCATTCTATCACAAAAGAATAAAAACAGATGGTGTGACACTAAATAATAGATGTTTAAAACCATACCGAGAATAAAGCGGCATGCCTTCCAATTTCCAGTTTTCTTCCTATTAGCAGGTTTTTTATGGATATCCACTGTCCCATCTTTCGTATAGATATCTTCTTCTGCCATGTTATCCTCACGGATGTGCTATAGGTCGAATAACGTTGTACTTGCTTCTTCTATCTCAACATGCCACCTGCAAAATCAGCAGAGTTAATCCAAGAATGAATGAATCAATCATCATACAACAAAAATAAATAATACTAAACATTATGATGAATATGAATTTATGTTAGTGCTTTGTTTGGTAATTGAGGAGGTGGTCATGAAAGGAAGAATATCTGGAATATTAAAACAAATTTCCCGGCAGCATAAGAGCACACAAGGATACACATACATGAACCATTCATTTACCATATATGTTTGGGAAATACAACACAATACAGAAAAGCATGTAAGCACCCCAAGATTTATAAGGAATGTCAATAAATGTTTTCAAATAAACTACTTAATAATGAAAGAGGAAAAAAAAGAAACTTTATCTTTCTGAAAAACCAAAGATGATGTCGGAAGGCATGATGATGAACTCCACACCAAAGCAAAAACTTTAACTGAAAGAAAGAAGCCAACTACATAAGACCCAAAGGAGCCACAGGAGATAAAGATATACAATAGTGCAAAACAAAAGCTAAGAGATAACATTAACTTTATAAAATAATTAAAAATTTCCACGGCTACTTCAAGATGATCAGCGACTCAGAATCAATACAATAAGAAAAACGTTGTTAATTATTATCAACAATCATGCAAAATAATCATTCTTAAACAAATGAGGTAACATAAAACCCAATACAAGATTAAAGTGGCCGTGTTAATAATGCATTACAAACAAACCAAATACAAGATTTTTAATACATAAAAATGATCAAAATCCCTAAAACTCAAAACAAACAAACACCCGATATAGAGAAAGACAAAGAAGAAAATTACATGAGCCTGCATGCATGAATATAAGAACAAACACCCACCAAGAAAATATGATAAAGAAAATATATTGAGAGTGGAAAGATTTATAAACCTCTATATGAAGTCAAGAAACAGAGAGATCCGAAAGCAGAGTATGGGCTCTTGGTGTAAATGGCGAGCAAAACCAGGACACAACAAAAGGTCCGGTTCCAACTCGTGCACACCAAAAAGATGATGAATTTAATTAGAGAGAGAGAGAGAGAGACAAAATTGAAGTCACAGACTATCTTTTACCTCTTGTTCATCACCTATATGTGTGTTGGCTGCCACCTTTTATGTACAGCTCACATTGCTTTTTCTGATTCTTTTTGCATTATGGTACTTAAATATTTAGTAATTTGTTTTCTTCCATTTATGTTACTTTATTTTTTGAGTAACGATAAATCTAATTAGTAATTGTTGTTAAAAATACTAAAATGTGATATACTTGATGGAAAATCGTGTAAAATATTTGCATATTGGATAATTACAATAGATATCATGTATAGGTCCAAAATGTCATTCAAAAGGATAATGCTATCGACCCTACATGTCTTAATGAATTTTTATTTTTATTGGAGAAAAGTGAAGGTAAGGCCAAATATTTGCAATGGCAAGATTAAGTATTTGTGATTATATATAGTTTTCAAATAATTTATTTAATTGACTATTTGAATTCAAATTTATGAGAAGTATGAGATTAAAAATTTAATTAGAATTTTATCCACCTCTCTACCTTTTAAAAATAAAAAATAAAATAAAAATTTTAAAATAAAAAAAATAAGAATCCCATGTGAGAAATCTCAATAATAAGAGGGGTTATATAAACAATATAAAATATTTTAGGAGAAAAATAGTAAAAGATCAAACAATTTAAAGTTTGTTAAGTGGAATTTACCATTCATGATTGTTCAAATTGAATCTGAACCACTTTCCGAGGAAAATGAGTTGCTTTTAATTAAGCTTAAAAGCAATTGCAAATTCATATACAGTGTATAGTATTCTTTTCAAAATAATAATAATAATAATAATAATAATGTCCTATTAAATTTACTGCATATGGTAAAAATAATATAAAGATCCCTGATTTTGTTAGTTTCTCATGTAAATACATACATTTTCCATTTCTTTCAAATAGGTCCACAGTCTCCAAAGAAATAACCAAACTAGCCTTATAATAACGTTGGACAATTAATATGTAAATTTGTAAATAAAAAATTATCTCTACATTACTTTCGTTTTTAATGTATATATCTAACCATTATAAAATTTTAATATATTTTTTGCACCAACTTTATTTTTAAATTTGTATCAATCAACTACTTTAACACTAAAAATAATTATTTTATTCTAAATAAATTAAAAAGCTATTTTATTCTATAATTTTTTTAAAAAATAATTATAAGAATATCCCTAAATTTAATAAAATAAATAAATCACAAAATCTATTATTTTAATTTTTTTTATAATTATAATTTATTTAAAAATTATCATGTTATTTTTTTGTAATTATAATTTTATTTAATTCTTATAATTAAATTAAGTATATGAAAGTTTACAAAAATTAATATGAAGAGAAAAGCTCTTTATAATTATTATAAACTTTCCAATTTCAAAGAATTATTTTCATCGTGCGAGAAACGTCAAAAGATAAATAAAGGGCTTTGTCTATTCTATCTAAAAAATTAGGGGAATGGGCATTTGCTTGAACTGGTTTCCAAATAATGGTTTTATGTCTTTGTGTGAGCATGGAACATTTGATTATATATCGACGAAAATTCGATTGTTCCAAATAACGTGGCAAAGTCACATTCTCTTTTGTCTGGTGATCAATAACAACCACCAAATGTTTGGCTTTTCGTGAATGAAAGTTAAAACTAAAAGAGTTGATGTGGTATCACTATTTCTCTTCTTTTTATATTCTCTTAAATATGAATCTATTTATATATCTATATATTTATATAAAGTTAGGGTTAAAAGAGTTGATGTGGCATCACTATTTCTTTTTTCTTTATATTCTCTGAATTATGAATTAACAAGAGAAAATAATAGATTGATGAAAAAATCTATATATTTATATAAAGTTAGGATTTGAAGAGTTGATGTGGCATTGCTATCTCTTTTCTTTTTATATTCTCTGAATTATGAATTAATAAGAGAAAATAATGGATTGATGAGGAAATTAAATAATTACTTTACTATTTCTCATCTTTTTATATTATTTGTTTTATAAACAAGAGAATTGATGAAGAAATTAAATAATTAATTCTCTATTTCTTATATTTTTATATTCTTTGTTTTATGAACAAGAGAGAATTATGAATTAATGAGGAAATTAAATAATTAATTTACTATTTACCATCTTTTTATATTATTTGTATTATTAATTAATAAGAGAGAATTATGGATTAATGAGGAAATTAAATAATTAATTTATTATTTCTCACCCTTTTATATTCTCTATACAAAGTTAAGACTAAAAGAGTTGATGTGGCATCACTATTTCTTTTCTTTTTATATTATCTGAATTATGAATTAATACGAGAAAATAATGGATTGATGAGGAAATTAAATAATTAATTCACTATTCCTCATCTTTTTTATATTCTTCGTTTTATCTATAAGAGAATTGATGAGAAAATTAAATAATCAATTCATTATTCCTTATCTTTTTATATTATTTGTTTTATGAACAAGAGATAATTAAATAATTAATTCACTATTCTCCATCTTTTTTATATTCTTTGTATTATTAATTAATAAGAAAGAATTTTGGATTGATGAGAAAATTAAATAATTAATTTATTATTTGTCACCTTTTTTATATTCTCTATCCAATAAATGATTATGGATTGTTGAGAAAATTAATTATCATTTGAATTTGATGAAAGTTTTTAATTTTTTTTCAAATAATGGGATAATCAATATTCTTATGGTAATTTGTTGTATGTGTGTGTTGTGACTCAGTTTGGTAATATGAATGTTCTACGAAGTTCAGAATATTAGAATTTTAAATTATTTAAATAAGAAGTTGTTTTTCTTTTGATGATTAACGTCGCAATTGTTTAAATTATTTTTCTTTTGATGAATAATGTTGCAATTGTTTGAGTGATAATTTGAACTTTTGCATGGTTTTAGTTTTGGTTCTTTAATGGCATATTAAAAATATATTTATGTTTCAAAATGTTTGCAAATATTTATGTTTCATTTTTTTTTATGGGGTGTCCGGGTTGTTAACAAAAAAGTATGATTTACATTTATTATTCTTTAGTCCAATGAACCTTCTTCATTTTTGCTTTCTTATTTATTATGCAATAATAGCTCTTTACTTTGGGAAATTTACACAAATAACCGGCCTCAATTTCTAAATTTCACAAATAACCATTCACTTTATATTATATCAAATATAGCCAATCAAAACTTACATTTCCTTAATTACCTCCATATTTAATTTTTATTACGTAATCAGAATTTAAAACATCGTTCCTCGCAACTACCAACCTGCTTCCTAGCCAATCACCGCTCCTCGCAAACTACAAACACCGCTCAATAATCGAAGATCAAAGCTTCTTTACCTAACTCGTAATATAATTGCATTAAATATTTATATAAGTGTTATGAATTTATGTCTATGATCGCTTATGCAGCTGGGTTTATATTTTGGGATTGTCCGATCAGTGAGACAGACGGCTGGTGAGACAGGCGACTGTCTCAGCTTGGTGAGACGGCGACTATCTCACTGAGCTGTGAGTGCAGATGTCTCACTGGCAGTGAGACAGCACTGTCTCACTTGGCTTGGTGAGACAGGCAGCCTGTCTCACTTGGCTGTGAGACAGTGCCTGTCTCACTAGGCTTGCTGCACTGCTCGGCTCGCGACTCAAATTACGTAATCAAACCTGCACCGCCGCACTAATCGATTCTCGGTGCCATGGCGAGCTATCGCACCGACATCGGTGCGATGGCAGTCGCCATCGCATGGTGCTGGCAACACTGCTACCGATGGCTGCCCAAATTTCCTAAAAAAAAAACTTACAGAAAGTTTATTTGTCTTCCGGTGTCTCTTGTCCTCCGGTGTCTCTAATCGTCGTCTCAGAACTCGAGGAACTGTTGCGAAAATTTTGGCCAGTGACGAAATAAGGGTATCTTAGTCTGAAAAATTCGAGATTGGCTAATTATGATAGGAAAAATATAGAAATGTTATTTATGAAAAATACAAAATGAGGCTGGTTATTTGTGTAAATTTCTCCTTTACTTTCATGAATTTTTTAAATTTATTTATTATTTTTTTATATTCTCTGTATTATAAACAAGAGATAATTATGAATTAACAAAAGAGTTATAGATTGATGGAAAATTAAATAATTAATTTAATATTTCTCATATTTTTATATTCTCTTTACCACGCACGAATGCATAATGAAGCAAAATTAAATAAGCCAGTGGGATCATAATCATTCAGAACGTTTCGGTGATTGATAAATCACCTCAAAATAGAGATGGACAGCATCAAATAAATTGGGCAACTGACGTCAAGTAATAATTAGAATTAAATTCTGCTTGTTTTAATATATTTTTGTACCACCTATATTTTTAAATTTGTATCAATCAACCACTTTAACATTAAAAATAACTATTTTATTCTAAATGAATTAAAATGTTATTTTATTCTATAATTTTTCAAAAAATAATTACAAGAATATCCCTAAATTTAATAAAATAAATAAATCACAAAATCTAAAATGTTATTTTTTTATAATTATAATTTATTTAAAAATTATCATGTTATTTTTTTTTTTGTAATTATAATTTTATTTAATTATTGTAATTAAATTAAGTATAGGAAAGTTTACAAAAATTAACACGAAGAGAAAAGCTCCTTATAATTATTATAAACTTTGATATAATTAAAATTAAGAAACTTCTTTATACAAATTAAATGAAATTATAATAAGAAAAAAATTAAAATAATAGTTTTTAAATGAAATTACAATTATAAAAAATTAACATCTTTAGATTTTGAGATTTATTGATTTTATTAAATTTAGGGTAATCTTGTAATTATAATTATTTTATTTTTTAAAATTTTATGGAATAAAATAAGTTTTTAATTTATTTATGGGTAAAATAATTATTTTATAGTGTGAAAGTGATTGATTAGTGTGAAAATGATTGATTAATATAAATTTAAAAACAAATATAGTGTAAAGAATATGTCCAAATATTGTGGTGATTAGATGTACATATAATAACAAAATTGATACAATTATAATTTGTTTTGGTAAAGACCTAAATAATAAGGACATTTTTGTCTTCTGAATAGAAGTCAAGTCAGAAACGCTTTTGATACGAATGGACAGACAAATTGTGCCCTTAAATAACAATACAACAAAAGGTCAGGGACCTAATGTGAATTTTCTTATTGGCGCGTGTAAAGTTCTTGGATTAGAATCTCTATCAACTCTGAAGATAAGGTGTTTGTTTGGATCCGGATCCGAATCTTCCGCTTTCGCATAAGAAAAAATGTAGATTGTTTTGAAAGCACTTTTGGGCCCCAAGCACTTTTCCGCACTAGAATATAGCTGTTCTTTTGTTTTTGCTTAGCGGGCGCACTATTGTAGTATTGTGAAAGCATTTTTCTTTCGTTTAACGAGTTTTGACTTGTGAGAGACAATGAGAGGGGTTGCGCATGTCAAAGTGCTTTTTTCTTATTACTTCAAACTCTTATGATGATCGATCAATTTTTTTTTTTTTGGTCATATGAATTTGCTTAATGTGTCACAGCCATACTTGTTTCCTTTTTGCTTGGACTTTTGGAGTATTTATCAAATTACGGTTGGGATGTCAAAGAGCACTGCTAATTTTGAAAATATTGCTTTTAATGTAACTTTAACCATATTGTTTATTAAATATTTTGTTGTGTAATGAAGCCATAAAAGCACTTCCAAATCAAAAAAATTGGCTGATATGAGATTTGAGAGTCAAAGATTATCTCAGTGAACAAGTGAAAATAGAAAGCATGCTTAGCAGTGGACCAATAATGGCCAGCTTTCGATCAGATTATTGCTTGCTGGCAGTGTCACATTGTTTTCCTTTTTTTGCCAACATCATCAGCACATCATTGCTGACCTTGTTCTTACCTTACTCAAATTGAATTCTTCTTATCAAAGATTTGAAATTAGGACTATAATTGCTGAAATTGAGTTGGCTAATGGGTTCTCATTTGTGAGCCGTCCATTAATCACATATCCATATATATCAATTAATATATCAATCAGACATTGCTTCAATGGGATGCAAGTAGGAACTATATCCACTTGCCACTAGTTGGGTTGGGCGGTGCTTCTTTGTTAAATGATTATAGTCCTTTATGAATATTAATATGAATAAATTTCCTTTTGAAAAAAAATATGGGTTGTTTGGTTGAGTAATTTTTAAGTTGTTTTTTTTTTTTTTATCCATGTATGTATGTTATGAGTTGTAAGTTTTTGTGATTAAGCTGACTTCATATAATTAGATCATGCCAGGAAGTTGTTGATGACAGTGATAGCGTGCCTCAAAAATATGACCATTAATTTCAAATTTGTTGCTTTTAAGTGACTTAAGATTTCTTATTTTCAGTAGTTCTCATGAGTCATGACCATACTTTTTCAGGCACTATCAGATTAAGTGTCAGGTTTGTGTCTTACCCATCACAGTCCAATGGTGTTGTGATATTTGGTGGTAAAAATTGGTTATTTTAGTGCCAATGAGCAGGCATATAATATAAGAGCCTAGAAGTAAAGTAATAAATAAACAATCATTTTAGGACACTATTAATCAAAATTAAGCGGTTGTTGCCATGTGAAATAATAGTACTTGTCTATTGATAAGCTTCTCAATGGCAGCAGCATTATTGACACTGCTAAATTCACCATCAGCCCCTTTAAAATTAAATAAGTTTGAGTTCATAAGAAAATAAAGATGCAAAAGAAATCAAACAAGAATATAAGATCAATGGCAGGATGCCACCGGCTTCTTATATGTATACCACATGGCAACCATAGGATATACTCCCAAATTCAGAACACTCAAAAGATCCAAAAGCCAGAAGAAGTAATGTAGATGACCATAGTTCAAGTTATCAGGTATCCAGCCAGGCTTGCCGTGCCTAGTGCTGAAATCTGTCACAATGTTAACAAGCAATGTGCTCAAATAGTTCCCCAACGCAGCAGTTGTTAGAGACAGAGCTGAGCAAAGGCTCCTCATGGCATCAGGGGCCTGCCATAAAAGAACTCCAATTGCCCAATAAAAGTAAAAACTTCGGCACATCCTATAATGAAGTATTGAGGCACCTGTCAGAATATTGACATTGGTATGTGCTTAAGCATAGTCATTGTGTTTCTTTACGTCCCTCAGCCTCACGAGCTCCAGAGTCCCTGCTGTTAACATTGCGAAGATTGAAATAACAAGGCCAATGGCTATCCGTTGAAGTTGAGTGAAACCATTTTTATGGCCTGTGAACTTTCTTGCTATTGGTACCCAGAAGATGACACTGATTGTGTCAAAGAGGGAAAGTGAAGCTGAGGGGATTTCAAATGAACTGCCCGTGTGAAGGTCCATTGTGTTTCCTTGCAGCACAAACAATGTGCCCATTTGACTATAAACAGCAGAAAAGACTATGCCAGTTGCCCATATCGGGAGCAATCTTATAATAGATTTCTACTCCTCAACTTGAGTCACAGTGCAAAGTCTCCATGCATTTGCTGAGCCTTTGACACAATCTGATGGATTCTCCACGGCTACTTTGTCAAGGAAACTGATGATACCGATAATAAGCAATTCTTTAAAGTAAGCTAAATGGATCATATGACAATTAAATTGGTTATGTATTGCGTATAGCATACCTTAACTGCTTTGTGTGATCAAGCTTACGGCTTCCGATGACGGCAGATTCTGCATCAGCAGTCTCATAAAGAAGGAACTTGTCAGCAGGCACTTGTATCCGAAATTTCCTAAAAGAAGATACTAAAACCTGGCAAATGCGGGTCAAGGGACTCCCTCCAGGCCTTTGGTATCTATACAGCTGATTACCTGCAAAGAAACTGACTACGACAACGGCCATAGCTACTGCTGGGATGCCAAAGCCCCAACCCCAGCCAACATTTGTTTGAATCTAAACAAGACAGAAAGCAGCAACAAGGGCACCAATGTCAATTGAAAAATAGAACCAATTGAAGAAAGAACTCTTCTTTTTCTTCTCGGCTTCATCGGAGTCATCAAATTGATCTGCCCCAAAAGACGAGACACAAGGCTTAATCCCTCCAGTCCCCAGAGCTATCAAGTAAAGTCCTACAAAACACAGAAATTTGCAATCCTGTTGGATGGCAAACATTCTTTTCGTCACAAAGTGGTTTTAGTCCGTGACAGATGCTGACATTGTCAACACTGTCATCCCCTGCAATGTTTACAAGCAGTTATTAACTTATTATCCGAAATGAAGTGGGATTAAAATGATTGCTTGGACCTTGAGTTAGCAGAGAGCAACAATTGAGGTTTGACAAACTTACGACGACATAAATGGTGGAGAAACTAGCAATTGTCCAATATCTTCCCAAGTAGGCATCAGCTAGAAATGCCCCGATCAGAGGCATGACATAGCACGTACCAGACCAATTTGTGACATTATTGGCAGCTTGAACATTCCCCTGGTTTAGTTGGAACTTGAGATAATTAACAAGATTAGTGTTAATTCCGTAGTATGCCAATTTTTCACAGCATTCATTTCCTGCAAGTATATACATAACCGAGCATCGCTGGAAACAATCATTCCTGAGTGATCATCTAAATTTACAAAAAATTAATATACATCTAATTAACAATACCTAGGATGTAAGGACATACTTTCCACGTTCCTGTTTCGTTCTTGGTGGCTGATTTGTTGCAGAAATCAATTGTTCCATCTTTGGTATGAATATTATGTTCGGCTGCCATTGCTTCTTGTCCTGTAAACCAAGAAATCTTCTGATGATTTTCTTCTTCCAGCTTGAATTACATTAAGTAAAGCATGCATGGTGGGTTCATCGCTCACAATATTTGATATTAAAAGAACATTCGGCACGCAGTACTATCCAATTCTTAAATGCATGCATGGTCGATGAGGCCTGTCATTTTCAGTGACTCTGGTGAAGTGGTTGTGAAAGATATTTCAAATAATAACATGCAGAGATCGCCAGAAAGAAGCTTATGCAGATTGCAGCATGAGTGTTCAATTAAGATATCCCATATCAAGAAATGAATTAACTCATTTTTCTCTAACATTAGTGTTCATAAATGTAGCACACGTTGGTAGGACAGCATTTATTACTCTATTTATTTATTAATCTTTTATTTTAGTAGTGGGTAGTCAGCCGTTTCCTTGTACGGGGCCGGACTTGTTAAGCGTTAGCCTTAAATGAGCCACTATACAGCCCCCTCGTCAGTTCAAAAGATGTATATGGGGGTGATTGAGTAACGTAATTGGGTATAATTCGAAACTCCTTTGCTTCACTTGTCCAGAGTTATTTCGCAAAATCATTCTTCGAAAAGACTTATTTGTTATAAAAAGATAAGATGATAACGATTTGAAGATGGTATATGTAAATGGACAAGGATGTGAGTGGAATAGGTTGGGAATTAGAGTACCATCTAAGGTACATTCACTGACCAACAAATTAAGTTCCATTCTCTTCCAATCTTATTTTGCATTCATATGAAATTGCCTAGCCATGAAAAGGAGAAATTGAAGTAAAACATTTACCATGAATCACATGTGTTAATTTTGCCATTTAGTAAGGTGTGAAAGAGTCTCATTTTCTTTCATTTTTAGGGAGAAAATCAGCTATAATGTTTTGTCAAGGATTCGTACACTGTCTTAAAATAAAAATTGAGAGATGCCAAGAATAAATATAAACATGTTTGTGTGGAAAAAGTCAATTAGAATCTTAAACAATTCAGTTATTTTTCTTCACCAAAAAAAAGCATTTGCATTTTTCCTTTGAAAAAAAAGTTTATTCAAAACCTCGTTTTAAAAATATTTATGATTGAGTAAGTGTTTCCATAATCTTCTTCTGTCCCAAGATCCTCCTTTTCTTCCGAAAAAATAGAAGGAGAAGGATCTTCTTAGGAGGATACCTCTTGTTTCTGGGGAATCCTTCCAGTAGTATCGGCCATTTATCCCGCTTCCCTCCACATTTTTGCAAGTGGTCACGCTAGAGACATAAACAGTCATAGATAATTATAAGATGCGCTTCTTCCGAATGGGATAAGAGACACTAGAAATGCTCCACTCCACCCTTGTCATATATTCCATACATCACACTAGATAGATATCATCTTCATGGAATACGATTCACTTTCAAGACGCTTTGGTGGTGAAATGGTAGACATGCGAGACTCAAAATCTTAGACAAACGCAAAGCTTTAGCTAGTACACGAAAGTGCATACCATGATTCTTCTGTCTATCAATAACTGCATGCATTGCACAGTTCAAATAACAATGAAGGTCAAGCAGGGTCAGGAACAACGAATCTCTTTATGATAAATAGATCTATTTTGCAAGTTCGTTATTACGGGTAGTTCCTACAAAGGATCAGACTAATGACGTATACAAAAGTGGGGGATAAATGGCAAGAAAGTATTAGAACATCCATTTGGAAGAGATGATGAAAGCAAAAATTCATTTTGGTCATGGTACTTGAAAATAGAATCCTAGAAACTGATTGTAAAATAGGGGAAATCGGCCACATTAAAATTACCTTCTGGGGAGGTCCATTCAATTTCTTTATCTATTTACTACTTTTTTTTTTTTACTATTTTCTTTCTAATGCCTCGATAAAAGATAAAAACGTGGTCGAGAAGGTTAGAGTAGCAAAAGCCATTCTTTAGCTCTATATCTCTTATCCCTAAGAGGTCTTCCTCCACTAGCAGGATTTTTCGGAAAACTACATTTATTCTGGTGTGGATGGCAGGTAGGCCTATATTTCTTGATTTCAATATGACTCCTTACAAGCGTTGTTTCTATTTTATTTTTTAACTGTAGCAAACTTCCAATTTGACGAGGTGGTGGTTGTTGTTGTTGTTTTTTTTTTCTTTCTTCTTTTAGTCTAGTGACAATCAAATCTTCTCTCCACCTATATCAGTGTGTTTGAATTTCAGATTTATCCTCAGAGATCTTACCAACTAAATTAATTGATAGTTATTACTAATGAGTGTCACTTGCAACGCTCACAAGTTTTTCATTTATAGTAGCAAATGCTTGGTTATTGCTAATAGCTTTTTAATGAATTATCGCTTATACAAATCATAATTTAAGGAGAAAAAATTAGTTTGTAAAAATGTGAAAAAGTTGTTATTAAAAATGAAAAACTTGTGCGTTTACAAGTAACATATGTTGCAATCCATGGCCTTGTTAAAACCTCTCACGTATGCATATTGTGCCAATTATTTTGAAGAACCATTGTTCTTTTGTGTCAACACGCGCAAACCCCAGTTCTAGTTGAACTCAAAAAATTAACAAGAAAGGGAAACAAAATCTAACACGTACATGCAATTGGTCAAATCCTTTAGAATACCACCAAAAGCCATTGGATCTCTTCTGAAAAATCTTTAGACCCGTCAAGGGACAAATTTATTTCTAAACAAGTTCATGATAATCCGACAGTAATCTCTATCCCTAAAACCAAATCAACCCTAAAGAGTAATTCATAATTGCCCAATTAATGCCACTAACCAATTGCCTCTTTCGAGAATGACAAAGGAACATATAGAAATACAATGGGGATGGTACTGTAATCATCAGTTGTTACTTAACCACCGTTGGTTTAAATTTAATCTTAACTTTCAAACAAATCATGATGTGATCTGTCGGGTTGCCATCTGATGCATGACATGAAAGGCATTTTACAACAATTATTTATCGTCGTAAATAAGCATTGAAAATTTTGTGAACTAATTTGAATATATGGCCGAACACATACTCTGTCGTATACCTTCAAAATTACTCTAAAAACTACTTCTTGAAAGCAATTTTTATTTGTTCATTATGTCACTTTGCCCTCTTTGTTGGTGAGTCAAAAAATATTGCTAAAAAAATAAAACGTGGGATGTGTCCAAAAGCTTTGAAGCAAAGCAGTCAAAAGATTATCATTGTGACATGCTTTATAGATTTATTATGTACGCAATCTACATGTTGCAACATCGATTTTACTATTATTTTTAATTAAATATGTGGAATCACATCGTATTAGGTTTATGATGTAGTGTTCGGAATTGGGAGAGAGCATCTTTGAAGCAATTGTGTTTTAATGATTTAAATTGTTCTTAATTGATAATATATATTTATAAAAAAGAGAGGGAGGGAATGATACGATACTTTGGTTTTTCTTTTTTTTTAGCTATAAATTTTTATTAGTTTAATTCATATATGTTGTTAAAATAATCAGAAAAAAAAAACATACATAATCAAAGGGTAAATATTATTGTTTAATGAAAAAACAACACCAAGAATGAAATGGATTATTAAAAATTTATGCTTAAGTGGTAAAAATAAATCCTTAGAGGGACGAAAGTGTCATTATACTCCCAAAAAGAAAAGGACAAAAAAGACCATAAAAGTATTGAACTTCATCATGCATCATTCACGTTAATATAAGATTATACGATTAATGATATATACAACATGATTATGGTAAAAAGGAAAAAAATGAAAATAATATGTGACTTTATAAGAAATTTATGGTAATTGACACATCTTAATTATGACCAATTGCAGAACATGCCCTTTATTTTTTTCACAAACCTAGTGAAATTAGATCTCATTATCTATTTGACATTCACCATATGTCTTCGATTTTAAGGTTGGCAACTCTCTTCCCTATATATATATATATCTACAGAAATGTTCTTCAAGGTTGGAACTTATTATTTATAAAGCTTATATGAAACATGTAATAGCTACTAATTACTCTATTATGCTAATTATTCGTTTCTAATATCTTTATATATATATATATATATATATATATATATATATATATATATATATATATATATATATTTTAATGAGGACATCTTCACTTTATTAAAGTGATTATATTAATAAAATTAAAAAAAAACACTCATATTTTAATATATTAGAGACTGTATTTTTTTGTCAATTAGTGATATTCTTACTTTATTAAAATAATAATATCATCATTAAAGAATTATTATTATTAACAACCATTTATATCTTTCTAGGATATTGCTTATTTTATAGATAGGCATGCGTTTTTTTGTTATTATTATTTTATTTGTAGAAGCCTTTAGCTCAATGAATCTATACCTAATAAAATAAAATTCAACCTAATATTGGTCTTCTAATTAAAGTTTTAAAATAATAAATTTTCAAGCCTACCAGCTTAGTTGAGATTCATAATTAATTTTTCTCATGAACATAGTTTTAATTTCGATGCTACCATAATTTGTTCATCAATTTGTATTTTTCCTGTGCTTAATACATTTATATACCTTATACAACATTGTCAGTTAGCAGTTGATCAAGATTAATATCAAGAGAGTGGGGACATATAATTAAATGATTGACCGTAAATACTAACTCCAACTAACCAAATTTAACTACTAATAAGAGGCCTATAAGCTTAGTATCTTATATGCCAACCTGAATCGGTGCCCTAAAAAAGGACTTTATGTGACATGCAAGATATCATTCATACAGAAATTTGACATTATTTCAGAAACCTTGTTTTTCAAGAATAAGTATATTCACCTAATTAAGGAAAAACGACATGGCAGCAATTCTCTTCATCTCCTATATAAGTTTGCGTTAGCCCGTCATACATTTGCAACAAGTTTACTAAGCTAAAAATCGAAAACAAGTGAGAAAATAACAAGAGTGATCAAGTGAGATTTGAAAAGGAGAGAGAGAAAGAGATGGACTCTTGGGTTCGGCTGCTTCTTCTCGTAGCTTGCCTTTTTCCGGCTTTCGTCGAGTGCCGGGTTCGCCATTACAAGTTCAATGTGAGTACATTGTTCATTCATTTCATATACGTACACTTACGTAAACACATAAAAATATATACATACGTACGTATGTGCATATGTATGTATGTGTAGAGTGATAATTAAGTGATATTTGGTAATGTAGTTGTTAGAACTTAGAAGTCGCTAACAAAATTATTCTTACTTCGAATGCTGATTTTTGTATAATTCTATTTTCAGTAAAATAAATAAATAATAATCATAAAAATATATAAGCGATTGAGCCAATCTTTATGGATTTAAGTTTCATAATTTGGTCTCATTAGCTTGACTTAAAAGTTGAAGGGTGGCATCATATAAAAGACATTCAATTTATTAATTTTAACAGTTGTTCTGGGTAAATTATTCGCACAGGTGGTGATGAAGAATAGCTCTAAATTATGTTCATCCAAGCCAATTGTCACAGTAAATGGCAGGTTCCCAGGACCCACTCTTTACGCGAGGGAAGATGACACAGTGCTGGTCAAAGTAGTCAACCATGTCAAATATAACGTCACTATCCACTGGTAAAAAATAATTCATCAATACCCACCAAAAATAATAATAATGAACAAATAAAATATTTCCACCTAATTAAAAGCTAATTTGTCTTTTAATTGATTCAATAGGCATGGTGTCCGGCAACTGAGAACTGGCTGGGCTGATGGACCAGCATACATAACACAATGTCCAATTCCGTCAGGGCAAAGCTATGTGTACAATTTCACAATCACAGGCCAACGGGGCACACTTCTTTGGCACGCACACATTCTCTGGCTCCGGGCCACCGTCCACGGAGCCATCGTCATCTTGCCGAAACGCGGCGTTCCTTACCCTTTCCCTAAACCCCACAAGGAAGTCGTCGTCGTCCTCGCCGAGTGGTGGAAATCCGACACTGAAGCCGTCATCAACCAAGCTTTGAAGTCCGGATTGGCCCCTAATGTCTCTGATTCCCACACCATTAACGGACAGCCTGGACCCATCTCCAGTTGCTCGTCACAGGGTAAACTGTTAAAGCTTCTGTTTAATTTTGAAGGCACAACGACAATTAAACTGCTTCCAGTAAACGCGTTTTAATATTTGTTATGTATGTGCATGCATGCGCAGGAGGCTTTACATTGCCTGTGGACAGCGGCAAAACCTACATGCTACGAGTAATCAATGCTGCACTCAATGAAGAGCTATTCTTCAAAATAGCAGGACACAAGCTAACTGTTGTTGAAGTTGATGCCACTTATGTTAAGCCATTCAAAGCAGACACTATTGTAATAGCTCCAGGCCAAACCACCAATGTCCTGGTCTCTGCTGATAAAACTTCCGGAAAATACCTCGTTGCCGCCTCGCCATTCATGGACGCTCCGATTGCAGTAGACAACGTGACCGCCACCGCCACGTTACACTACTCCGGCACACTTGCCAGCTCCCCCACAACTCTCACTAGCACTCCTCCGAAAAACGGCACCGCCATTGCCAACAAATTTATTGACTCTCTCCGTAGCTTGAACTCCAAGAAATACCCAGCTAAAGTCCCACAAACAGTCGATCACAATCTGTTGTTCACAGTAGGGCTTGGAGTTAACCCCTGCCCCTCTTGCAAAGCCGGTAACGGTAGCCGTGTTGTGGCTTCAATCAACAATGTCACATTTGTTATGCCAACAACTGCATTGCTTCAGGCTCATTTTTTCAACATCAGTGGAGTTTTCACTACCGATTTTCCTGGCAAACCACCGCATACTTTTAACTTCTCCGGCACTCCACCAACAAATCTGCAGACTTCTAATGGAACAAAAGCTTACAGGCTAGCTTACAACTCTACAGTTCAGCTAATTTTACAAGATACAGGAATCATTGCCCCTGAGAACCATCCAGTCCATTTACACGGGTTCAATTTCTTTGCCGTCGGAAAGGGACTTGGTAACTTCAATCCCAAGAAAGATCCTAAGAAGTTTAATCTTGTTGATCCTGTTGAAAGGAACACAATTGGAGTCCCATCTGGCGGATGGGTTGCTATTAGATTCCGCGCAGATAATCCAGGTAAACACATTTTTAATACTATTGTTGGGTCCTTACTTAATCAATCAATCAATCTTCGGGTCTCTGATTCATTATTTTTCTCTTTTCAAATTTTTGTAGGAGTATGGTTTATGCATTGCCATCTGGAAGTACACACAACTTGGGGATTGAAGATGGCATTTTTGGTTGACAATGGCAAAGGCCCTAATGAGTCACTTTTGCCACCTCCGAATGATCTTCCAAAGTGTTAAAATACAAACCTGAAAAACATTGCATATTTAAATTTACGGAGCAGAGAGATCTCCTCCTCAAGAAAAAGAGTTGCGGAGGAGAAGGATGCAGCATAAAAAGAGTGTTAATAAAAAAAAAAAAAAAACAACGAGAGACAGAATCACAGAATCCAATTATTTCTTGAGTGAATGGAAATTTTTGCTCAAGTGTGTGTGAATAATATTTGTAAAAGCGTATCCGTAAATGAAATTTTTTCATGAACTTTTTTTATTAATTTTTTCGTTCTTACTTTACTCGTTCATGATCTAAATTTTAAAGAATCTTTGCATGTGCGATAGTTCATTTCTAAAATGGAAAAATTATGGTATATTTGGGATTGAAGGTGTTATAACTTAAAAGATACAGCTGCTGTAAAAAAAATATTATAATTATAAAATAAAAGTTAATAATATATAGTAAATATATTTTTTAAACAATAATTTTGATAAAATTATTAAAGATATAATAGATTTTTCATCATACAAGTAAAAAATTATATTAACAGAGTTTCTACGTTACAGCAGTTAGTATTTATCAAACACTTTAGTACTGTAACTTAAAAGCTACAGCTACTAAACTTCAATCCCAAGCATACCCTTAGTGTAATAGATTTAAAATTAAATATTGGCTAATCCAGACTAGAAGATGACTTTGGTAATTTGCAGTAACAATTCATGTTTCATTGACTTATGGCATGTCATTTTCCTATGATTTATCCCCTGTAACCGACTTGGAGTTTATGTCCCAGTATCCCACGTTCATCAAATTTGTTAATTATATACAAAGATGCGTTTCAACCAAAAAATTGCCGTTCAAACTTTTTAATTTGTGTTTATTTTGTTGGTGCTTGTTAGTGTACAATGGGTAACTTGCCTCTTGTATCATTTCACCGAATTAGAATTTGGTGTTGAGCTAAGTAAAGAATCAATCATTAAGATTCATTTTTTTTTTTGGGTTTCTTATCTAACAACTATTTATGCTCAATAAAAAATCAACTCAACACTGAATAATTGTCCCATTTCACCTAAAAAAGGGAATGAGTTAACGGAAATGACCATTACACTGAGACATCGCTTCGAACAAAAAGGTCCCTTACACTCCCCTCCAATGCTCGAAGCCCAAATCAATACCGCAAAGAAGAGTTGGGCCTTCGAGTGGATACTGATGGAGACTGACTTAAAGGTCTCTGCAATGCATCTCATTGCGGCTGCATGCTTCGGAAGGTATCACACCCACCATTAAAATCACGCCAATTGTTGAATTGAATCCAATTTTGAGTACTTTAATTTGATTGGGACCCCGTAAAAAAAGTTTCAACGATTGCACATGAAATAGAAGAGGCTTCCTTGTGGCCACCGTCCTCCTTCTCCTTGTTAGACACAATGGTGACAATTGAAAACAAAGATTCCATTTGTGTCATAAAAGTTTCAACTTTGATCATCATCATTCACTACAAATACGCCATTTCAATCAATCAAAAAATCAAAAAGCTAATTCGGAACATTTGGAGTTCTTCTATTCTGGAACTGACAAATACTCATGGAATGCTAAAGACCAAGCAATTATTGTACTGTATCCATCGATGCCCCCAGTGCATGAAAATCCCATCAAGTCTTATTAAAAATCTCTTTTCGGTTTTGGAGTACAATACAAAATTTGTGTAACATCCATAATGACAACACTACAGGTATTAAGCAGTATCATTAATTAACTTGTGTTTAAATAGCAACAAATTTCGTAATCGCAATGCTTTTCATTTTTCAGTAATTGGGCAGCAGGAAGCAAAGCTTATGATGGTGACATCTCACCGGCGCAATAATAGAGGTCATGAGAAGCTTTAGATTCTTGTTACCAACATTTGGCATTGAAATTTTACCAATGAGGCAATGACATTGTTCTTTTATACATACGCACGTATATACACACACACACACTTATATATATATATAATGATCATAAATCTATTAATATTTTTAATTAGAAATCTACTAATATTATTATAAATCAAGTTTATAATGAACACAATCTTAATTTCTACTATCACTTAATATTATTTTTTTATACATACATATGTATGTACACACTTGTATATATATTATGATTAGAAATCTATTGATATTTTTAATCAAAAATCTACTAAAATTATTATAAACTAAGTTTTTAAGGACACACTTTTGATTTCTACTATCACTTAATATCGAAAGAACTTTCTGCTCCACCAACATTAATAGTAAGAAAAATATTTACTTCTACTCAATTAAATTAGAGGGAAAAAAATAATTCCAACTATTACTTGGATCCGAACACATGGGTGTCGCCAATGCATGACTGGGATTAGGCTCTAATTTCGGCTTCGATGTACGAGCCATGCCAGCATTATGCTGAACAGGCAGCAAGGCCTTCATTAAAATATCAATTGGGGGGATGGGAAAAAATGGGGATCAATCTACCCCTTCATTATCCCTCCACTCTACTTTTATTAAACTTTTATTTAGTCATAGAGCTCTTTGCTTTCCAAAATCCAACAAGCAAATAAAAGCGCCTATAATCTTCTTTTAATTCTTGAATTAAGTTTGAGTCCACTTAATTCTTTATTTAAAATCTTGTACAAATCAAACAAAAATCTCTTATCCGCTCGTATGAATTGAGCTTCAAGTTTAAATTTTTTGTGCCACTTAAGAAGTTTTAATTTCACTAGCTAAATCGAAAAACACTCATTTAAGTTCACTTAAAATATTTTTAAAAATAAGAACATGTTAAGAAATATAATATGAACTATATCTATACATAAATTTAAGCAAAATTTCCCTTATCTTTTAATAAGAGATGCTCATAGACATTCAAACTCTAATTATTGAACCAACCTCTCGCCCTAATAAAAGTGAAGTCCCAATCTCTATACGTGGAAAGGATATTCAAATAAAGGGAGAGCCTAAGAAATTAGGAATTGGGATACCCATGGTCATGGCATTCAATGGAGTGTTAATATATATGTATATATATAAAAAAAAAAATTTGCCTTGGAAGGTGCATTTTTTAAGGCATTTGCAAGTTGTACAAATCACCCACATGATGCACATTTAGAGGTAGGCTTCAACACAACCACACTAGAAAGAAACAGACAATTAGACAACTATAAAATTAGAGAAAATAATTTATGTCCACAATCTCAGATTAATCAATTATCACTTTTAATTAATAATTAAAATAAGAGATAAAGATTCTTTCCATTTTTGGAAACTTACAATTTGTTTAAGCAGTCTTTGTCATTCCCAAAACAGTAGTTTAAAGTTTAAGAACCCCTTTCAAAGTCTCTGAGTGGGAGACAATTATTTTGAAAATTATTATTAAAAAATTAGAAAAAAATTATATAATTCATATAAATAAATATATGAAGCATTTGTCCATGTTTGTGGCTTCCAGTCTTTCACCATCAATCCATCATCAAGTAATTTACTCTGAAAAGTAATTTGGGTTCAACTTCCAATTTATGATACTTTCTTGTTTGCCATTGACACTTTCTTCAAGTTTGATCGTAGAATAAATTTAGTAACTCATTTAGAAGACACATATTTGGACTGCAAAACAAGCAGCCGTTTCATGAACGGCCTTTCATTTCTTGGCAAAATTGAGAAATTATTATTATTATGACTGTTGTCTGTTGAGCTTTTAGTGCACAATTTTAGACCAAAAGATTGAGCCAACCTCTCCAACAAACTGCATGTCCGTTGATTCTTTTTCAATATTTAGTGCATGGATTGCAAAAATGAAAGCAACCCATTAACTTTCTGCAACATGAGTTTATATAATCAAATGCGAAATAAAACAAATGCAAGTCTCAAATCTCAATTAGAACTATCTATCAACGTATGAGTCCCATATAGGACTGCAAACACCAAGTAAATTTTTTAGTCAAATAAATTATTCAAATTTTACAACCAATGACAAATTTATGTTGCCCGGACGCAACTTATTCCCAATTATGTCATTTTCGGGTTCAGTTACACTGAAATATCCTCTGTTTGCCATAAAATGTAAAATATAGGTATATATATCATGAAACGCCAAAGTTTTAAAAATGTTCGTAATAATTTTTTTAAAAATATAATACAACCAAATTCTAATATACAACTGAAACCCTTTAAAATTAAAATAATAAATTAAAGAAAACAATCTCACAATTATTAGGGAGATTCAAAACTCAATCTTAACGTTAAGGAGAAGAAGTGTCAGCCAAGTGGTGATTAAGAAAAAAACCTCTGATGAACGAATATAAAATTTATTTTTTTCTTATATTGGAATGGAGATGGGTCAAAACCTTTACCGGCCCAAAGAATCAGTTTGAAATTCTAAACTTCAACCAAATTAAAGGCCACACGCTCAATGGCTTTATTTAAAAGTGTCCTGACTCAGCTCAAGCTAGTGCCTTAGTGGGGTTACAACCACCAAGTTTTTATTATGCATTTGAAATATCAAAATCAAATGTTAGTGGGACAATTCAGCCTATTTTCTACATATTATATCAATGACTTAAATAGCTTAATTATATTGTTGAGTTAATATTGAAATTTCATACATAAATGAATGATCGGATTAGAGTAATTACATGTTTATAAAGTTTGTAGACAAATTTTGTATTTTCAATGATGTGGTAACGTGTTATTTTTATTAATACAGTGAAATTATCTCATTAATGTTACTATGTTCGTATACAAATTTAACTATTATTAAACATATGACAATAATTTATTGGTGTCACATTATTTATAATAAAAATTTTATATTTAAAATTTGTAAGTAAGGTTATTATCATTTTACTATGCTGAATTTTGCAAAATAACAAACCAATATGTGAATTATTAAAAAATAACACTTCGCTGCATTAACTTTTTCAAAATAATATTTTACTACATTTCCATTATTATTGTTAGTCTAATGATGATGTTACATTGACGTCGTATGCGCAAAATCATATTTTCATAAAATGAAACTTAAATTTATAATTAAGTCTTAGGGTTGTTATTCTTTAACTATAATAAGTATAGCGAAATAACAAACTACTATATAAATTATTAAAAGATAATATTTCATTACATTATTTTTTAAAATAATGATTTAATATACTTATATTAATTTACTATTAATCATGAAACAGGTCAATCATAGAGGTAATATTGTCATTTAATTACCATTATAAATTGAAGTAGCAATGATTTATTATTTTGCATTAAGAGTAGGATAAAATTATAAATTTACATAGTATTGATTTGTAATATATTTTTTTTATTTTATCAGCTATTCATTAAGTATAAAATTAATATTTTATAAGTTAACTAATGGGTCAACTAACATAAATGGTGGAAATATAATAAATTGTTCATGTAGCAAAGTGTTATGTTTCAATAATTCATATAATAATTTATTATTTCGAATTATTTAATATAGTGAATGGATAATAACTATTGTAAGTATATTCCGACTGGTCAAATTAACATTAATAAAAGGGAATTTGACCCTTAATCAACAATGAATTAAATATGAGTTGACCACATAAATGAAAGCAACAACACATCACAAAATTTGCAGCTGGCCTCACTTGTATTAGCGTCAAACTAATGATTTGTGTGGGTGTAAAATAATGTTTCTACTTAATGAACTTCTCTCTGCAATTAATAAAAAATTTGTATGCAATATACCGCCCAAAAGTAATTAATTCATCGCCAAGTATATATGTATAAATAAAAAATCAAACTGAAAAATTTTAACATGATTATTATTTTTACACAAAACTGATAATGACTTGAAATTTCATCTATTTGAACTATCGAAATTAATATTTTTCGTTAAAATCAAACTAAAATTGAGAGATGTTCTATCACCCACTAGTTCTTTTTGAGTAATGATTCATTGTTTGGATTAAGAGATAGGTCATTGTCCAACCATCAACTAAATTTAAAAAAAAAAAGATAAATTCGATTTTACAGAAATTTTGAATATCATTTTACATTTTTATATCTTATAAATTATATTCCAAGTGACAATATAGTTGATAATTTTTTCTACTAAATTCAATTTTTTTTCCTCTCGTTATAGAGACTAATTAACCTTTGGATTTGTGGTGCATAAAATTATTTGCCTTATTATGATGAAATGTTCTGGATTCAAACAGTTGTTTTACAATGGACTTTCTTTTCTAATTTCTGTTCAAGAACAATTAGGCTGGTTAGGTGAAGAAATCCTAATTAAGTCAATTAATAATCCCATTACGCAACTAAGCACAATTTGTTTACCAAGTTCTAATTGTCAGTGTGATTCAATTTATTATTGCTAATGTAATATGCTTTTTGACAGAGAGCATCATCAGCACGGGACAAACATCTCACGTGCTAGAGCTAAACGTCAACTCCATTGTTCATCGTTCAAAGTTGGATTTTCTTTGTAAAATGACAATAATATCCATAGGCAACATTCTTTAGATAATTTTCCATTTCACCCCTATATTTTGTGAAAGTGACAAACAGGTTCATACATATTTATCAATCATCTCAAGCAATGGCACAATTAAACTTTTTTTTTTCTAAGCAAAGTAATAATTTCATTGAAAAAAAGTGATAATATAACAATATACTACAGTAATAATATATTCTTAAATGTTATAATTAATTTACGGTACTAATATAATGATCTAATTTGTTAAGTCATTTTTTAGCTATTAATGATCAAGGAGAAAACAAATTACCAAATAATGTGCACATAATAATTTTGAACTTTCAAAGGAAAAATTTTTCATGATTCTTTTTGTATCATACTTACACCATCATAATTGATAATTTTGACTAAAACAATGATAACTTATCTTTTGAAATCGATCTTGTAAGGATTATAATTTTTTATAATAAGAACTTAAGAGACTTTAGATTTAAAAAAACAACCTATTATAGCATGAAAAATCACAAAAAATTATCATAATCACTACAAATCTGGGTTTGAGTGAAAGAATTAATTTACATAAAGAAGAAGAAGTAGAAAAAAATTACCAAAGACTCCCCCTAGTGGAAAGAAGAAGAAGAAACAAAGTTTATAGCTGTAATGAAAACTAGAGAAGAATTTAGAAAAAAGAAAGTGAAAGAAAATAAGTTCGAACTTTAATTATATTTTTTAATAAACTTATAAATTCATTTAAAGAAATATCGGATGTAATTAACAAATCACTCTCATAAACTTAAAATGAATAATTAGAAGGTGTGAGAATTGTATCAATAGCAAATTACTCAAGTCTTATTTGAATATAATAATTGTTTCATGCATACATTAAATTATAAGGTTAAATCCATGCAAATCCCTTAATTTTCACTGACGAAGTTATGGATGACAAGCGACAACGGTGGGTGAACATAACATATGGACTTATATGTTACTTATGCAAGACACATGACTCATTTTGTAAATGCAAATCTTCACTAACCAAGAAGCAACACTACAGTCACCAGCTAGCCAATTATGGATTTTCCTTTTTGATACTCAAATGTGATTGGGTGTCACTCGCACATATATATAATTAGAGTCCTTTTTCTTTGGCCGCAGAGCGCCCACAAACACCCATTCAACCAATCACAACTCAACAGCATTCAGCCAGCCATTCACTCTCTTTTCTCTGCTCATTCTCTGTTGCATAGATCCCTCCCTCTCTCTCTCTCTCTCTCTCTCTTTTATAGCAACTACAATACAAATTTACTTGCTGTGCAATTTCAATTCACTTATTTAATCCCACTCTCATCTTCAGTTTGGCCAACTGAAGAGAAAAGCAAACAAAGCTTCTTTGTTTTTTTCCCAACTTTTACCACTTCAATTATCAAAAGCCACTCTGCTTCCTCTGTTTTTTGCATTTCTTTTCATGGGATGTTAAGGAAGTATTGTACCTCACTGGAAAGTCCTAAAATTTATTAAAGGGTTGTGCTTAGTCTGGTGATATATGATCTAGGTTTTGTTTATTTCTTCTTTTAGTTTTGGTTTATATTGGTGCCGATGATTGTTGATAGTCTAGGTTTATGTTTTGATTAAACTGAGATCTGCTTTTACACTATTGTTTCTGGAATTTTCCTTGTTTTTTGGAAAGTTGAAAACTTTTTTAGATTCCTCAATTTGTGCTTGTGGGAAAAAAGTTTTTGCTCATATTCCAATCAAATGCCTTCTTGATTTGATGCTTCTTTTGTCATAAAAAAAACTTCCACTCCTCTGCATTTGCAATCTGGGTTCTCTCTATTTCAAAGAGAGAGAGGTCTTGTCTGGGTTCTCTCTACTTCAACGAGAGAGAGGCCTTTCATCTGCTAAATTTATAAGCCATCTTTGTTATGCTAGCTAGATTTTACTTCACTTGTACGGTCTAAAACAATGAATCGAGGAATTGAAATCCTCTCACCAGCCTCGTATCTTCAAAACTCCAACTGGCTGTTTCAAGAAAGCAAGGGGACTAAATGGACCCCTCAAGAGAACAAGCAGTTTGAGAATGCTTTGGCTGTGTATGATAAAGACACCCCTGATCGATGGATTAAGGTAGCAGCAATGATTCCAGGCAAGACGGTTGGTGATGTGATCAAACAATACAAGGAATTGGAAGAGGATGTTAGTGATATTGAAGCAGGGCTAATTCCAATTCCTGGTTATGGTAATGATTCTTTCACATTGGAGTGGGTTGATAGCAATCAAGGATATGATGGTTTGAAGAATTTTTATAGTCCTGGTGGTAAGAGAGGCTCATCGACTCGGCCTTCTGATCAAGAAAGAAAGAAAGGAGTTCCTTGGACTGAAGAAGAACACAGGTATTTATGTCTCTTGTTATTATGCTAGTTAATGAGAACTTGCTGGATAAGAAAGTATCTGAAACTCAATATCACGTATTCAATATGTTTTATGTAGAAATGAAGCTGCAGTATGTCTATTTTGTATGATTCTTTGTTTATGGTATGAATTTTAATTACTTAAGATCTTTGATTGATCTTGTCAGTGAGTCTGTGTTTGGTACATTTTCATGGTTCAGCTGGGTTTGAGTGGTTTATAAAATGTGATACTATGATGTGTTTTTTGCTTGTGTGATTGTCTACTTCTCAGTGGTTTCATAAGACTGCAGCAATTCATCATGTGGTTTTCTTTTATTTCACTGCAGGCAATTTCTAATGGGTCTTAAAAAGTTTGGTAAAGGGGACTGGAGAAATATCTCCCGCAACTTCGTGACCACTAGAACCCCAACTCAGGTGGCAAGTCATGCTCAGAAGTACTTCAATAGGCAGCTTACTGGGGGAAAGGATAAGAGGAGATCTAGCATCCATGATATTACAACTGTTAATCTGGACGAAACTGCAACTTCTTCATCAGAAAATAATAAACCTCCATCTCCTAGTCCTTCTGCTGCAGTCATCCAGCTGCCGCAGCAACCAAAAGTGGTAGGCATGAGTAATGAGCAATTTGACTGGAAACCACAAAATGAGGGAACAATGGTTTTCAACTCAATGAATGGCACTGCATTCATGGCTCCTTTCTGTGGAATTTCTTCATATGGACCTAAGCTGCAGGAACAAAATCTGTTTGGAGGAAATCTAAATGGATCTCAGTTTGGATCTTACAGTTCCTATTTTCAGATGCAATCCATGCAACACCAGTGAATGTAGATAATGGAGGGAATTCTGAAGGTATTTATACGACACATCTTAGTCAGTAATGTCAGGGTACTTCGGCTATTTGACGTCTTGGTTCTATGTGAATATGTTGACGAGGGGTCAAGTGAGTCCATAGTATCAGACTCTACACTGATCAGTTAGATTGTTCTATGGTTTTCCATTGGAATTCTGGATCACTGAACCATTAGAGAAGCTTATTAATATGAAGCTTGTGCTTTTATTCTTATGCACTGGTTGTATGTTAGCTGTATTTGTTGGTTGTCAGAAGGCATTCTCAGATTGAGCTTGCTTATGCTATAATTAGTTCTACACAGGTAAAGAGCCATGTACTACATGATGAAGAGGTCTATATGGTTAAGTTTAGATGATAGACTTCTATCATTCAAAGTTGCTTCTAGTAGGTTATGCAGATTTCAATTTTGCATGGTGAGGATAGAATCATCTGTGGTAGATTTGAAAGACAGAATGTTTTGGGCAAGCAGGCTCTCCTCAGTATTGCCTATATGATTGTTGGTGATGAAATTACATGAAGCATTTGAAGCAGGATCCCTTAAATCTATGGTGTTCTTCTACTAGTTGGTGAACTCATATTGTTGTAAAAATTCTACCTTTATGCAATAAAATTAAAAGTTGGCAGTTTTTCAACTTAATGATTTGCTATGAAACTTATATGTACTGTTAATTATGCTTTTCTCTTGCGGTATGGTTCTCACACAGATTTGTGTAGTTTCTGTGTTCCGTACATGCATTTGTATAGCCAAAGTGGAAGCAGTTGATTTAGCCAGATCATCTGATGCTCTGTCCAAATTTGCTGAGTCACGCTGCAGTGTTTTTGATGATATTATTTTAATGAATGCTTTATTCTGATGCCTTTTTGGTAAAGTATGGTTTATACATTTGATGGAAATTAGTTGACTGAATTTGGACAACCGAATCTTGACCAAAACCAAGACTTGAGGGCCACTGATTTAAGCATCTCATGCTTCATTCTGTCTTCTTTCTTTTTTATCTTGGTTCTCTTCCTGAAGATGACATTTCTCTCCCTGAAGATGACATGATGTGTTTTCTGTTTGTTCCCTTGTACTGGATTAGATGGTGGTTAGGAAATCATTTCAAATGCTTTAATGAATGATCAAATAGAATGTTTGTGGTTTGTTTTTCCCATTTTGCTTGTTCGCATATCTTAAGATATTTTCTTTCTCACCAAGCCGATTGATTATAGTGCCAAAGACTTAAAATTCCGCACAGTCCTTTTACTAATCATCAAAGGAATCTCGGTTTATGATTCTTTTTTCGTTTACCTTCCTCATTAAACAAATCTTGAAAGTTCATCTGAATTCTATGCTTTCTTTGTGACCCTGTTTATTGGATCCGGGTATCTCAACTTTTTCTTAGTGGGTTACTATAACGTATAACTCTCCTTTACATTTAGCTGGTCATACAACCTTTCTTTCTTTTTATTTTACTATTAAATTTCTAAGAGCACTTCCGGATGAGCTTCAGATTCTTGCATTTGGTTGGTAAGTATTTTCATGGCTAGCTTTTCATTCTCGTCAAAGCACACTTTCATTGCAGAATTTTCTCCGAAGTCAATGTAGTGGTGGAATGAATGATGTTGACTGGCAACTAACTTAACATTGCCAGTGAGCAAGAATCATCTAAACTCCTAAATTAAACTCTTAAACACAATAGAACAAGTTAAAAATTAGAAACTTTTCTATTAACTGAATAAGATAAAACCTAGGATTAATGCCGATGGTGGGTTAGTTCAAAGTTTGGTAACTTAATCAATGACTTTGCACTAAATTAAATTCCACGTAAGCTCTTCTCACAATTGAGTTTTTCACTCTTCTTCGTATAACAAAACTCTTTGATCCTTTCCATTTCATACCAAGTGTCTCAAAATTGGTAACAAGTGATTCTGCTAGAGCTTGATCACCAGAAATAAGAGTTCTTCTGCAATTCATTTGCTTGCTCTCCTATTTCAACTGGCTTGCTCTTCTGTTATTACACATAATTGCTGAAACTAAAAACATTGTCGTGTTGTTGCTGCAACCTTAGTGAAAGGCCTAGTGCCCACCACATTGCTTGGACATACAATTTTGGTCCCACCCACTAGCCAAACTATTTAAGGCTACATGGAACAATATACAAAAGATCCTTTAAGCTTTTATTTTTCCTTTTTTTTTTCTCAGGTAAATGACAAGACTACCCACTTTCTTTTTAAAAAAGCAATACTTTTTCTGCAAGTTGCATAGGAAAGCACTTTGTCTATACTCTCTCTATTCCAATCTAATTTCCATCAAGCCCCCTTCAATTGATTTGAGACCACATACCTCAATTCCCACTCCCTTAACCTTTATGTCTTTGCTTGTTTTCTTCTCTGTTTGATTAGAAATATTCTTTTTCTCCTCTCTGGTGCTGTCAAACCATGCCTCTGTGTCGCTTGGAAATAAAACTATCAAAAATTAATTAAAAAATAATAATAAGAAAAGGAGCACCAACGAATGAAAATTCATGTGAAGCTTTAAAATTTTTTTTTTTTCTATGGTGCATCATTGTAGGCCCTCGAGTATCTTAGAATGATCCCTTACGGGTGCTTTTGATACACATACAACGTAAAAGAAATAACAGAAAGTGGAATATTTAAATAAATCATTGGTAGCAATCAAAGAATCGAACTAATTGCAGGTTTTGTATGCAAACAAGTGCAACAAGTTTTAATCATCGCTCATAATTATAGGAAAGACACTTGATGCATTATGCACTAAAATGCTTCATCAGCTAGCAATTACCACCTTTGTTTTGCTGGATATTGTCAAGTGCAATATAAGCTATCATCTGCTGAATTTGGGCAAGTGATCTCAAGGAGCACTTTCTTTTCATGTCTTTCATTAGTATATTTTCATTCTTCAAGCTTCAAGCTCATACTTTTGCATCTAATCTTGCTCTCCATCAAATAATAAACAATTAAGCATTAAGCAATAACCTACTAGCCCTGTAACATGAGCTGCAGTCTTGGACAGCTGACCTTCTTCTACATTAGATGGCTTAATTTCTCACATCAATCATTAAATTTGGAACCCGCTATGAACATTTTCGACAAGGCTTTCCTGAGAGCATAGTGTGCATCGGCAGTGCTACTACATTCATCTTTAATCTTCAAGGGCAATCTCATTAGTGCAATAAACGGCTTTGTATGAACACCACTAGTAGTTGAAATTCAAGTTCAAACGTCAATGATAATGTGATTGAATTGAACAAGTTCATATATGCTATAAAGTTATCAGAAAATTAAAACCAATTATATGATCAGTCTTTCTTGCCACCATCAATTATTCATGAGGTGCGACTGTGCGAATTGACTGAGCAACTACTACCACAGAACAAGGCATTAATTCTTCTTCAAGAATCTATTTGATTTGGTCCTTAATGCTTTAAGCAATATAAACTTCATGCATAATCATATGATGTAATATCATATGAACAGACATTATCATCATGTTGACATCAATTGAATGCAATAATTTCCCATTATATTTAAGAGTTACTCAAAAAGACTTTAAGCCTGAAGAACATTGGGTCATTAAACATGAACAAACTTTTAATTGACGGCAAAACTCATGCTTGTACTTGGATTTGAGTCCTCATTTTGATCAATCTCTTCCACCAAACAACCCTATCGACAGCAACCATATTAGTGCTCATATCTGTTGCTTAACAGTCTTAACACTAGTTTGTAATTTACAATAACAAAATTAGAACATGATCAAAATAAATCGAACAGAATGATCATTCTATGATTAAGTTATAGATAAAATCATTAGAGTGTTTCCTAGTCTGTTGATTTTGTATCTTCAGCATCAAACTGGCTGATATTAGTGGATAGCTAGATATCAAAACTCAAAAAGAACAGCTGAAGCCTGAAGCTGACCTTTTGGTTCTGAGGTTATATTTTAAGTTTAAACAAAAAGTCCCGACAAGTCCTCTTATACTTTTATATGCAAACAGCATGTCATCCGTTATTGTTAGCTCCAACTGCGTTGCATCTAATCCATCATAAAAAGAGCACCGACATTTTTCGGAAGAATTTGACACAAGATTTTTCAATTAACTCCATTAACCCCGGCGGGGTATAAAATTGTTTTTGTTGCTATTGTATCACTGTTAGGGCTCTTTATTATTTTTCTTAGAAAATTAATCTCTGTCAATTAACACCGTTATCTGAATGTTAATTGTTGTGCCTCGGTCTAGAGACTATTCGGGAATTCTGTTCAATTGGAACGAGGTTAACGTTGTGCTTCACTACATTTTGTAGTATTAGTCTGCGCTTGCCGTATATTGTTACGTTCTTGACTAAATTATTTAGTACTATAACAATATGTTTAATACTTCAACAATACGTTTAATGAGCTCAACACCTATTTTTACTTTGCAGTTAATGATTTTATTTTACAACAAATTTTAAACCACAAACACACTTAAGATCCGTTTGAGATTGCTTTTGAGAGGTTTAAAAATAATTTTAAGAATTTAAAAGTTAATTTTAGTGTTTAGTAAAATAAATTCAAAATCACTTTTGTCAAAATCAATCATTCTTACAATTGATTTTGAAAAGCAGAGAATGAGTAATTTTTAAATTTTGATTTTGAGAATCAATTTTATTATTTAATACAATTTCATAAATATCCTTACAAATATTACCAAAACCCAAACTATCATTATTCAAATTAGAAACAAAATCAATATTTCAATAAATTTTTATTATAAAAAAAAGAAATAAAATCAATATAGTATAAATTTTATTTTTAATTAAATTATTATAGTACACAATTAAAAATATTGTATATACATATTTTTATTTTTATATGTGCAAGTAAATTTTATCCTACATTATATCTATTTTAGTCATTTTTTTTACAACAACTTAATAATAAGATTTACCAAACACCCACAACTACTTTCAAAACTCACAGTACTTTTAAAAACAAAATTTACTAAACAATTAACTGATTCTGTTCACAACTGATTATTTTTATAGCATAACCACTAATAATTATTTTAAAAATTATAACATTAGCAACCTAACACTTAGTAATATGTCACAATAGGGTATAAACATTGAAATAATAACCGAAAAATCAGGTTCAAATTAGCTGGTGGGTGATTAGATTGGATTAATACAGTGCAGGGCAGTTCAATTAATTTTCTGTAAACCTAATGGCCATTGGGCCATTGGTCCTTTGGCATCTTATCTTGTATTTGAAATAGAATTTGTCTTTCTTTTAAAAGCCAATAGAAATTGTGTGATACATGGGCACGGTAGTTAAGGCAGGCTTCAGCAGAAAACCCAAGGTTGTGAATCCAAAAATTCATTGGATATCCATTCATTTTAGAATTAAGCCCAGAAAGGTATTGTCTGTGGCCTTTCCAATATTTAGTTTCTTGCAAAATTGGTCCATTGGACTCAAAAACCGAAGCCGGAGAAAAACAAAAACCGAAGGCTTCCAATTTTACTCAAAATTTTGTTTTGTTTTGTTTTTTTCTTGGTTCTTACGTCAGAAATCTATACATACTACAATTACAAATATGCACAAAACACTCTCAATCAAATACAGGGGTGATGAATGTGATAAAAAATCCACTCCAAGAGAAAGAGGAATCAACTCCAAAAATAGCACAATTTTGTTTTTCAGCATAATACAATTGATAATTCAACTCCTTCAATAATAGGATTTGAAACTCAAATTTTTTAATTTCCTTCACTACGATTGGTAATTAAACCTAAGAAGATTTAATAACTAAATTGGGTTGCACCCTCAAAAACCTACCACAATCTTTAGCTTGGTTAGAATACAAACTCCTAATACGCTATTCCTTCTCCTTGCATAATTGCAATTAAGAAGTAAAATACAGGGTTATTATTGTTTCACCACTTGAATAATTATAAAATATCATATAATTACTATAAGTATTGTATTCTACCATTTTACTATTATATCTTAACAATATTTATTATTTTACCACATAATTCTGACCAATTATATGACTAGTAAAATACCATTTTCCCTCTAATTAAGTTTTTTGTCCAAAAAAAAAAAGGCATTATAATATTACAAATTCAAAATATAAACTTGCTAAATACATTCCCTATAAGTATACGAATTGGTCAATATTTGATACCTCTATTTATAGATTTTCTTTCAGAAAATAAAATTATTATTTTATTAGTCAAACTAATTAATCAACCAACATGTTAATAAAAAAAAAAAAGAGCATAAGAATGAAAGGTTGTGTAAAAATATAGTAATAAAATTATAGACGTCAATACTTTTGATATTTATATGATAAGTATTGACATTTATATGATTGATACTAATACTATTTCTAAAATAGTCAAGCCATAATTATCGTATATAAAACTGAGTAGCTGACCAGAAACATGTATCAACCATGTTTATCAGAAGTTTATATTAGATTATAACAATGCAAACTTATATTTTACGCGCGTACACATACACAGCGATACATCAGCACCCACTCGAACAATCATATCCATGTAATAAAGTAATTAATCTACCTAATTAATGACTAAGTCAACTACTATTTTAATTAAATCATGTATTTGTACCCAGTCTCCCACATGCAATGTACACTGATTTATTTCCAGTTTATGTGAAAATTATCTGCATATGCATTGATGTGACTAATTCATTTATGAGAATATAATGTATAATTCAGCGTCACATTTTTTTTGTTCTGCGCGCATGGTTGGGACCATATAGAAAAATCAATTATTAAAAGGACACCAGTACTTTTATAGACGCAATTTTGAGCAGGACGTGTGCCCTTCCCTTGCCAACAAATATCTTTGTTAATTTGTTCTTAGATTCTTTTAGCCCCAAAATTTTTTTCTTTTAGAAAAAGAAGAGCGTTGTATTTTTTTTTTTTTAACTTTGTATTTATCATATAGCATTATAGTTACTCAATATTATATTATAGGTTTGATATGTCGTATGATGAGATTTATGAATTTTTTATTTTAAATATTAGTAGACTCCATAATATTATACTCCCACATAGAAACTCATAAAACTTACTAATTAACATGACTTCATAATTCTCATTCTTAATTTAAATTTTAACTTATTTTAATTACTGATTAGTAATCATAGTATAAAATTATTGCTCATATAAAGACACGATTTGATAAGCGTCATTGCTTACTTTATGGTGAGCTTGTCAGGAGAGTCTACTGTCCTCCTAATGAGAGCTAGACATATATATATATATATACTAGTAAAAATATTATAATCAATAATTTTTGATTATATTAAATTAATAATAAGTTAATAGATAAAAATATATAAATTTTAATATAATATATTTTATTTTATAGCATATTAAAATATATATTTATTATTTTTAATTTTAATATGATCAAAAAATTTTTATTAAAAACTTATATATATATATATATATATATACATTCTTTATTGAGGATATTCTTATTTTGATAATATAAAAATATCATTAACAAATATAAAAATATAAATTTTAATATTAAAAAAATTTCTAATATATTAAAATTTGTGATTTTTTATTTATTTAAGTGGGATTTTTATGTTAATAAAATAAGAATATCTAAAGAATAATTATGTATATATAGATATAGATATAATCTAATGAGAGTTGGACACGTGCTATATGTGCGTGTATCATGACTTTAAAGTGATAGATTAATATGGTCTTGGATTTATCCAGGTATGATTAATCAATTCAGCATGTTGGATTAGCTGTCTAATCAATGAATTGACCTGTTAATTACTTCTTCTAGCCAGCGATGGCGAGGAGTACATATGTAATTACAGGAACTTAACAAAAATCACTTGGGTGTTAGGATGTGACTAATGTCTGCTATGGTCAAAAAAGCATGACAAGCCGCCTTGTTGGCTCAAGCAAATTGATCGGTTTATTAGTGTGTAATACCACGGCTGCACACATAGATTGACCAAAATTTAAAACCATCATCAATGGCAAATTACAATTATGGAAAATTTGTACTTGCACTTGCACATGCTCATGAAAATGAAGCCGAGATAAGACCTTATCCGAAACGATGCGCCATTGCAGTTGCCATGTAGCCATGACAAATATAAGCAAAATGACAAAAACCCTAATTGTCCTTTTAGGACCAAAATAATCAAAACACACTATTTGAAAGACATGGAAAGCTAGTTTTTGCTAAATTCCCACTGGGCTTGTCAGATTTATAAATGAAACTCCTCGGACAAAAGTTGTCAAAGATCATCAACTTGTTTGAACTTTTGTACGTGCTGTCCCCTTGTTGTGTAAGACTGAGGTCGTGGCCAGCTTTGAAACCAAATATGAACTTGCTTGAGAGATTGTGAAAATATATATACTTGTTTCCATTTGATCAATCAGTGCACATGTAGCAGCCAAGCTTGTCAAGAGCTGAACTTGATCGAGCATTAATTTGTTGCATCAAATGGCCGATCAGTCTCCATTGCCAAAATGGAATTGGTGGATCATGGATGAATTGTTTTGGCTACTTTTCGTATCTGTTTTGGAGCCATTGAACCTGATCTCGTGAGAACAATTGAATGGCTGTTGTTGCATTCGTGTCCACACTCAATGGACTTGGGGGAAAAAGAAAAATTCACCAGCACTATCCCCCACATTACTCTGATCAATATTGTCATTGCCATTGATATTGAAAGTGAGAGGATTGTTTCTGATCGAGTCGAGACATATTTGTCATAATCACGCTCGTGACATTTAACTGTATACACTTTTCAACTATGTATCAAAAAGTTCATTCAGCCAATTAACTTTCCCAAATTAATTGGTCCACATTCTTGCACAACAATGTCTCCTGGCCGGATCGATCTCATTAATTCAAATTCTTATTTGATAAAATTAAGGGTGCTTTTATGTTGAAGCGATTTCAATATGGTAATTTAATATGAATATGTAAATATAACGCAAAACACGTCAATTTAATATAAAATTTTAAAAATTAATATTAAGGATAAAATAAAATAAGTAAATTAACAGAAAAGTGATAAATTATAAATAAAATAAAAACTTTTAGATGTAATATAAAAGTTTTAAATTAACATTAAGTATAAAATTAAAAGGTAAATGATCTTTTAATCAATGTATTTTCACTTAAGTATTTGTTTAGTCCATATATTTAAAAAAAAAAAACTCAATATATCTCTCTTATTAAATATGTTACATTCTTTCCCTCATTTTTTCTTTACTTTTACAATAATAACTTAGCAACAATATTCTTGATAATAATTAATTTATCTATAAAAAAGAACTAGCATTTTTTATATCTTTACAACAATCTTATTAATAATTATTTATAAATAAATTAATATCAACCAACTTAAAGTAATTATATATAAAAATTGATTTAATTTAAAATAATGCTATAAATAAAATTATAACATTAAATTTACATTAAATTTTTATTTTTTAAAGCTAATTTGACAAATTAACATTTTTTTCTTTTCATTAATATTGTAAAAATAAAGAAAAAGTAATAGTAAGAACGTAATATTTTTAATGTCAGTGGTGCCTAGATTTTTTTTTTAATATAGGGACTAAATTAGTATTCAAGTCAAAATATTAGGGACTAAACTAATGTTTAAGTTAAAATATTAGAACTAAACGAGTATTTATCCAAAATAAAATATAAAATTTATCTCTTATATATATATATAACTTAAAAATAGATGATAAAAAAATCAATATAAAGTGGTAAATTAATGTATTATTGATAAACAAAATAAAAATTTTATTAGTTTTATATTAATTTAATTATTTTATTATAACATTGATGCCGTAATTATAGAATTTTCCTAAATTTGATTGTATTCATATTATCAATGTTTTGAGGGTTTTATCTTTAAATTATATTTTTACCCTTTCTAAAATTGCATTGGTGTCAGAAACTAACAAAGCCACATACTTTTTTTTTTTAAAAAAAAATGTTAAAAACTTGCTTATTATTACCATATATTATTTTTGCTTTGAAATTGGTTAGCCCAGAGGATTCTGACCTTGTTCGGGCTCTAGGGAACTGTTTAAAGATGTGGCGCACCATGTGTTCATTTTGTGTTATAAAGTATTTATAACTAAGATTTAACAAAAGACTTCTCCGACGTCGTGTAAAGCATTAAAAAATGATAACGACGACAATGAATGACAATGATAATGATAATGATGATGATGAAAGATTTAAAAAAATAAAATAATTTTAATCGGATGAGAGCTCCTGAGGACATACATCAATAATGTTGATAAGTATAAGAAAGTATTTGATTATTATTTGCATACGATTGGTATTTTGACATTATACAAACCTAGCAAATAAAGTTTTTATTATCGCCATTGAATAATCATTTATTCGTAATATAAGCTTCCAAAATGATAAGTATCAGCATAAGCCCAGCTAGCATATTCTGAATTCTTCTACCTGTTGGAAGATGATTAGCATTGATACATTGCACCATGGACAAACAAAATCATTAGCAGTCCAATATTTAATTAATTAAATGGGTCATTACCTCCGAAACGATAAAAACCACCAAATCAATTACAGCCAGATTCGTGGGGTATTATTAATTAGCACCATATTTTCAAAAGCATTTGTAAACAAATATTATCAATTATCGTTGTGTTGTCAAAGCATTTAATCTTTTTGTTTTATTTTAATAATGATAAAAATCTTTTTGTTGGCACAGTCTTTTGTGTCTCCTACTCTTGAGCCAGAAGGATAATTGCAAATCTTTGATGGACTTTAGGAGTTGACGAGAGGCCATGAAAGGATTGTATCAGGACCACGTTGTTCGTTAATCATTGTTTATTGATTAATACTAACTTTTTAATTAACAAGTTGCACACTCTTTCTTCAGTTTATTCAAAAGACTCGAGAACCATTTATCATTAACAACTAACCAACAAGAGTGATCAGGTGTGTGCAATCATATTTTATGGTGTGTGATAATCATTAAGAAGAGCGATCACTCACGTATGTACAATCGCGTATTTTATAGTGCATGACTGTATACGTATCAAGTTTTCATTAAGAAGGCTGTGTTATGGGATCACAATCCCTAACCAGAGCTTCATGTACTTGTAGTACGCACAATAAAATGTGCCACTGCATACATCTGATCAACTCTCCAACAACCGAAATAAACATAAATAAATATTCAAGTAAAGTTTGTCCTTTACAAGATTATTTTATTTTTCAGGTGGGATGAGAAATTTTGTATGACAAAACGATATAGAGGGAATATAACAAAAAAAAAATATTATGTTAAATATTGAAACTTGTTCAGTTTTAAACATTGACTCGAAAAATTAATTTTATAGCCAATTATTTAATTTACAGATAAATAGTTAAATAATGATCTAAAAGATGAAATTATACGTCGTTCTAGTCTAAACAATTGAAAAAAAATAATATAAAATTTAAATAAAGAATCTCATGAAAAATATAAGGAGAGGTTTATAATTAAAGTGTACGTTTATCAATATTACTTAAATAAAGCAAAGAAACTTAAACACAATAAGATCGAATAACCAGGGACATGACACATATATAAAAACTATAACAAAATAGACTTGAACACGACTTATTGACTCCTAAATAGCTCGTGTGTTTAAATAATAAATAATGCTTTTTTTTTCAGTAATATTAAAGTGTGTCTTTCATTCACATGACTAATAATCCTACAACAATACATTATGTTTAAGTACAATACATAAGATAATATTTAAAATTCAAGTCTAATTTAAAACTATGCCTAATAACAAAAGAGAACTAGACAACTACGTACACTACAGACTTTTCCCTTTATCACAGAAGGAAATTAAAGAAGTTTCACAGCAAGTAACATTAGCTTGCTGTAAACATAATAATAAATTGGTATAATTCATATTACATGATTAAAAGAATTTTCGGGATATTGCATATGCCAGAGAGTGCAGGTGGTCCAATGGCCGGCCCCCAGTTGCTGTTTTATAAACAAATAGCCTCGTCAACGATTAATTTAATTGGCCCGTTAGATTCATGAATGTACACTTGTAGACTTTGCATTTGACTCGTGCCTTTTTCACTTGTCATTTTAGGATTAAAATAAATCATATTATAAGAAATTAATAGCGCTCTAGCAAAAGTAGGCCGGCGGGTGTATTGTATTTGTGTTCTACTTTAACTTTTTTTTTTTAAATTCAAGAATTATTTTACTCTCTGATTAAAAAAAATAAAGTTTAAAGTATACTGTATGTGAAAATCGAAAAAAAAAAATTTACCACTATAAACTCATTAGTTTATATTTTAATGCTCCTTAAAACAAAGAAACAAAAGTTTTTATTTTTGCGGTTTTCCTCCCCTAATTTTGAATAATATAATAAGTTCATTTATTTTTATTGTAACATACGAGGAGGGTAAAGCTTATTGTGTTTTCTAAATTTAGTGTTCCTCTTATTTTCTTCATTTAATAAAATGCGACCTCGAATCCGTGAAGTTTCTTCCAATCACAAAAACAAACGAAAGCATTTTTGAAATTACAGAAATAACAATTATTAAAAAGTGTACCACCTACAGAGAATTATTAGGTCACAACAACCATCGCCCAAAACAAATTACTTGCGTGAGGAACGAAAAAATCAACCCTTAGGTTAAACGACAAATCGTCCAATCATGAATGTAGACATTTATTACACATATTTACTTAATTTACCTTATAAGTTATCTAATGGGACTTTCAATTGGGAGCACAGAAAAATCATGCGCAAAATCTAGACGCATTTACCCAACTGACTCGTTGCTTTCACTTGACCGGTGATTGAAATATGTGTGTTTATTCAACTCACAAGGGCACATTCAGCGACCTGATCAATAGTGAACTAACGTTCTGATTAGTACATTGTGGATTTGACATGTGTGGTGCGGGCGGGCTGAGTCTTTCACATTATCTTGATGAGTTAAAAATTAATGGGATACTTAATTTTATCACTAGCCCTAGCTAAGCTTGCTTATGAGTTATGATCAAGCCGGCTTCAGAAAATGCCACCATGGATTCAGTACTTAATGCTTCATAATCAATACGAATGACAAATGAGTGATGTGTGGATGGTAGCACCAAGTTGGGTAAAAGTATTTTATGTAATTTGTGTTCGAGTAGCTTTGTAGGTAATTTTTGTGAAACAGGCATACTCAATTTTATTGTAAGAGTAATATTACATTTCTCAATTAATATCTCAATTTTTATAATTAAATTGAGGTAATTATTCATATATTGAATGGTGTGGTCAATAAAGTAGTAAGTAATTTTATAAGTAATAAAATAATCATTCGATGGATTAGTGCCATATTATTATTTAGAATAAACTATTAAGAAATTTTAATATTATTGTTACAATAATTATAAATTAAAAGTTAAAATCTGATTAAGTGTGCGTTGTCATGCATGTTATGATACGAAATAAAAAGTATGTCTAAATTTTATTAATTAAATTATTTTGTAGAACTTTCATTCTAATCAATAAATTCTTAAGTGCACGAGAGAGTAGGACTTTTAAAAATTATAACACTTTAATCCGAAATATGTATAGCCTTAAAATTATAAGTTACGCTGTCGTTGAGGTTTCAAGACTACTTTCATAAGGCAGATTACCTTGAAGCCTTTATCAATCTTTTCTGTCAGGGTGGGACTATTATTGTCGGATTAATTAAATAGATAATATGGGAGTAATTAATTAAAAGATAAGTATACCCCAGATTCTTTAGGATATTGCTTGAGATCATCATAATTAACCTTTTTTTTGGTTGAAAAAAAAAATGGCACAGCACAACCAGGCCCTACAATCAAAGTGCAAAGGTGAAAATTACCAATTGAAATATGAAAAGGCTTACGGAATTATTGCACAGGCATATTAAAAGCTAATCATGATCAATGCACTGATGAGAGGTAGACGATTAATGGGTGCCTGTGCGTGTATATATAATAATAATAATTTTATATTATTATTATTATTTTTTAATAATGAAATTTTTATTTTAAAGTGAGTATGTTATTAATAATAAAATATATATATATATATATATATATATATATATATATTTTTTTTAATATATTAAAAGATTAAAAAAATATAATTTTTAATATATTAAAAAATATATATTTTTTATGTTTTAGTGATATATTTATTTTATTAAAATAAAAATATCCTTACTAAAAAATGACAATGACTATATATATATATATATATAACGTTCTAAATATCGATATATTTTATACACATAAATTTATTGATATTTAATTTTATTTTCGAATATTGATATGTTTAAGTCTATTGTAACTAATTTAGATCAATTTTATAAATTTCCATTCACACATCCATACATCAACTCCAACTACCATTCGAAGATATACATACGAGACTCAAATCTTTATCCTCAAAGAATAAATACTTCTTTATTCACTAGGGTAGTCAATTTTCAATTCGTTCTGTTTTTTTGCAGTGACGGAAAAGCTTATTAGAAAAAGATTAAGCACGACCATCGAAAGCATGGTAAGGGTTACTCTGAAGTAGTGTAATTTGGGTTATTGATATCAAATTGAGGCACGTGATACACCTTTATTTCATGACACTACTAAGAAATTTTGTTTTATTAGTATCTTTTTCTAGGGAGTTCAAATTTGACTTCTATTTCTTGAGTTTTACTTCTTTTGATTTCTAGTATTTTATGAGGGAATCTAATTCAGAATTTCGAGTACGAGGAATTCCAAGGTATTTTAAGAACTATGTTATATTAGAGTTTTCAATTAGTATAACTAACGTATATTTGGTTTAAAGAAATAATAAGAGACGAAAAAAATGAAAAAAAAAAAGAAGAGAAAATGAGTGAAAAAGAAGATTGATCATATTTTTATTATTTAATTGAATATAAATTTCTCACCCCTCATTTTTTTCCTCGCTCCTCATTTTTTCTCCTCTCCACTCCTTATATTTTCTCAATTAAAAAATGCCATTAGTGAATTATAAGGTAGGTAATAACGTAAAGATGAAAATGAAAGTTCCTGTGGTTGTTAATTGCATTTGCATGTCCAAAAAACTCCAAACCCTAATGATCAGCAAGTAAGAATAAAACGTGTAGTTCCAACTTTTTAAGAAAAACACTCCATGTAAAGCCAAAGAATTAAAAGGAAATTGTTTAATATCAATGGTTTCACGTTTAACATGATGATATGTATCCAACTTTGGTCAAAGGAAGCTCAGTGGAAAGTGGTAGTGATGCGTACCAACATTTCTGAGAAGAAGAAGCTGCTAATGATATATAGCGCATGTGGCATCACAATATTAGTGGGGTGTTTGATGTATCAGATATGAAATCAAATTTGTCTTGAACTTTTTTTCTTTTTTGTTGAAGCACTTGAATCAGTCAATGGTTTGTTGATAGTAACTTTAATTAACTTTTTTTAAAAAAAAAAAAATCTGAGAATATATATATTTATTCATTTTTTTAAATTTTTAATATATAAGTGATCATTTTGTTTATTATACACAATCAAGTATAATCTCAAGGATAAAATTCCTAATATCTCATAAAATTGAAGAATATGCTCTTTGAAAAAAAAAAGAAAAAAAAAATAACTCACAATGCACGTAATAGACGCGAACCTCAACATTAATCATGAGATAATTAAGGAGGTACCATTTGGCTGACTAATTGTTCAATTAGTATTCACCAAAAGTTTGTTACATAATTTTCATATAACAATAAGAATTCCCACATGCAAATAATTCGTTACATTATAAACCGATTGAAAATCGGCAGTAAGAAGGCGTGTGCACTATCTTCGACAAATCCCAATACATAGAGAGGATAAAAAATTTGCAAATATAGAGTCTATATTTTAGATTTTTTTTATTGATTATTTTTAAATTATTTCACGATATTCGCATTTTTTTTTAAAAAAAAGAGTGGATTGATGAATTTTTTTTAATTCTTTGCTTATTAAAAATAAGATAAATTAAGATTAAAAGAAGATAATTTAAAGATAATAAATTTACGATAAAAATAATCTGAAATTAACCCTAAAGTACAAAGCAAAACTCTAAAACCGAAGGATTTGGGGCACACGAGGAAGGAACAGGGAAAACTGAAAATAAATGGAGGAAAATGGGCCACGAGTTGTACTTTCATGGGGATCTGATCAAATCTGCATGAAAATCATCATGTTTCGCTAAATTCCCAGGCCTTTCAATTCACTTTCCATGAATTTTGTACAAAAGTTCCATAAATAATTATTACATCATCTCTCTTGAATTATCAATCCACACAGTGTAGCCCAAATTTCAACATTAACTTTCTCACTCCAATGCTTAATAGTCAATAGTGTCTTCTTACTCTTACACAGTTAATCAATGGGCTGCTTACTCTCTTTCGTACATCTTCCTAATGATAATATAAGAAAAAAAGAACGCGCACTCGTGTATAACATTGATAGTCCTTATTCTTAAAGCCCTCGCATTTTCTTAAATTTTCTTTAAGTTTGTGAGGAATAATGAATTTAGGTTAAATATATAAGATTTGGATAACTCTTAATTTTTGAACTAATTTTTAAATTGAATTATTCTTGTAAATTTTTAAATAGTATTAGAGTTAGATTCATGCATAAGTGAGTTCACACTATCTTATTACGTAGCAACAATCAATCAAAAAAATTAGTCTATACATAATAGTAGTATTAAGAAAAAATATCTCATAGTGGCTGAGTATTAAATTTATATTAAGTATATAAGATTTGAACAATTTTTAACTCTTGAGCTAATTTTTAGGTTAAATTTTTTGTGCACTTTATACATGAAATTTCTCTCTCCCTACACATGCAGATGATCGATTGTTTAATTGTTTTTCAATGTTGATGTTCTCATTTTTTAAAATGTGAGTTAGAGATAGCTAGATACCATATAAATGTGAATTTGATCAAGACGAAGTTCCAATATACAAATATTAAACTAGAGATGGAAAATATGATTTCGAACTATATATATATATTTAGTAAAATTATTAATATATCTGCTCAAATTCTCAATATATGAGAATTTATTTAAAAAAAATAGGGATAGACAAAATTTATTAGCTTTATATATGAAACCCTTGCGTATACCCTTCAAATTGAGCCATATCATCTGCCAACCATATCTTATTTTCTTATGTACGCGACCTTTGCATTAATTTTTTGAAATTTAGACCAACATTTTATACATGAATTTTTTTCTCTCTACACACTCGTGTAGAAATGTTTTTTTTGTTTTTCATTGTAGATATATGCATGTTATCATATTTTTAAATGTTTGTATTTGAATTAGATGACATAGATCTAGTATGACTTTTAAATCACGGCTGCTATGAATTAAAAACAGTAGTTACAAAACAAAAGTTAATCGAGTAACTATGTGAAAAAGAAAATCATGGCCTTAGTCTAGGGACTAAATGATGGTTATAAATATTTAGTAAACATTTTAAAGTTTGAGAATAAAAATCAAAACTCCCCTCAACAATAGAACAAACAGAGCCTAGATATAGATAGTATACATCTAATTATATGTATACTTTTCTTGTATCTACTCAAATTCACAATTTAAAACTTGCGTGCATTTGCATCTGAGAATTTTTATAATAATTTTATGTAATTATCTTCGAATTCTTTCTTTATATTGGACAATCGAACTCTTATTTTTATGGTAAAAGGTTAATTACATAGACCATCCCATGGATATAATAATTTTTAAAGAGTTATACACAAGGGCTGAGCTAACATTGGGCAAGTAGGGGGCAGCTAATCCCACTTGATTAAAAATTTGCTAAGTTGCACCTATTATTTAAATTCTTTACCCCGTAAACTTAATTGAAATGCCCCTACTAGTTGAAAATTCTAAACTCCTGCCATTAGGAACTTAATTATAATACTCGACCAATTGAAGTTGTGATTACTTATATTAAATTGATTGTTATGTTGCCCCCTATCAATTGAATTTCTTACTCCGTCATTCAAAATTTAAAAGAATTGCAAACTTGAGTAGCTGAAAATTCAAATATAAAATAAAAAATGAAAAAAATAAAGAAATGGATATGGTGAAAGCGGAAACTATAGCTACAACAACTACAGGTGTTAAGTTCATGAATCCAATCTCTCTTGTGATCGCATTCTTCCACTATATAAACCCTAATCCTCCCTCCTCGGCAAACTCAAACTCATTACCATCATTCATAGATATTAATTGAAGGAATTATAAAAGCAAGCAAAAATGCCTTCTTCTTCAACTACAATCATCTCCAAATGCACAGTTCACCCAGATCAAAAATCAAGAATCAAAAGGCCTCTCAGACTCTCTGTTTCAGACCTCCCCATGCTCTCTTGCCAGTACATTCAAAAGGGCGTCCTCCTCACAGCCCCTCCATTTTCAATCACCCATTTCGTTTCATTGCTTAAGCAATCACTCTCACTCACTCTTTCCCACTTCCCCGCCCTCGCCGGCCGCCTCTCCACCGACTCCGACGGCCACGTCAGCATCGTCTGCAACGACGCTGGCGTCGACTTCATTCACGCAAAGGCCGCTTTCCTTTCCGTCAACAACCTCCTCTCGCCCCTCTACGTCCCCGATTCTTTCAAGGAGTTCTTCACTTTTGACAGAACCATCAGCTACACCGGCCATGTCAAGCCCCTAGCCGCCGTACAAGTGACCGAGCTAGCTGACGGAGTCTTCATCGGTTGTACGGTCAATCACGCCGTCACTGACGGCACCTCGTTTTGGCACTTCTTTAATACATTCGCCGAAATCACTAAAGGCGCCAAGAAAATCTCGAAAGTTCCCGACTTCTCCCGCGACACCGTTTTCAACTCGCCGGCGGTGCTCAAGTTCCCCGCCGGTGGCCCCACAGTTACTTTCTCCGGCGACGAGCCGTTGCGTGAGAGAATCTTCCATTTCAGCAGGGAGGCTATTTTGAGGATGAAGCTCAGGGCTAATAAAGGAATTTTAAAAAGTGATTATTCCAAGCCGGTAAATAACGAGATTATGGGTAAGCAAAGTAACGACAGTTGGCAAACGGTTAACGGAGAGAGAACGTCCGTTTTTCAGAATCTGTTAAAAACCAACACAAATCGGACGGACGAGATTTCTTCTTTCCAGTCACTGTGCGCTCAGTTATGGCGGTGCGTGACACGTGCGAGGAAACTCTCGCACAACAAAACGACGACGTTTCGTATGGCTGTGAACTGTCGCCACAGGCTCGAGCCGCGGCTCAGTCCGTACTATTTTGGCAACTTGATACAGAGCATCCCGACCGTTGCTTCGGTGGGGGAATTGCTATCTCATGATCTGGGCTGGGGAGCCGAGCGGCTTCACAAGAACGTGGTGGCACACGGTAATGGTACGGTGCGACGCGGTGTAGCGGATTGGGAAAGCAACCCGAGGCTGTTTCCGCTAGGGAACTTCGACGGTGCGTCAATCACGATGGGTAGCTCCCCGAGATTCCCAATGTACGATAATGATTTTGGGTGGGGTCGACCGTTGGCTGTGAGGAGCGGTAGGGCCAATAAGTTCGATGGGAAGATCTCAGCCTTCCCTGGGAGAGAAGGAAACGGGAGCGTTGATCTTGAGGTTGTGTTGGCTCCTGAAACTATGGCGGGCCTTGAGAATGACTCGGAGTTCATGCGTTACGTGTCATGATGTGATTGTGTGTCATTTCTTTCTATCAAGGCTTGTGTGTAATTTTAAGCGATTTTTAATCAAAAGTTTGATATTTTTCAAGATTATTATTGGAGAAGTGAGGGCTGCTAATGAAATTGAATTTGAATTTGGAAGCCTTACCTCAATTACACACAGCAGGTTATACGACACACTGACGTTTTCTATCGTCGAGATAAAAGAATAATCTTACGGTATTTTAAAATTTTTATCTCAAAATAATTATTTTAAATAATATAATATTTATTAATTAATTAATAAGATAATAAAATTAACTTATTTTAATTTTAACAATCAAATAATAAATATCACATTACTTAAAATAATTATTTAAAATAAAATATTTAGAATATATAATATTATTATAATATTAATATTTTTTATATTATAATAATACTATATATCTTAAATTCTTTATTTCAAATAACCGTCTTAAATAATGTAATACTCATCAATTAGTTAATAAGATAATATAATTAATTTACTTTAATTCTACTAATTAATTGATGAATGCTATAATATTTAAAATAAAAAATTTATTATATATAATATTATTATTTTTTGTTTTCCTTTTATTTATTTAAGATTTCAATAAATAGAACGTAAAGCTTCGCCCATTAAATATTACTCGAACTCTCAAAAGTAATTACGGAGATAAAAAGGCCTCGTGGGCGCATCAATCAATAGTAACAACACAAAACACTTTCTCCGCTTCGCCTTCGTGCTTTTCTCTTTTATAGAAACAAATTAACTCTGTTACATTGGCCTAAGCCTGTACAGTAAAATGTCATTAATACAGCGCGACCCGAGTCGCTGTGTGTGAATTCTGGGGTAGTTGAGCCCAGAACGTGCGTTTGAAGACTCATGGCCTAGTATCTTGGGCATCGTTCGCTAATCGTGACAGAGACTGTGCTTCTGGCAGGTGCAACTATTTCGCGCGCCAGAAATCAAATAATAATAATGGTAAGTCCATTGAAAAAGCCACGTCGAGCACTACCCCTCATTTTGGAATTTGATTGCCAAATATCTAAGACTCATTATGAGAGGGGGGCCGGACCATACACACTCTTATGGCTGAATTTTCAGATTGCCCAAAAGGCGTACACCCACATAAGTGATCTTCCCTATGTCTACATCAATGTGATCTTTTAAAATCTATCGTACCATTTTTTATCATTTATCTTCAAACCCACCATCAAATTCCAGGCCAGGCGTTGATCTCAAATTAATAAATGCATGAATGTGCTTTTAGATGTAATGCAAAAGAATTGACAATCTTCCACAGGTTCTATAAATAATATTCCACACGACACAAAGGCAATGATGAAAAATAGCTAATGGATGTTTAGTGTTGAGACTCCCATTGATTCCAATTGCTTTTGGCCACAACCTATTAGAGACAGACACTAGTGATATATATATATATAATACAAGCCCTTTAATCAAACACTAATCTTCAGTTAGGATGAAACAGAAACAGAATCAGTCAGTTCAGAGATAATTCAACCACATTGATAGTTCCTGGCTTCTTGCTCATGTATAGTACATTCATGAATATGAATCATATGATAATGAATGCAATGAAGTTTTGGTTATTATCAATCTGCATTACCCTATTACTGCCTGGAGATGGTAAAATTCAAATCCTGCTCACATGAATGGGAAAGAAATTGGATTGCCATTAGACAAAATTATTTAAAAACCCTTCTATAATTACTTGAAAGACTAAGCCTAACAGCTTTCGAGCATAAGACAAACTATCCTTAACAATTATGTAGCCTTATTCTCAATTCCCACATTAGAAGATGGCCAAGACACAAACGGCCAATGTTCATTACACCAGTCTGACCTCAAATCAATGACTTTTTACATTAGGCACAGCACAACCGATCAAATTCTGTGGTCCAAATGATACAAGCAATGGATATGTCACAACCAATCAATCAATATCTTCATGACAGAACCTGAGAAACTTTGCCTACTTTTGACCTTAATCTTTGTGCTGAAGAAACCTTTCGGAATGTTTCTGCATCAACTGTAGTTAACTTCTGCCGATGGGAAAATGCGTTTTGCCAGCCATTGTATAGGTCTCAGTAGTTGTGCTCTCTTCTTGCGCCAGAACCAAATGGCAGCATTGTATTGTTCATTGCGTATGGTTCTAGTGGCCGCTCTCCAATCATATTTCTCCATTTCCTGACGTGCAGCTTGGCCCATGGTTTCTCTCAATTCCTTGTTATATAGCAGAGGCTCCAATTTCCTCAAGCAATCATCAAGATCACCTGGATTAAACAGATAGCCAATTTTGCCATCCTGATCTTCGGGAATTATATCAGGAATTCCCCCAGCACGAACTCCCACCACAGGAATACCAGAAGACATGGCCTCCAAAACAACGAGCCCAAGTGTCTCAGATTCTGAAGGCATCACAAAAACATCCCCACTAGCATATGCCTGAGATAGCTCTTCACCTTGTAACATCCCCGTAAATACTGCAGGCATTCCTGTAAACATTTTCTCCAGTTCCTCCCTGTGAAGAAAGAAGCCACGATTTTAATTGAAGTACAGGCAAATTAAATGGCATTCATCATCTAATCAGTGATCACATAAGAAAAAGGCAAAGGAAACATCTGGCTTTTGGTAATAAATCACTTGATCTGAAAAGATTAAGTTAAACTTTTCATCTTAATTTTGGGGGCAAGATGAATTCAATCAAGAAATGATACATGGGTACTGGAAATGTCTAGGACTCAGTACATGATGTAAAGGTCACCCCGGATGATAGTATACCTTGTCAGATCTAGTGTATTAAGTTAGGATCATCTTAGAGAATAGCCAGTGATAAATTTAAGAAATAGGTGAGCAAGTGTGTTGGAATATATTACCTGTATGGGCCATCTCCGATGAAAGCAATTCGAGCCTCTGGAAGTCTATCCATGACCCTGATAAATCAGGCACTCCCATAAGTCCAATGTTGTAAAATACAACATATTTGCACAAAAATTTACAAAGAATGAAGAGCAGAACAAGAAGTGAAGTTGTCAATCAAAGAAAAGGAGACTTAAAATCGAAACAAATCTGATTGGATACTAAATATTCAAGGTTAGTGCATTGTTGTGCGATGAAGATGAACCTCATTAAATCAGAGAAAGAACTTGTTGAAAATAAACTGAAAAAAGCTTTGATTCCTGTAACCTTGGAAAGAATTTGAAATGTGAATAATCTATTCAAATGAGATGGTGCATAATACAGTCAGCTTAACCTGCAGAGACTGTTTTTCAGTGTGTTTAATACCTTAGTATGGGTTCAGAAACATAAAACTAATTTAGAGTAAACACTAAACAGAATATAAAAATAAGTAACCTATAAGAACTACCTTTTGAGAAAATCCAAACTCTTCTCAACTCCAAGACGACCAACATGGATTATCAATGGTTTCTCTGGTTCACCGTTACTGTTCCGAACAAAACATATGGCAATAAGAGAAGTTCCTCACATGGGAAAGAAATTGATGCCAATTATTAAGAGTCAAACCTTAGTCTCCATCGCATATCACTAGAGTGAAAACGTGGGTGGAAGCTTTCGGAATCAACGCCCTTTTTCCAAATACGAATCTTATTAGCTGAATAAACAAGAAATAATAACCAGTTAGTTCTGAACACAGCTGCACAGACACAGAATTTTGAGCTTTCTGGTCAACATATGAAGAACATTGAGGGAAAAATCCAAGGAAAATATATCAAAATGTGACTTTAATGCAAAATTCCAGTTTCACATTGTGATGACTAAGGTCAAATTGTAAAGGCGCTATTCAGCTGTGGTACTGGAAATTCGTAATCACCTGCAGTCACCCGAGCCGCTTCAAGATCCTTTCCAATGGCAACCGATGGAACCAAGGTAAGATCAGCTGCTCTGTGAAGAAATTCTGAAAAAGACAGACTTAGTAAATGCTTAAAAAACAGAAAAACTAGGCAGCCATAATGTCTAAGCAGAAAGAATGGCTTACTTATAACCAACCACATAGGTTTCACCAACCAACTAAATGTGTATCTTGGGATGTATCTGCAGATAAAAAAGTGCATGCAGATCAGGCTTTACACTATTGCTAACATTGTTAGAACCTATCACATGAAATTGGTAAGCTTTTCACTCATTTAATTGTATTTAAACTAAAAACAACATGTGCATGCAAAAAATTTTGACACACAGAATTATAAGAGAATTAAACTCACACTGGAACATGAGTGTGATATGACATCACAATTGGGACACACAATATTTTTGCAATTATGAGAGCACCAAAAACCTACAATGTAGTAAAAAACCATCAGTAATGTGGCTAATGATTCAGCTATTACTTCTTTGGAAAGAAATCATTGGAATCTACAAACAGAATTACTAGTAATGTAAACCAACCATGATCCCAGGAGAAGATGCATGTATTATATCAGGTTTAAACCGTGCAACCTCTGAAATTATTCTGGGACTAAGTGCCAGTGAAAGAGGCACTTTTTGATACCAAGGACAGGGGAAGCTGCAAATATGATGGAAAAATTTTAAGATCCAAAAGAAAAGGCCAAATTTCAAACAAAAAGCACTAACAAATAACCGTAAAAATGTGCCAAGACATGAGTGAACCATCAGTCAGCTGGACCAGAGTACCACGCAGAGTTTAAAGCAAGATAAAAGAAATGAAAATCATCTGAAACAAAATGTTGAAGGATAATGAAAAGAAATGGAATTAAATGTATTACTAATTAAAAAAAATTAAATATTGATTTGATATAAGAATGCCAAACTTCATCAAACTATATTTCACCTATAAAAAGGTACAGTATTTGCTGTAAATTAAAATGATGAACACAGTGCTTGATTTGTTCACAGTGCCTGATTTTGTTCAATACTTTGTTTTCCCCATCTCCTGATGCTTACAAGATAAAATTAGCTTCTTGTGTACATACTGCAGTGATATAGCGGGGAAAAAAATTGCAATCCTGCTTCAAAAGATATTATTAGATTTTAGCATTGTGATCAGTATTTTTAGTAGTTTGCTGGTTCCAAATTGTTCTTTTTGCCTTCACACCACATGCAAGAATATTTTCAAAATCAAAGCATGCTTAACAAAAAGAATCAGAAATAATGAGAAAAGAACAATAACGTTGTCAAGATATTATTTGAAGTTAGTAAGCAACCTTCGAGATCCAATCAATTTTGCTCCATAAAATTCCTGGGGCACTCCTTCATGTGTTGTCACAACCATTACCTACACCATGCATAAATCAGCAAATCCATAAACAAGCCATACAAAGCTACAATTTGAACAAACTGAGATGGTTTATGCACAGCATGGAGTTAGAAATGGAGAAACATTCTAAGGTTTCCTTAGTTGTTTGACTCATTGTTCCTCAAAAGTTATTGCATCCAATTTGAATTAAAGCCACAGCTAAGGAATTCAATGGTCAGCAAGCAACATGACCCCATATCAGATATGACAATCCTTAAGCTACATGAACTTTGCAATGTGGCCCCCAATAATTTTTGTATGGTGTCCCATTAGAAACTACTTTCATGTAAATGACAATTCATATAATTTTTCATATGCAAGTAAATTAAAAATGTACCTCATCCCCCATTTCACGTAAGTATTTTATGAAATTCTGGAAACGGTTTTTGTACCCCGAGACATATCTGCAAAATAAAAAAGGAAACAGATTGGCTTCAGTTAGTGTCATTTTTAAATTTAATTGAAATGATACATAGAAACAGATGTGGAATCGACCTTCATGTAACTCATGATACATTCTCCAAACAATAATTGAAGCAAACTTCAATTTTTAGTGATAATCCAAACATCTCATCTCTTACCAACAAACATAATTGCAATACTTTCTTTCACCTTTTTCTAATGCTATTTGAAATTATTACATTCATCTGTTCAGACAACAACTCAACTTGTACACCAGCCGAGACCTCTTTGATAAATAATATTTAGGCCTTGAGATAAGAAATGAAAAACAATGCATTTTCCTTGATTTTAAAAGCAATTTTCCATTGGTTAATGGATCTTGTATCCATCTCTTATTCTGTTTCTAATTCATAGATGTATGCTAAATGTAGCATCTTATACATTTATGTGGGAACATGTCTAAGTCGATGCTCCGTGGCTAGGAAAATAAAACAGGGAAGTGAAGAATTTATCCACCAATGAGCAGTATTAAAAACTAAGAAGAAAAGCCCTCGGCGATTTTCAGCTGACTAGTAAACTAGACTTATCAGGTACAGTTATTCTTGCTAGTGGATGCTATATAATAGCATTTAAATATTTTTTCTTTTATAAATTTTAAAACATACAGAAATTAAATCAAATAACATATGAACTATCTATCAGTTATTCTTGCATAGGTTGGCGCTTGTTTAATTTTATTTTACATATGAACCACTGTTTGTACTAATCACCCAAATTAATAGCCATTTCAAAGTATGTTCTAAGATCTCAAGTCTCAACTGCTTGTGAAATGACGACATCAGTCAAAAGTTTCCAAAAGATGATTCATTGTCCGCTCCAGCTTGACTACGATCGACCAGAAACTTGTCATTTGATCGCAAATCCCAAACATCATAAAGCAGCCAAGTGACAAATCCCTCACATTTATAATTAAACAAAGCACTCATCATCTCTATGCTTAAAAATCCAAGCTCAAAAGAATCACAGCAAGAAAAATTTAATCAACCTAGATAATGCAGCATTGGATGGATTACCAAGTCAAAATCCAAACTTGAAATCACTAGCAGCCGGCGTAGCACACAAGATAATTGTTATAAAAGCAACAGCCACAAAGGGTACCACTTAGTTGCTAACGGATGATGTCAATTACAAATGAAAAAACCAACCATAAAACAAAGCTAACAATGTTGAAGAGTTAAAACATCATTAAATCAAAGTCAATGCACCAAACATAAACAAAATCACAAAACACAATGCTTTTTCAAGCAACCCAGAACACAAAACTCCGCCAAAAAAGATTAAACTTGTCAAACAAATAGCTCGAAAAATTCAACTTTAAGCACTTTCAAGCAATTACAAGTAAAGGGTATGCCCAATTTACCAAAAAATATATATAAAAATAAAAATAAAAGGAAAAGAAAAATACTCACGCAAAAGGAGATGGCTCAACAAAGAGAGCAATACGACGAGGCCTTGAATTGTTCTCATTGATCTCAGGATCAAGCAAAGGCTCCTCAACCTCATCTTCTCTAACCTCTGTAATAGTCATATTGCTTTGTCTACTATTATCACTATCTCTAACAACAAGACCCCCTAATCTTTTTCTACTTCTCTCACTATTTACTCTCAAATAATCAAATTTCTTGCAATTTAGAAAATTGGGTTTTGCACTCGAAGAGTTAAAGCCTGAAGCTTTGAATGAAAAAGAGGAACTTGAAGACCAAGAAAAAGACTTTGATGTGGTGAACAAGGAAGGAGGAGAGAGAGGGGAATTTATACAAAGAGAAGAGGGAGTTGTCATGATTGATTGTAGTTTAGATTACCATAATATAGTGAGGGGGTGTGAATGCTTAATAAGTGGAAGGCTATGAAGGAAACTAAAAGAATTGAAGGGGTATACAAGCAATGGATATTCTGTTTTTTTCCTTTCTCTTCTTATCTTTGAGGGCGGGAGAGAGAAGGAATCAAAAGGAAATGTGATTGAGCATATGCTATTTTGCAATTGGGTGACTCCTTGTGATACGCTGAGGTCATCTCTCATTTATACTAATGGTTAATAACATTTAGACCCCTGAGGTTTTATAATTTCTTACGTGGGATATAATTTGTCCATTGACACACAGGGCGCACGCATCCTTAGCAGTAATAACCCCCCTTCCTCAACAATGGGTTCACAGTGCTTTCAAGTGCATGGACTCCTATTCCGGCACCCAAATTACCTAGGGTTAGACACGGTCTTTCATATATATAAAGGTAAGATAGATAAGTCTCCTTAAATATTAGTATAGTAAATATATATATATCTTTATTACGAAGTAATTGCTCACTACTTTAATAAAAATATAAATCTATCATCAATAATGTAACATTAACACGCCTTTCTTAATTTGTAAGTGCTATGTATATGATGCATATGATTGTTTTGTAATAAGAATAAGAATTGATGCTTTAACAAGTTTATGAATAAGGTATACTTGAAGTACTTTACTTTATCCTAAAATTTTCTTTATTTACTTTATTTATGACATTTATAAGAAAATAAAATTTTAAAGTACACCCCAATATCAATTATCTAGGTTAGTTTTCAATAAATTCTTGATTGAAATACTAGCATATGACCCTAACTAAAAGGATAAAAGTTTTATTTATATTATATTTAGGTGCTTGTATAGAGAGATGGTAAGAATTTAATATTATGAGGATTTATTTGATATAAATAAATAGACTATGCCATTATATGAAGACAGGCATAGAATTTAGGGACCATGTGTTTGTATTCCCATTCCCCACAAACTAAGCAAGAACAAATTAAATGTAATTAGTAAGTTGATCACGTCACATGTATGTTAATTACAGGAAACAATCATTAGAGTATTTTAGTTAAATACCATCATATCTTGATGAGTTCAAAATTATTACTTTGTATCAGACATTTTTCTAACTAGACTAAATGGACCTATAGTTAATTTTTCATAATCTTTTTGTCATTGGTGCATGTATAATGGTATAAGGTTAAAATTTAATAGTTTTCTATTTTTATTCAATAATTGTCTATTGTATCTTTCTAAAATGTTAGCAAAAAAGTTAGCTCATCACTAAATCCGAGTCATTCTTAACATAAACTTTTTTTGTTTTTTTTGCATAAACATAAATTTTAACTATATAAAAGAGATTTTTGGGGCATTTTAGTTGTATAAGAAAATTTTTCTTCTTATTTAAAAATGGAAACACCTTAAATTTGGGAATTACCCACTTTCCCCAATATATTTTAAAAAATGCCTTGATAAATTCTGATTGTAAAAGGAAATTCATTAAAGTTTTTTTTTTAAATTCTTTTACCAATTTACTCTTTGAATATTATTAACTTAATATATAGTCCTAACTAATTAGTTGCCACACCTATAGCATTAATATTTATATGAGTTTGCTATTACTAAATACCCATAATTTAGGGTAAAAATATAAAAAGAATAACAGTGACATTTCGAATTTTTTATCTCAAATTTTATTTCAAATAATGTATCATTAATTAAGTGTTTAGTAATTTTTTATAATATTTAAGTGAATTAATTATATTATATCACTATTTATGATAGTTTTTTAAGATTAAAAAATTTGTAATATATAGTACTATTTATAAAAAAAAATATATGAAAGATGGGGCATTTAATTATGCAAAGTAAATTATATTACTTTAAAGAAGAAGAAGTAGAAAATATCCTTTCTGTTTGATGAAATATATATAGCTCTAAAAAAGTCAAAGACATTTATCTTGTTAAAAGAATCATCACTTATCGAAGAATATTAATTTTAACGTAGACAGACGGCAATTGTTAATGATTAAGAATAATTTATTTTCAAATACCTAGTTTAGTTGATTGGGTCTCTTATAAAAATATAATAAATCTTGACATCAAATTTCACTTGTTGAGAAACCTGAGGATTTATGGTTTAGGTTTTAAAAAATGAACGACCCTCCAAGTAACTGGGTTTCAATTTTTTGATGATATGTGATGTTTAGATATTTTAAGCCAAGTGATGTTAAATTTCATTGGCTTCACGTTGCAATTCTGGGACAGAATGTCAAATTGACAAAGAAATTTCTGTGTCTATTTTTCACGTGCCAAGCCATAAAAAAACTCACAATTGTACGTATGTGCTAGTGGGTCCCTTTTTAAATTTTACAAGAGGATTTTAATTTCTTGTGGAATTTGTGTTACTTGCCCATTCAAAACATTTTAAAGAAATGGCCCACCGAGTTTTTTTTTTTTTTTTTTTTTGTTTTTTCCTCCACCTATCAATTTGGCTCGGCATATAATTCGTGCCCACTACTAGTATTGTTTTATCGCTTATAAAACAACAGATAGTAACTCAATTAAGAAGTTATTGATTTTTTATTTGTAAAGAAATATTAAATAACTCAATTAAAAAGTTGTTGATTCTCTTATATAGTTCTATTAAGAAGTGGTTGAATTTTGATTATAAATACTTGTTAATTTTTATATACTAAACTTACCATACTCATTCGGTTTTAACAAGTAATACCCATCAAACCATTTCTTTAGAATTTATAAACTCACTATCGCTATCAAGTTAATAGGTTTTGCATATAATCTCTGCCACTTGTTTTTTTTTTTTTTTTAAGAGTAATATTGTTAACATTTTATACTTTTCTGAACTAATAGTTTTTATTACTATTAAAAGCCATCTAATTCAATTCATTACACATTCATGAATTCCAATTTTTTTTTTTCATTTTTGAATTTCTGCTTTAATGCAAAAAAAAGAGGTTGGATTCATATACTAGATAGATAATGCCTTTTTATACCAACACTCATACTTGATAATTGAACTAAGAATAAGCTGTTACTTGCCTATTATGGGAATTTACTTAGAGCCAATAGCCATGAATAAAATTGCAGATTTACGCACCACTTGTTACATGACACAAAATTGCACCATAAAATAGTTGTGGGAACTGGGATCACCACTCGTCACTTTAATCAGTTGGGTTGTACGAGTTAATCCTTCAAAACCCTAATATCCACCTTAAATGCACGTCAATAATTATTGCTCAACCCAGATTTTAATATAATCGGGAATTCTAAAATAGTCATAGATGTTTTAATGGTTTTCCTTAATATGAAAATCGAAATTAGTTTATTTTTTATTTATTTTTTTCATTTTTGTTTTTAAAAAGTCTGGGATTAACTTGCTTCAAAATCATCCTCAACTTGAAGTGGAAATGGAGATTGCAATTTGACCTTCGTGATTTGATCAAACTTCTTAAATTTAATTGAAACCCCATCACAACTGATGGCGTCTCATATGAGATTGTATTGTATTTGTTGGCATATTAGTGACTCAAATTGAAATATACCCAGTTGTATAAACGAATATCTAAAGAATATTCGACTGTATATCCTTTGCTTTTATTCATTAAGAATGGATGCATATGCTTCACTAATTATTTGTATATTATATTAAAAACAAGTTTCGTTTAAGTAATGAAGATCATTATCTCTCGCTTGTGTAATTTGGATATATTAATTAATATTTTATGAACTTGCATCACTTTTTTCCTCTAAGAAAATTCTGTTTTAGCCTTTTCGGTAATGAAAAGTTGGAAACCGCCCTTCTTTTTGAGCTTTGGTGGAAAGGTGTATTTGAAGGTGGATATGTTCCATATTTGGGAATAATTAGTGTAATGACAGCGATAAGTACAAAATAATCAGATTCTCTAGCTAACTTAAAAGACTGATTCATAGATTTTGGACTTGATATATTATTCTCGAATAACATAACATTACGTGAAGAATGAATGTGTCGTATACATATATGATAAATATCTTTATTTAAAAAAAAACACCCTTAAGCTACTTTTCTAATATATTATCTCATTCGTTAGATTTTTGTCATGTACATTTACTCTAACGTGATTAATTGGAAGGTACCAGCGATAATAATACAACTATATAAAATATATACTCTGAATTGTGTTTAAAGATGTTTTTTATGAATTAAATTAAATTATGTTCTTCTTTAGAATACATACCGACATATTTTAATATACAAATTTGAAATTAGATTACATCGTCTAATTATAACAAGATAATATTTATTTAGTCTTAACTACATAATTTAATTCATTAATTTTTGTTGAGGGAGTCTATTTGAGTTTTTTCAACCGCAAACTCTTATTCTAATCTCATAAATAAATAAGGATAGTGGCTACAGTATAATTATTCTATTATAGAACATGTGTTAATAACTAGATGATCAAAGTCGTAAATAATAAAAGATAAGTTATTACCACAATCACGTAGTTATTAAGTATGTTTTATAGTAGTACAACTCTACCGCGGAGGTTTAGATAAGAATAAATTTCTCTCTCTCCCAAATATATATATAAAAGTTAGATATATTTCTCAACGTCAGTGAGTGGTGACTATGTAGCAAACTACGGAGTGTTTTATGAATCAAGGCTCGACATTTAAAAAAAGGCCCGACATTGAGTTGGAGCTTGCCGTTGCCTCGTTGGTGGTGGGTTTTTTAGTATGGGCTTAAAAGAGCATATTGGGTAGTCCAGCCCATAATCATTTCGTTTTAGGTCCAAAATGCAGAGACTGTTAGTTTCCAAACTGATTGGGTGTAAATAAGTGGTTCACAGGCAGAAAAATAGCTGGCTGTACACAAAAAAGTCTATGGTTTGAATTTTCTAGCACTCCAACTACGGCATCGGTAGTGGCAGCACTAGCACCCAATTATGCACATGAAAAATTTCACACCTTCTTCAGTCTAAATTCTTTGATTCCACCGACCCCAAATGCATTGGACAAAAGGGTTGAAAAAGATGAAAGTTTCAATTTCAAGACTCAAAAGTCTTGAAGACCATTTTCAATCACTAATTTTGATTTCAAATAATAATAAAATTGGACTTACAAATGTCTTTCGAATTAATGAAGGTTTTCAAATATTACATAAATATAGGCCAAAACCGTTTCTCAATTTTGCATGCCATTGAGTGTTAACCTGTTGAACCAACTAACATGCACTGGGAGACAACATTACATGACCTGCAGAACTGGCTTTAACATGAAATTAGTGAGAATTGAAAGAGAAACAAAACTGGGGCCTCTATAGCTCCCAGTCAAAAAACACAAACCAGCAAACAGATACTTGAACAGGGAAATTTTTTTTTTCTTCTGTCAAAAGTTTGTAAAGCAAGTTAAAAAAGTAGCATACAATTAGTTTCCCTAATATTCACGCCAATGCAAACTAGCTAGTCCCAGTCCCACACACACACACACACACACACACAACAGGTATACATACATACATACATATATATATATATATTCAAATAGATTCCCTCTTTAGCTTTCAAGAAATGGTCCATTAATCCACCTCACAGTTGTATTTTCAGAAAACAGAATCAAGAATTCAACGTAACCAACAAAAGAAAAGATACATGGTAGGCCCTGTGAGGTCCTCAAAAGCAACGCTCTAGGAAAAAAATTAAATAAAAATAGAAAGAGTATCAAGTAATTGTCTATGTGTTCCCTCTTACTGTTATTTTTCTTTTTCATATATTTACATGATCATTTCACTCACTTGTGTCTTAATTTTTTCCCTTTAGCGATGGCTCCACCACCAATTCCTTTTCTTTTGACCAACTTATAACAACCACATTTTCCTAGGTTAAAATTCTCGTATACCCATTCCCACAAAAGCTGGTTAATAATTAGGCCAGCTTTATTTAGTTCGTGTATCCTTCAAGGTGTCTGCCTCCAATTGTAATTTTCACTATTCAAAATCTTGTGTGTATAAGTATATGCACACACATATCACAATGATTCTTTAATAGTTATTTGAGTTCAAATTAAAAAATAATCTAAATTTTGTGGAAGACAATATATATATATATATTATTGACAATTAATTCTTGTTATTCATTATCAACATGAGTATTAGGGTTTAAAATAAAGGCATAGGAGAAAGTGAAGTCTAAATTAATTTTTTTTAATTTTTATCTCTTTTAAAATTTAAACTCAATATTTTTTAACTTTTACCTTTCTTAAATTTGAATTCAGGTAGCAACTAACAAAATTATTTAAAAATCGTTCGATCAATTTCAAGATCACGTCTAAATTATTTTTTATTGTAATACAGTTCATATGTTTGAAATTTGAACTCATTTTGAGCTAAATAACCCGTTTGGTTCTTAGATTTTGGCACAGTAATTCGGCCGCGAATTGAATGAAGATCTGATGGCGACTCCTCATTTATTATAATGGTTGCGTAGACTAGAAATGTAGGCTTACAAAAGGGCCATGTGCATGGCTCATGCACGTATATGAGCTATGGATAAATCTGAAGAAACGACTTTGGTATACACATTAATTGGTCTACAGTTAATTTCTTTGAACAAAAGCATAAATTTAAATGTTCTGTTCCCACAAAACACTGCCTGTCGATTCCTCATTTCAATGAGAAGCCCAATCCTCTCTTCTTTTTATCTCTTTCTTCATTGCTCTGTTTTCACCTTTTCTCTTTTCCCCATATTCATTCATCAATAAATACCCCTCGCCACCTTATCTATTGTCTCTGTTCATACTTGAAGATCCATTTTTGCTTCCCTTTGTAGCTGACTCTTACAAGTCTAAAATGTCAAGCAAGCGAGTGAGTTTCAGTCCTGATGTTAATGAAAAGCCAACGGTCTTTCTCAAGCATGGAGGCAGTGCAAGAGCAGCCTGGAATCGGAAGAGGGTCATAGTTGGAATTTTCAGTTTTCGGATACCGGGGGATTCAGGATTCTCGCCGGCAAGATTGCTGAGGCATCTTGGAGCTAAAGTGACAAGAGCTCTACGCTTTGTATCAACCAAAAAGAGGTCTTGTCGGAAGGTTTCTTCATCAACTTTGGCTAGGTCTCGATCATTAGCAGAGTCAATTGAATCTCATCGAGCTGAAGCTATCGAGGATTGCATCGAGTTCTTGAATTCTTCTTCCTCCATGTCCAGATCAAACTCTGTCTCCGCAGGTTCTTGCTAGTTTTAAAGAAAACGAAACATAGGAGTTAAAAGTTTTCGGCAAGGTTTCATTTCAACCAACTTGAAAAGATCTCCGGGATAACAGTTTGAGATCCAACTGAATTGTCGCAGCAGAGTAGTTCTAAGTGCTTACCCATCTTCGTAGAGCTCAATTCACTTTCTCCGAATTCTTGTCTAAAGTTTTTCATTGTTTTGAAAAATGGAAATGAAACAACGGAACTAAATGGCTCATGGATAAGAATCGTCTTGTCTGTTAGACGAATGACGACTAGCAGTAACAAAATTGTGTAATGAATGATGAATTTATTGAACAAACTGTTCATTTTATAGCAAAAGTGTTAATGCAATCAATTTGTGGTCATGCATTCTTGAACCGTGTGATGCTGATGAGCTGGTGATTATGTTTGGTGAATTTCATTTACAAGAAATGTAAAAGGAAACACGGAGGGACAAAACTTAAAGGAAGACAAACCACACATTAAAACTTTGAATATGATATGTCACTAGGATACAACTCAAAAACAGACAATTTTTTAAGGGTGGGACAGATTGGTGTTGCCCCTGTTCTATCTAATAGAAAGAGGACGTCACTACCAAGACGATAAAATGAAAATAGGGCAAATATCCCACATGATATCGTCTTAATTTCAATCTTTTGATTATACATTTCTAATGGTATTAGCTCAAATTGCTCCTCCAGCTAAATTTCCAAATGGCTGGCCTTGGAAATGGCATTGGTTGGAGGATAGATCCTCTCAAATCAATCTCCTACATGTGTATGTATATAAAAAGAGACCGGAACAATCTGGCACAGCTGACAGTCCAGGGGACAAATGGACAATTATAATAAAGAACACATCTCTTTGAACAAGAATTAAGTTTTCAAGCCGCGCCATAATAATTTGCGTGTCCACTAATAATTTAATTATCAAGAGTTATTGATGGGCCCACATATGAAAAAGTAAGGCATAATTAAGAATCCAAGGATTGCTTCTCAGGCTCTCATATACCTTGACTGGAAGCTTTCTTCATTTCAAGAGCTCTTTTGTAAGGAGGGGCAATTGGCGGTTGAACAGGGTCCAAGCTCTGGTAAGTTCCATCAGCAACTTTAGGCAGTGGATATGAACGGTCAGAATCATACCCGTTTAGGTCCCCGCATGCTAAAAAGGGGATGTAAACCTTATTTGGTCCTTCCAACCATTCACTACTGCAATCTGCAGGGTAACAAAGACAACACCATGTTACATCTGTGAATAGAAAGTAGAATTTGGACAAAGCTGAAATGCCCATTGATCAAACCAGCGGATTACTCTGTCTCTTATCTAGTGCGCCTTCATATTGACAATGGTGCAAGTTCTCTAAATTAACTAAATGATAAATCAATATTTCATTCACAATAAGAGAATTGCATAATTGAGCTAACCTGAGAGCATATGCTGACACATGCCAGCACCCAAAACTTTAGTACTCCCACCAACTACATCATTATATTACTTACTAGAACTTCCATATATAACAAATCCACCACATTGTCTCTTTTATGATTTCTAATTCTTAGCTTACATCTTCCTTTGTTCATTACAAGACTAACGTGGAGGTCCTTATTTCCAATGAGCATTCAGTCTGAAGCTAGTTTCATACTCTTATTTCTTTGCATTGATTGAGAAATTCCCCAGTTGCTCTTGCCTCCCAATGCTCAATTAAAGGTACATGAGTTTCCAGAATACATGTACTTTGAGAAGGAGAGGGTGTGATGTCGCAGGCCGCTCAAATTTTCCAGCCAATGAGGCTACACTCATCCCATGACACTTTGCTCATATGTATCTACTATATTAGCAACCATTAGTGATTAAGAGTTAACAAATATAAATACTTAATAAACATAAATTTAGGTATTAAGATTAGATTAAAGCCAGGGTGATTTTGTTTTCAGATTGAGATTTGGTATGAGTCGTAAATATTCAACACTAGACACATTTATGAGGAAGAATAATTATCAGTAAATACATAAAACATTTCTATGTTTAGAAATTTCATTCTAAAAGCATGTCTTTTAGTTTAAAGTAACTTGAGGCATTAATATATAATGAATGTTGCACGCACACTTACCTTGATCCTCTCCTCCCCAGGGACTTCCCACCTTTTCCAAAAGGCGGTGCAAGTCTTTTGGATTAAATCCTTCAGGAGGGGAATAATTCTCACAAACAGCAAATGCCTCTGGAAGACAAACAAAACAAGTATTAGCTTTAAGGATAACAAAATGAGGTCAAATCTGTTTCTCCTTTATGTTACCACAATCTAAAAACAGACAAGGATATGAATATGCTGGGGAAGATACCTATGCTTGAATTACGACTGCTTTTTGGTTTTGCAAAAGTCACTACAGGGAAAAATAATTTTAGCTGCAATAAAGAAACAAAAGTAGGCAAAAGGAGAAAAATGTCATTTCTTGATTTATAAATAGAAACAGAAAACCTAAAATAAGGGAAATTTGCAGGATAGATATCTTGCAAAACAAACATTGCTCTGGCTACCACAATAATATGCAAATCACAGGAGCCAAAACTCCTAAAAAAAATAAACTGGGGTCTTCACAAGCATCTTATTTACCTGACAGTATAGGAGACTAGTATCCTTTCCACGGAATATCTTTGCAATAAACTTCCCACCTTCTTTAAGCACATGAGTAACAACAGTTAAACCCTGCAACAAAGGAAAACCAGCTGAGGTCAACAAAAATGAGCTGAAGCAATATTTGAAAAATGAAATAAAAGAAACCCCATGAAGAAACAATAGTGCCCAGAGAAAAATTAGCAACCAAAGATAAAATGTTTTGACATAAGCTTCTTAAAGGATTTCAGGTGACATTGCCATCCCCAATGATAAAAAACCAACTTCTTGATATGATATACCCTCTGGTAACTCTTTGCATGCTACCTAATTTTGGTCTAAGTGTGAACATTGCAAAGAAGTTTATTGCTAACAATGTTATATGGATAAATATATCCATTTAATACATCAACAAATTTGGAGAATCTAATGAGAGTTTGGTGTTTCACATAAATTGTAAAACGAGCAAGCCAAAACATAAAATGCTAATGCACCCTAGGTGAGGATGATATGGGCAAGAGAGGTTGGATGATAAGCAGCAGTTAGCTGCAGCAATTGATTTACACACTTATTGCAAAAGTACCTACTATCTAAAATTACTCACTGTAATAGTTGTCTTAGACCAAAAACTAATTCGTACATAAAAACCGGAAGACTTACAGCTAGTATAAGTTGGGATTGAACAAATTCATCCATGTCATGAAGGCCAGTTACTGCAATTCTCCATGCAACAAGGCAAACTTAAGAATAATTATCACTATAAAGCAGCAATGGAGTGGACTAGAAAGTAGGAAGCTGAATATCATTTACCATCAGGGGCACCATCACATACAACCAAGTCAGCTTTGCAGCCATCAAAATGTCTTATAACCTGTGGCAGTGTGACAATAAACTCAAGTTGTTGATGCAAGTTTGTACTAGCATCAGTCTGAAAGGTTTAAATACTTTTAATTGAAACAGCTGCAGAACAAAGAATGGAGGAATGATAACAATATTTACCACTTCAGCTGTTCGGGCATTAGTTATATCACCCTGCACTTGAATAACACCTTCAATTGGAGCCATGGGCTGCAAATCAATAGCCACAATGAGTGGAAGATCACCGTTGCTGCAAATTGTACCATATGAAGTTATGGTCTTAATGAGCATGTAGTATTCATTGAAGAAAAATATCAGATGTGTAGGTCTTTTTTCATCATAACATGAATGCATGAAATTATCCACTTAGGTAAAAGTTATCAATAACCAAAATAATAGGAGCAAATGCATAGATATGGGAGGCTACTAGGAGGAAACTGCAAAATAAGGTCATCTGTTCATGACAGCAATTTGTAGTGGAACACTTCTATGGAGCATATTGCCATTAGTAAATATTCTCGGATAAGGAAAAGTTGCACCTGAAACTTTCACCATAAAAGTTTATTGGACATGACTAAGAGGATCTGTCTTAAGAAATTAGAACAGACTATTAACCCTGAGGAGAGGACCAGTAACAAATACATATTGGACATGGAAAACATTTCCAAATCCATCCAATTGATGATGTATCACAAAATCTGATTTCTCGAAGGCACGAACTGCTAATTCTCGATGGAAACACTAACTACATCCACATTAAAGTAATAACTACCTTAGCAGAAATATGTGAAAAGTTTAAACAACAAATGCTTCTGCAGTAGCTGTCAAAATGCACACATATACAAACAATACAAGGAAAAATATACTAAATCTAAGACATAATACAGCACAAAACCACATTTAATTTCAATGATTTCATTTTGTATCATTAAGATACTAATTAACAGGCCGTTCATCCCAAGCTTGGAATGGAACATTAAACAGATTTTACAACAAACAAGAAAATGAAACTTGACAGGATAAGAGTTACCTAGAATCAGGTGACAACTTTGCCGGGAGATACAATTTGCGACTCAAAACCTACACATGACAGAAGTGAACATCAAAACCTAGAAAGGACAACTTTCTAGATCACTCCTAGACAGCATGACTACAAGACAATCCAGTGTCTGTTGTCATCAATTATCATGCGTCCTGCATTTAAAATGATAGAATGTAGGAAGCATATGACAAACTTAAAATAACAATAAGAATCATCATCAGAAAGTCAGTTACTTTCATTTCAATATGGGTTATGTTCTACAGATGAAAAAGTGGCATGTATCATTTTTATCCATAATCATCTTCTAAGCAATCCATAGGACAATAATTCCATTGAATGGTACCTGACTCCAACTACCGGGGGCAGCACATAAATCCACCACACGCTTCACACCTGCAAATCAAATTGTTTTCAAAGTTCAAACTACTGAAGGTTAAAATTTTACCATCATAATTTTACTATCTTTTCACCTGAGAAAGATACAAACAGAAAGAAAAATTAAACACAGAAGCCACCTTCAAATATGTTGAATTCCTCGTCTATCTGAAGAAGCTTAAAGGCACTGCGAGCACGCCAACCTTCTTCCTTTGCTTTACGATAATAAATATCCTGCAAAAGCAACAAGTCTATCAAAATAAAAGTTTCAAAAAGGAAACAAAAACATAAAAAGGTAGAATGCAAATTCCAAGGGAAAGAAAATATACCCTCTTGTCCCTCGAAGCTTTGCCCATGATATAAGCTCCCGGTATAAACCAAACTCCTGATACCAGAATCAAATTCAAAAGTTAAGGTGTATATCAAAGGAAATTTATGAATAACTCTTTTGTTAACTAATTAATAAACCAACTTATTCTGCGATCTTTTCTTCGAACAGTTAATGCGCACCACTAACAGCTAAGATTCAAAGAAAGGCAGGCTAATGGTGAATCAATATAATTAACAAGGGCAGCCCAGATATGCAATTTAAGCAACGAAAACATAATAAAAAATAAATCATAAAAACTTGTTCATATAAAAGAAAGTTTCTGAGATTTCACACTTGCCTTTTGATGGATAATTCTTTCTTTTGGAGGATGAACTGAAAAACCTCTAGTACGAGAAAGGGTTTATTGTTTTGTTTACTTTTTGTTTTTGCAGTCCCTACACTTCTATGAATCCTTAAGTAATCATCTAGTTATCGCTATTTGTATCAAACAGATCCTTTGCTTCTTAACATTGTTCTTTTCCGGTGTAATAATTAATAGGGATAGGGCATCGGTTCGGGCTTCAGAATAAATCAAAATTTTCCATTCGTAAATTAAAAAAAATGGAAAAACATTTTTAAAAATAAAAACCGAACTGAAACCGAGAGTTCGGTTCGATTTGATTTCGGTTTTCGGATCGATTTTAATTCGAATTTCGGTTCGAATCCGATTCAAATTCTATATTTAATATTTATCAATTCATCAAAATATACCGTCATCTACTACTACCACCAAAATCATATTCATCGTCATCACCAAATCAACTTAATATTATCCAATATCCATTATAGATATCTTTTTTTTGAAACTGCAATTAACATAAAATTTCATTGATAGACCAAACATCAAATACAAATTACAGAGTCATCAGACATTTAAATCAACCACCGAAACAACATCCATAAACAACATAAACCCTGCCTCTTCAAAGCATAAACAACATCCATGGATGGCAGTGACAGTCACCTGATCGTGGGAGTCTTAACACTGGAAGAAACAGCTTCAAGCCGTGGCGAGAAACAGCTTCAATCAACGGCGACGGCGCAGCCGGTCAACCAGAAGCGAAACCGATCGTGTTGCCGTCGAATTCGGGGGAAGAGTAGCTGATTTCGTTGCCTGCCAGCAAAGGCGGGGAGCTGGCGCTGGTGTCGTTGATAAAGGGTACGCGAGGGCCGGGAAGCACGGCAGGACTGCAGGCGTTGGATTGAAACAGCTTCTGAGCGGGAGGTGTGGCTTGTGCAGGCGGCAGCAGGGCAGCAGGGGCAAGGGGTTACTGGAAGTGAGGATAGTCTGGAATTGGAAATCTGGGGTTAGGGTTTAGCAGTCAGCACTTAGGGTTAGAGTGTGCGGCCGCGCACAAGCAATGTGCAATGTGTGTGTATATCTGATCTGAAAATTACAAAATTGCCATGACAATCGGTTTGGATCGGTTTTTTCAATCGTTGATCCGAAAACCGAACCGAAATTCATGTATTATGCATTCGGTTTTTTATCTTGAAAAATATCGAACCAAAACCGAAAAAACCGATTCGTATTTTTTTCGGTTCCGATTCGGTTCAGCCCACCCTATGAAATACTGAATTCCATAACTGCAGAGGTGGATAATCTAGCTATTTAAGGTAAATCAGAGACCTGTTTGATTTTTTAAAATGGACAAACTATGCCCTTAATAATTGAGAAATTACAAATATCACAGAATTCAAAAAACCCTATTTTATCAACCCTTGTCTGAGTGCTATATTTTTACTAAATATTTGTTTGAACTTTGAAGTAAAATTGTTAAAAATGATAAAACAGTTATAAAATCACCGCAAAAAATCACATCAAACAACCCCAAAAAAAAAAAACAATTGTGATTTTTGTCGCCGTTATCACCCCTTTGACCTAAAAATTTGATGACAATGTAAAGATGCTGATCCAGTGAACATATGGCACAATTATGTAACATAATTTTGAGCCTGCTGTTTAAGAGGTTCCAATTAGTCTTTAGAGAAACTCTGCGTGTCCCGCTGGACAAGCCACAACTAATAACAAGCGCTTCTTTCTTTTAAATCCTTCTTAAAAAAGAATCCGTAAGAAGCCGGCATGCAGCAAACCTTCCCTGACTAAACGTGCTAGTATGGTGATCCAAAAGATGCAAAGGGTCGACACAATTTGTAGCCACAAAAACCCTCTAAAATACAGCACCGATACATCGTTTGGAATCTAATTTAAATTGATAATCTTACATGATTTAGAAAGCCAAGAAATATGTAATCCATCGGCATCAAATTAAAAATTAAGAAAAATAACGAAAAATGAACAGCAACAAGGGGCGTGAATCTCAAGTTTGGAGCACAGTTATCTCTGATGACGCTAAGTAGAATACAAAATTCTCAGCAATGTCACCTCTCACATGCAACATACAACTGGCTCCACCTAACCACACGTGCCCCAACCCCACCCCCTCTCTTCCCTTTTCAAATGGCCGAACCAAAGCACAACAAACTTGATTTTAACTTGAACTGGTAGCCGGAACTGCTGTTGGCTTTGCATCCTCAGTCTTTTCGTGTTCTTTGTTCAAAATCTGGAAACCAAATTTGCAAATTTGAAAACCATTTATAAGTGTGGTCCTATTATCAGAATAAACACCCATGCTACAGAAACTCTTTACCTTGTTATTGATTAAGTTGTGCAATGCAATAACACTCCGGATGAGGGACGAAAGATATATAACCAACATCATATCATTTGTTTTTACTGCACAAAAGTAAAAAAATATACATAGATAAATTATCTAAGGGTAAAAAATTGACCTATTTAATTTGCAAGAAACCGAGATTTGTGGTAACTTTTAGCTTATATTACCTGAAAAGGCCTTGATTAATTCAGCCACATTCAGGTTTGGTAAAAGGTTAAACACATCCTGCAATTGGACAGATTTGAAAACAGGAGATTTAAAAATAATAATGAAAAAGAAAAGCAAATAAAGAGATACAAGAAGAGGCCAATGCAAACAGAAAGCAAATAAGGATGAATGTACCTGTAAATGGTAAAGTATCTCGTGATTCAATGGAAGCTTCTCATCAATAACCAGATCAAGGTAACCACGGATTTCTCGCAAACGAGCATCCAGACCCTTTAGGGCTGTAAGTTTTCCAGTGACCTGTACATGACAAAAAGCAACTACTATAATCCTTCATCTTGGCTGAAAGTATTTTGTAACATCCATAAGATGCAAATTGAGATTAATAAAACGAGATGGCCTCAACTCAACATCAGAGCAAAAAAATAGATATAACGAAAGAGAAGAAGATTTTATATAACCTCATTTGCAAGCGTACTGATGGTGGTGTCTTTCACGTCCCTTAGCAAGTGCTCCACTCCTGTTGACAGGGGAGATGACAGCAATATCAGCACAGAAAATTAAAGAATAAATTAAAAATAATCAACTTAAAATATAATTCTATTGAAAAACATAAATAATTTTTTCATCTCATGGCATACCAATTTCCTCGACTTCATGAGCAGCAATTTCTGAAGGCACATGTACAAAGACTTTTTGGCTTTTCTGAGTAGCATTCTGTAAGACAACAAATAATAGTACAATATCCAGATTGGAGAAAGAAATTAGGAACTAATTCAGAAAAAATAGTGATGAGTCTTAACATTTTCTTCTTAACATCATTAAAACCCTCCTCAACGGTTAAATAGGCCACCTTTAATCTCTATTATGTCTGTATCCATTCATTCAACAAGTTAAAACAATACTGAAACAAGCCAGAATATTCTTTTTACCTCTTTAACCTCCTCAACATCATAGTAGGCCTTGGTGGGTATTCCAAGCTCCTTTGGTTGGACATCAATAATGACCAATACAGGATTTGGGACATAGCTACAACACCAAATAATAGCGAAAAGAAGAGTCAGCCTCTAAATCAAAAATTAAGTTCAATATATATAAACATTTAAGAAAATTAAACTCACTTGTGAAATAATTGATGAATGTCAAGATCATTCTCTCGAAGCTTGGGTCCTGTACTATACCAACCTACGACATGCTCCTTGGCTGAAACAATTATAACAAATTAGTAAATAGAGGTAAGAAGCAATTTCAGATAAAAATTTGATGAAAAACCATAGACGTTAATACCATTGATTCTTTTGAACATCGAATACATTGATTCATGGTAGTTGTGGTCGAGAAACCATATTCCCGGGTCCTTGTCATCTTCCTCAAAAGGCACTGAAATTACCATATTCCACCAATTAGATACAACAATAAACATCAACTGCACAACATAATGAAAAAACCTTAGTTACCATCTTTTCTGAGATAAATGAAAGTTAAAATCTCACAGATACTAACCAAGGTGCAGACCCACCATACATATGTTTTACAAAGGATGCAAAGATGTAGAAAATATAAAGATGAAAAGAAACGTACAGTTATGCATAATTGCCAATCCCAGCAGTAAAGGCAAAAACGCTGCTCCATAAGGAAATGAAATACGAAAATAGCTCATTGACAGAGCAGTTTCTATGAATGGAGGATCATTGTGCATTTTATTTATGAAAGCAACTTTGCGAATTACAAAGATAAATACTTTGCTATATTTATAGTACGGATATAAAACTACAAACGCATAGTTATATAACAATATAGCCAAACTGAAACAAACTAATATTGTAAAATTAAATTAATGCTATTAGCCAACAAGTTCTCAGATAAAATAACAAGATTTTCGAGCATTCACATCAATACACGCCAATGCACTGAACCTAAACATCATAATTGACACACCGAATCAAAGAAATAACTGATCCGAATCCGTCAAAAATTGAGCACAATTCAGTATCGAAAAACCAAATCTCAACCATACTCGCGTGTGAAACCCTAAATATGAAATTGCAGCTAATTGGCAACGTTTTGTGGATAACGAAACCCTAAAAGCATCAGATCTAGACATGAATTTTCCAAAAAAAACAGACAGTGGAAGTGAAATCCGATACGAACCTGCGTAGCTGTTGGAGACATCGACGGTGCCTTTGAAGGAGCTACCGAGGAGAACGCCGACGACGCGCTTGCGCGTGTCCTTGGCGACGCGGTTGTAATTATCGACGATGCTTAGTAAGACGAGCGGGTGAACTATGACCTTCTCTATGGGTCTCGCTGATATTTGCTGCGTCTTTATCACGTCCATATTCGGATCTCTCTCTCTCTCTCTCACTCCCTGTGTTCGCTGTCTCTTCTCACTTTTGCTCTGTACTCGAACCCCTTCTCAGTTGATTGGCTTTGTTTGACCCCGCGCACAAGCAAGCTCCAGCCTTATAATAGGTGCCATTGGTTTTAAAGCTCGGAAAATTACTTTTTTTAAGTGTTACTACCATCTTTTTACTATTAAAGCCATCATTTTCTTTTGAGAGTATTTTGGTTTAAAATGGTAAGAAGCTTTGTTATATAAGTACTTTTGATAATATATTTTTGAAGTTAGCTTGTTGTTACATAAGTAAATTTCTCGATGGCTTTTATCAATGAAATTTTGTCATAGACTTTGAATGATTAAATTTACTGTAACTTAAATAGACTTAGAACTTATTTGTTAAACATTTAAAGTCTGAAAGTTTATTAATTTTATATATTTTTTTTAAATTTACTTGTTTAATTTTTGTAACTTATATCTAATTTTTAGACATATATATATATATGAATAGAAGAAATAAAGTTCCGTGACTTTTATCTGAATAAAAAAATAAATAAGAAATAAATATTATATTTCAAAAATACTCATATTAAATATACATATTTCCCGTATTATAAAATATAATCTTTATTTTTCTTCTTTGTAATTCACTTTTGGTATTCTTTCAATTTGTTCTTTTTCATTAGCAGTGGATTTCTTTAAGCACGACAGTCATCAAATATTATTTTCTACAATTTTTATAAATATTCTTTTACATATTCTATCTCATAATTGAAATAATTTTGTTTAGATGCAAAAAACTTGGTTTATAAACAAAAAATAAAACTATAGATACATTTCTATCTAGTTTCTCTTGAAAAATAACTTGTGTAAATCTTCTTTCTTAATTTAGCAAGTTTATCTTATAAAATTTTACAAGAGTGCAAATGTGCAGCGAAGGTTCATAGAAAATTGAATTATTAAATACCATAAAATTCTTCACAAGGCAAATGCTATCGTTGAAAATAATGTGCTTTTTTTGTTTTTTAAATAGCCTATAAAATTGCAATTCGAGCATCTTCCAAGAATTTGTTTATATATATATATATATATATATATATATATATAATATTAATGAAGAATGATTTTGATTGATATGATGTTGACAAAAGTCAACTCTAACAATCTGTACACCAAAAGCAAAAATTTCGTTAAATATTTGATTATAGGCGTCTTCAATATAATTGTGTTTTATAGGAAAAATGAATAAAATATTCTTTTGGAATAATTTCACTACAATCTTTCAATTTTTTTAAGAGTGAAATTGGGCAGTGAAAGTTTAGAGGTTTTCTGATTGAGTTTTGCATTTGGGGACTCTTTGGAATTAAAAAAAAAATGTCTATAAGTTAATTGACATGTGTGTTGTGGTTGAAGTAAATCAAATAATTTTGGAACTTTTTTTTATCTTAGTAATGTGGTTTCTATTAATGGTTTGAGAAAAAAAATTGATAAAAAATCTATAATTTCCAAATTATTTGTCTACCTTGTTCAATTCGTCAATTTTATATTGATTTGTTCTAATTGGTGTCATGGTGAGATGTAAATGGGTGTGTACGTACTGTATTTGTGTATTATTTTTTATATAATTATTAGACAATTTTTTCAAATAATTAACTCTTGATAATTATTGAACTTAGAAAAATATCATTTAGTTGATGCGGCATACACACACACACTAGAGGATTTATGGCACCATATCGACACGTACGTTATTGGTTGAATGATTTTCATAACGGTGATCAAGCTAGAGGGAAATAAGAGATTTTCAACCATTCTCATGCAAAAGTAAGGAATGTTATTGAGCGTACTTTTAGAGTTCTAAAAGCTCATTTTCCAATTTGAAACTGAATGTCACCATATCCATTTGATGCTTAAAGAAAGATTGTTATCGCATGCATTATAATAAACAATTTTCTTCAAAAATTATCTATTACTGATACATTAATTTTAGAATATGGCAATGAAGAAGTTGAGTTGAAAAATAACAGTGTAAATTTGAATCAACTAATAAATGCAAACAACTTCTTTGGACCACCAAATGAAGTTTTCATACAATAGCTACGAGATTAACTAGCAAATCAACTTTATCAAAGGTGTAATTAATTTTCTTATCTTTTAAAAATTTTAATTATTATAATAAGATTAATTAAAATTTTCATTTGGAGTAATGTAACAATATTTTTATTTAAAGAACGATTACTACCAAATTCTATATATGTTTTATTTTAATTGCAATGTGCATGGATTTAACTCTTAAAATTTACAATAAGTGTAAATAATTTTTACAAGGGCATAAATGTCAAATAATCATATTTTAAATGTTTGTGATTTATAAAAACAAATAAGATGACACTTATATTCAGATATTAAAAAAAAAAAGCATATTATTCGGACATATGCAATTCAAACTTATTCAAATTTCAGTTATATTCAGACTCATTCAAATTTCAGGAAAAAAAAAAAACACTACCTTAGTAAAAGAGCCCGAGTAAGCCCAACTCTCTACTTGAAGGCCTATGTACTGGCAAAAAAATCTTAGGGCTGATGTGAGATGACCTAGACAAGAGCTTAATTAAAAAAAGTTGGGCCAGACTCGACCATATATTTATTTTTAAATAATTAAATTTTAATTTATAAATAAAATAATAAATTGATTTCCAATCGTTCAAAATCCTCCTATCAAGTTGAGTTATTCAAAGGTCAATTAATTTAAGACCTTAAGGATTAGGTAGCCTTAATTTATTATTATTTTTATTTTATATGTTAGCTAGCATTAATTAATTAAGACGATGTTTGAACTAGAATTTAGTATTAAAAGAATTAAATATATAAAATTTTATATTTTATTTAATTCATTGTTAATTATGACCCGATTATAAATTTACGGTAATTTAAAAAAATATTAAAAACTGTTGAAGCCCAAGACAGGCCCGCAATGGGTCAATTACAGACTCAGTCCTGCAAACTTAGATGAGCATTTAAAAGACCTGGGCCTGTTTCTCTTAAACATAAGATTGGACCTTAGAAAAACTCGGCCTGGTCCATCAATTTGCCATCCCGAACGTAAATGATGCAATGCAACAATTACTCAACTAAAAAATTACTCATTTTTGAAATTTATATTCAAGTGATGGGTCTTTTGAACAACCCCACTTTATTCTTTTTTATATGCCGTGTTCTTTCTTTTTTTTTCTTCCATCTCCTAATCTAGTTTTGTCCTTTTTTTTTTGGTTCTTCTGTTCTCCTAACTTTGTATTATATTGAAACTCTTCTAGACTTGTACAAACTTACAACGCATGGCCGATGACTGATGGATTGTAAGCCAACGGAGCTTATTTATTTTAATTCTCTTATTATTCCTGGCGCCAACGCGCGCGGCCCTGTAACCTGTGTTTGATTTTGTGTGCTTTAATAATTGACACCTTCACCAGCGACAGTTAATCCCCATTTTAGTTGAATCTTCCTAATACTTTACTTTTGTCACATGCTGTTAAGAAAATCAATCAGCAGTAAAATAATTTCTCATATCCAGAACATTCTTTGAAATTGAAAATGGTGGAAGGGCAGAATTTCAACAAATAAGTTGTTGATATCACTGTTGTCAACCACATTATTTTTACGGGATTATATAATTTTATCGACGTACTTCATGAATATATACAACGCTGCATTTCCAAAATCTTTCCAATTTCCCAGCGAGAGATCACTTTCTTTTGATCTCCTTTTTTTTTTTTTTTTTTCTTATTAAGGTTGAATTCTTGGTACTCTCAGGATCACGAACGAGTGGTTTTCAAGTAATTTTTTTTATTTGGCCACCTGAATTTAAATTCTAAAAAGGAAGTTAAAAAACAATTGATTTAATCTTCACCTATTCCAACAATCCCCCTTTTTTTCCTTATAAAATAAAAAAAAAATGGTTTCTTGTAATTACAACTCTATTCACTACAATTTAGTTTTATTTTGTAAACTAATTAGCTGATTCTTAGAATCTATTCGTTCCCTTACGCAGAAAGATATTGCTAGTCACGCAATCACTTCAAAAATGCCATCAACATCATCGAGTGTTGGCAAAATCTTAGGTAATTAATAATCTAACATGTGTATTTTAATCAACCCAGTATTTTATATCTTCAGCCTGTTTTAAATTTCTGGTTGTTTCTTGAATGACAGTTCTTTCTTGGGGTGACATCTTTGTTGCATTTGTCATCTGGACGATGATGGGATATTTAACAGAAGTATTGATGATTAGCTTCGTGCGTGCTGCTGGGATTGTCATGTTGCCCTTGGCAATAAGATATCTTGTTGACACTATCATCAGCAAATATTGGATGATTTTGGTCTCCAGTTTTGCTTATACGACTGTAATTGAGTTCCTCTTATAGCCTCAGGTTTGCATTCTCTCAGTCTCTGACTCTACCACCTGCCTTCTCTACTTAACAGCTAGTGATTTTGTAATTTATTCTGCAGGTGGCTTGACAAGGCTGCCATTATATTAGCGAACAAGACGCTTAGGCAACAAGAAAGAATCAGATGGATATTGTGCAGTGTTACAGAAGTTGAAGAAACAAAATGTCTTTTACATTTGATTCCAATTTGCTTCACTTCCATCATACCTGGAGTAGTTTCCTCAATTGGAAACACCTTTCTTTCTTGAGCAAGCAGAAGTTATAAACGGAAAAGATGGAGAAATATTTAGTTTCGGCCCTCTATTGCTCCTACTGTCCTATTACATCTCGAAAGACCGTTTCACGGCCCTCTACGAAGGATTTGTTGGACACCTCACTTCAGTAGGATGGAACGCCGTAGCTCATGTCGTTAGATTTGCAATTTCAATGATTCTAACAATCCTATGCTGTGTAACAGCAGCAATAGTCGAGACTTGAAGGTTGGATGTTATTAAAAGCCATGGTTTAATTGACAAGCCTGATGAAAAAAACCCCCATGAGCATATTTTGGCTGCTGCCACAATTTCTACTTCTCCGAGCCCTTGATGGGTTTTATGAAAAAGGCATTGATATGTTCTTCAGTGATCAGTTTCCTCGCTTGACGGCAGCCAATCTTGCTGTGCTCATTATAGCAGCAATGCGGCTTCCTTACAATCATTTGAGCTTGGAACAGATTGATATCGATGATAGTCCTCTGGTGAAGATGACGATAAGGCCTAATTATTTGTTTGGATTACCCTCATGAAATAATAATGTTTAAAATACTTTTTTGTAAACTTCAAGTTATCCCTTTTCTTATCTAGAAGACCAATCCCCAATTTTTCCTTATCTTATGAACAAATTGAGAGTAAGTTGATTTATTTAACTCAGGGTATAAATATTTTACAGTAACGGCTTTCAATTTCCCAGCATTTTTTTTTAAATATTTGCTTTCTCTACAAATCAAGTTGTGCCAAAAGAAGAAACCACTCCTGGTATGGTGAAGGTTAAACAAATTGGAATCAGTCGTAAAAAAGAAGAAAAAAAAAAACTTTTGTCTCTTCACTTCAAATAGCCAATATGTTGGGCTTTGCATTAAAACTTGAAACAATGGAGTATCAAAACAAACTCTTTGGCGCAGCATCAACAATACTACAAGAGTACATCATCATCCAAAGACTCATAATGATCTTCCATACAAGAATGTTCTATAGGAAACCGCATTGCCATCATAATAAACAAGACAAGATTGGCTGCTGTAAATGCAGGTAATACCCAGTAATAATTATCCAAACGGCTCTTATTAATCATGTCTTGAAAACCAACTATAAATGTTTCCCTTTCTATTCACTGATGATTACCACAAGGTAAACAGACAGGACACTATCCATAGCTCCTAATCCTTAAGTACCAGTTAAAATATGTGCCGCAAACTTGAACAATAAGAGAGGAAACAGATCAGTGAAAAGGAAAGCTAGCAATGCCTTCTAATAACATCTAGCCTTCGAGTCTCGAATTTTGCTGCTGTTATACGGCATAGTATTGCTAGAACCATAAACCATTCACATTGCAAATCCAATGGTAGGACCGTAGGAGCATACTTTTTCCTTCCTATTAAACCAGAGTAGATAAGAATATGAAGGAGAAGTTTTTGAAGTGTGTGATTGCTTTGACATAGATTGATAAGAATATTACAGTAGTGGCTTCCAAATTTCCAGTGTTTCTATTTATAAGGTCTGCTTGCTCAACAAAGTAAGAATATTATCAGACCTAGCTAGTCTGTTTCTCCTGTATTATCCTGATATTCAATTTTTTTTTTTTTTTTGTTTTAAAGTAGTTACCTATTGTTTGAACTCGCCCCTCCTGGATTAGATTCTTGGCTACAGTATTGAATATGATAATCTTATTGACCCACCACATTCCATTAAACTTTGATGTAAATAAATGTTTTCTTGAGTAAATCTACAAAATTTTGTTTGGAACTTATTTTCTTTTCGTCAATTTCCTTGTCCTTATCCTCTCTACGAGCTGACACAGATAAAAGCATGAATGAAAATGAAAATTGCCTCCAATGCTCCTGTGTATTGCTTTGGTTTTTTGACCAAATATGATTGTATTCGTTAATTTGTTTGGAAGTTGGAACATTTGTTGGAGGAATCGCTTCATTATCGTACCTAGGCTATTTCTTCTCTTATAAATACTCGGGAAACGAAGACACAATCTCTATTCAACGATCAATATTTCAAAAAAAAGGAAAAACTTGGAAATTTCTCAAACTCCATGGACTAATTAATCTGGTACTGTCGATAGCTCTTGGAGTAGCTCGATTGTTTTCTGTCACAGCTCAGCTACCTCAGATTAACTCAGTTGCGGAACAAATTAAAAAAACATTAGAAAATATCACACATAACAACAAACAATGAGAACAGAAATAGTAAAGAGAATAACGCATTAAGTTTATGTGGTTCGGCTTCATTAGACCTATATACACAGGGACGAACACACTCTTGTTGATATTTTATTAATCATTAAGAATACTAAAATTTAAATATACTTATTTTTAGAGGTCACAGAGTTTACAATCTCTCCCTCTACTTGAAAACTATTTCACCTAGTTCCTCAAAGTATTTCTCAAAGCCTCAACTACCTTGGCCACACTTAGAGCAAGTCTCCCAATGATTTAAACATCTAAACAATTATCATAGTAGTTTGCTAATATCACCATGTATCCAATTGTCATGTGCTATAGGCAGTTATCTGACCAGAACTACTCCAATTTTATTACAAATTCCTAAATAACTACTGCAGCAGTTATTTAATCATCTAAATCTCTAATGTCAGATTAGTTTCTAATGATATAGGTGTACCCCAACTATCTTATCAGTACACCTCAATTACCCACCGCATATGAATCTTTTTAGAAACTAAAATTTATAACCATAATCTTACAGATACAGGAGAGTTGAAATGTGATATGGCTTTTAAAATTTCTCCTGGTTATGCTACCCATTTCGAAGAAGCCTTATAGATGATTAAACTTAACTCTGGCATCTTCAAGTTATATGTAGTGTTTGACCTTTCACAGTTGATTTATTAGTTATTATTTTGAAAGGAAAATACTTTGGCACATATTTGTTCATGTCTAATAATAAACAAGTTCAATATCTTTGGTCTCATCGGGAGAGGAGTTTGTTTGTCACAGGCAAGAGATTATGACAAGCTGTTTGGTATGGTAAAGCCGTTTCATGTGAACGCAACAAATAAGAACTTCAGTAGTGATAAGCTAAATAATGTAAACAAATTTTGGTGAGACATGTTTTGTCCGGTCTTCCTTATTACCTCAAACCTTAGGGGAGGTTTTTAAAAATGATGCTTATAAGTAGACATCTCCTATATTAATATTCTTCTAACATAACTAGGGTAGAGATTATCATTGGCCGTGTTGCACTTGAAGCCAGCTCTATGTGCTAATAAAGAAAACAATTTCAATAGCTCCCCTCTGGCAAACGATTTGGCTTGACTATTATATTGCTCATTTCATTATATAAGAAACATGCATTAAGCAATAAATAAACATATGTACGCATTATATAATAGGGGAAACTTAGTGACGACTGTTTTGAATACTACCTTTTTTTTTAAAAAATCGTTGTTCTTCTTCCAACAAATTTTGTTTGATTGTTTGTTTGCACTTCTTTCAACAATTCAACTAAATTCGTTTTCAACAATTCAACAATTTAGCAAACAAATTTAGTCGAGTTGTTTGAAAAATCAGAAACTAAAGGACGAAACAAAATTTGTTGGAAGAAGAACAATGAATTTTTTTTTTGAAAAAAAACAAAACAAAAAGGTGTTATTCAAAACACTCGACACCAAGTTTCCCCTATTATATAATACGTACATATATTTATTTATTGCTTAATGCCTGTTTCTTACCTAATGAAATGAGCAATAAATTAGTCAAGTAAAATCAATTGCTAGAGGTGAGCTATCGAAATTGTTTTCTTTATTAGCAAGTTGGCTTCAAGTGCAACATGGCCAATGATAATCTCTACCCTCGTTATATTAGAAGAATATTTATTTTAATACGGGATATGTCTATTTCTATCTAATTTTTAATTAAAAATAATAATAAAGTCTTTAAATAGAAATCGACTCATACATGGATTTACTACTCGCCAAAGACCAGAGTGGGTAATTAAGGCTAGCTTTAATAGAAACAAGTTATACAATTGTATCAGCTTAGCAATATTTTATTGTCACAAGTTGATTGTAAAATCTCTGTTTTGGACTAATCAGGGAGTCATTTGCCGTTTGTTTCTTTGAAAAATTGTACTTTCTCCCATTATTTTTTTAAATTATGGGATTAGGTCACCCACTAACTATTAACC
>CM046819.1:15820441-15831702 GCA_025617385.1 Murraya koenigii
TTTTTATTCAATGGTTAGGATTAGATGTAATTACTTATATTGACTTTTAGAAATAAATTATTTATGATATTTATTTTTTGGCCTAAATTTTCTCTCCCCAATTTACTCATTTCTTCTTTCATTTTCTTTAATAATCAGTCTTTGTCATCTCCTTCATCAATGCAGAAGTCGTCTATGCCTTCTTGAAAGATTTAGTATTATAGATTTAATAAAAGTCTGAATGATATTATTAAAATATATTCTCCAAATTTTCTCTATCTAATTATTTAATTTTCATCTTTACTAAATAAATTTTAATAATTAGTATTATTACCCATCTCCAAACTTAAGATAATATAGTAGATTATTATTATTTTTATCTTTTTATTTTCTTCAAATTAGCATTATTTATCTTCACAATTCTTTATGAATATTTTTCATATAAAAACATCATAAATTAATAATAAAATTGATTAACATATACTAATTTAGAATGTAAAGAGTTATATTCAATTAAACATAATTTATATTATCATAATATATTATCTTATTTAAATTTCTTGAGATGTTTCTTATTTATTTGAAATTTATAATTTATAAGGGTACAAGGTATACAAATGTTATTTTTGGATTTTTTTTTAAATTGTTGTAACAAACAACTTAATATTTACTTTTAGTAATTCAGACAAAAAAATAAACATATTATTAAGATTCAAACATCTAGTTCTATTTAGGATTCAAACTGTGCCACCATCTTCCAGTGCCAGCCAACAACCCCTAATTGACCTACCACTCCTTATTGCCACCTTCCCACCTCTTAAACTACTTGAACCCAACAATGATAGCCGCTAGCCCCCTCCCTCGAAAAACCCTAATTCCCTAACATCACATAACCCTAATGCTCCTTTACATAATTACGAAAATGCCACCCATCCAAAAACCACATATCAAAATTGAAACATTATAACTCTAATAAATATTTTCTGCCATGCGTAAAAAATAAGGATGTTCCACACAGTTGAACCCCAAACAACCAAAACAAGCTTTTGATTTCAACCTAAACCCTAATGTGACTTCTAAGCCTTATAGATCGTTTGTTAACATTATAAACGGTTCTTCCAATCCTATTATTCTAGTTCAATTGGCTTTTTTGCATCACAGAGAACCTGTAGTCCACTTCTCCAAATTGAATATCCAGACCATGGTCGAACCATTCAAACTCTCTTTAGTGGGTAAGTTATTATTTTTTTTTGTTTTACTAGGATTGAATAGGGATTCATAAATCTCCTTATTGGATTCTAAGCATATTTTAACTAAATTCCATCTAGAAGAAGATTCTTATTTAACAGTTTGAAAATCTTGGTATGTTAGCGGTAAAGCCATGATAGTATTTAAATGGTCCACCAATTTTAATTGTAATGAGGAATTGCTTGTGGTTCCAGTGTGGATTCCTTTGCCTTACTTGCCTATGCACTACATTCATTGTAAAGAGGCTTTATTTTCTATTGCTTCTATGGTTGGTAAACCATTGAGAGTTAATCATGTTATTGATATGGTTACTAGACCCTATATGTCTAGGATTTTAATTGAGTATAATGTTTTTCAGACATTGATCTCGATGGTATAGAATGCAAAAGAGGATGATGCTAGTTTTCAGCAGAATGTGGTGTTTGAGTAGGTTCCACAATATTGTATTTCTTACAAACACCTTGCCTATTATTATACTTTTTGTTATGTCATTAATCCCGCTCTACAAAAGCTTACTCGTCTTATTGGTAACAGTGTGAATTGGACTAAAAATAAGAGCAAGCAGGTTGTTACTACTCCCGAGCCTTATGATCCGGCAATATTTATTGTGGTTGCTGACAAAATACCTTAGGGATCTCTAATTAATGAATCGTATTCTAATGCTTTTGTTATTGAGACCCAACATGGGTCCTGATCTTCTTTCCATCCTATTGTTGTTAGTGGGCCTATTATTAGGGTTTTAAAGAGCCCTTTTTAGTCTTGTATGAGGGTGGACTTTAACTCCCAGTTTATGATTCGATTTAGTTGGGAGTTTTAATGATGTACAAGAGACTTGACCTACTGATGATATGAGAGGTAGTGATGGTCATTTCTTGATTGACTCTGAGGCTATTGAGGAATTTGTGTTAGTCACAGATATAATGATTGATAAGGTGGGTGGCTTTAGAGTTGTTAGTGTTTTGGAGGGTTTTTCTGAGGTTTTTCTTCGAAAGGCCCATAAGTCTAAATAGTAGTCTGAGGCTCATAAGCATTTTGATTTCCTTTATATGGAATATTAGAGGGATTCGCAACCACTATACATTTTACCACTTACGTAGATTAATTCACATGATTATTTATCTGTGATTTGTATTTTAGAATTATTTTTTGAATTAGATAGTCTTTAGTCTACAAGAGTTCGTATTGTGATAGATTTTGCTATTTTTTTTAATATATATGAATATATAGCTATTTTGATTTTCTTAGTTCTCTGTAGAAATCATTTAAGATGTGAGTCATATTCTTCTCTGTCAGGTTTCTTATTCTTTTTTCCCTAAGCCTGTTTTGATCTCTTATGTGTATGTTAGTTGTTTTATTCTCGTGATAATAGAGTTATAGGATGCTTTTATTGCCTTTACTGATACTCATGATGGTTCTTGGATGGCTTATAGAGATTTTAATATAGTTTAGTCTTATTATGAGGTTTTTAGTGGGCATGCTTAGAATTAGTCCCCCCCATTAATGCCTTTAATCTTACTCTTTTAGATTATGGTTTAGAGTATGTGGGGTTTGAAAGAAGACCATACACTTGGACTAATAATCTTACTTGAAGAAAGCTTGACATGTTAGTGTGTAACGCATCATATACTTATCTGCAGTGTGCCTTATCTTGTAATTTTTTTTTTTTTTTGTTAAAGATAGCAATATAGTATTCAGTGGGTTTGACTGAAGGGTACTCTAGCTCTCAATTTTTTTATGCTATGATCTAAAAGAAGCATTATAATTTTTATGTTCATCGAATTCATGGCAACGGTACTTCCAAGATCTCTAAGCCTTAGTTATTGCTCGAAAGACTATTATATTCTCACCACCTAAATTTGGTTTTATTCATTTCTTGGTGAATATCACGATGATAACGATTTATATTGGGATATTATTTTTTATAAAGTCCACCATGTGGTCTTCTCTATTTATCCAAACAATGCTCTAGGACTAAATGACTTTTGTGGCAGATTTTATTATGCTTGTTAGGACATTATTGTTAGTGATCTGTTATTTGCTGTTATGGATTGTTTTAAGAGTTTTACTATACCGAGGGATTATCTAAGTATTATCTTGATTCTTCTACTTAAGAATACCTCTTTTTTTACTTAGGCAAATTTTCATTCTATCAATTTATGTAATGTGAGCAATAAAGTCCTAATTAAGGTTTTTATTTTAAGATTGTTTACTATTTTTTCTTGCATTATTTCATCGCCTTAGAGGGGATTTGTTTTGGGTAGGGTCCTCCATGACAATGTATTGTTAGCTCAAGAGCTGGTTCATGATTTAAACCATTGTATCAGTGGGAGCAATATTGTGCTGAAGTTAGATATGGCAAAGGCATATGATCGGATGGCCTGATATTTTATTTTGTAGATGTTTTTTTGACCTGCGGGTTTCTTTGATTAGACGTGCAATAAATAGTCCATGATTTTCAGTTATGGTTAATAAAGTAAGTCGTGGTTTATCTAGTCTTAAGATGGATCAGACATGGGGATCTTTTCTTTCCTTGCCATTTTATCATTGCTACAAAGTTTTTCTCCATGGGGTTAAACTCTTTGTACATTTAATATTCTTATCTAGGGTGCAGTACTGCCACTCTTATAAGAGTTTCTCATTTAAGCATTTCTGATCACCTTGTAGTAGATAGAGCGTTCAGTGTATTATGGATTTTCTACATTATTATGGGTCAATTTCTGGCTAGCTGATAAGCCATGTGAAGTGCAATTTTTATGTTGGGCATTTTGCTTTCGTGTTTCACTATTATGTGCTTTGTCATTATAAAAAAGGGGGAGATTATTAACATATTGATTTTGATGATAATAAATCATGAATTAATTTTATGATATTAAAATTAATTATGAATTTTTAAAGATACTGATTTCACATTCAGAAACAAATTGAATTCTTTTATAAGTGGCTAAAACTTTGATAAACTGCTTCCTGCTTAAGTTAACTTGGAAATCGGTTACAAGAAAAATGCTCATTGGAACTAAACGACTTCCTACTTAAGCTAACCTAGAAACTGATTACAAGAAAATGCTCACTGGAACTAAACGGCTTTCTATTTAACTAATCTGAAAATCAGATAAAAAAAGAAAGCTCTTTGGAACTAAACGGCTTCCTGCTTAAGTAACCTGAAAATCGGATACAAGAAGAAAGCTCTCTTGAACTAAACGGCTTCCAGTTTAAGAAAAATGTCAAGTTAGAGCTTTAACGGTAACATTAAATGGCAAGTCGGTTACTGTAAACTGGAAATAGGTTATGAAGCAAAAGTTAATAACGACTAGTTTTTTACTCCAATTATAAAAGGACTCATTCAAATTTAAATCAAAGTTGGACAACCACCTCTATTACTAAGCATTTAAGAGCAATTTAAGCTTAAATTCTTGTAATGTTTTTGTTCACACATTGAGAATTCATCTTGTAATCAATTATATAGTGTGAGTGAAGTTTTTTTATAAGTCTTTATTTAAAAACACAAAATTAGGTGATTGTAAGTGTTGGAATACACTTGCATTAAGAGATTGAAGATAATATCTTATTATAAAGGTCTAATTGACAACTCGGAAGTCAATTGTAAGCATTGTTGAAGCCATGCTTAGTAAAAACCTCAAGCCCGGTGAGCTTAGAGGTGTGGACGTAAGCACAGTTGGCCAAATTACGTAAAAATCTCTGAGTTTGATTTTTTTTTCCTACACTCTTTATATTTTGAATTGCTTTATTTATATGTTATAAGATTGAATTTATGTTATAATTGCATTAAATTTCACTCAAAAACTGCATAATTTTTAGAATCCAAATTCATCATCCTGTTAGATTGCTTAGTTAATATTTTAAGTTTAGTTGAGGCTTTTGAGCTGAAGGTTAGGTGGTAGTTTCAGGATCAGCATACTTTAAGGGCTTTTTTTTTTATAAAATCTAAGTTTTATCATTTTAAGCACCCTAGTATGGTTTAATTTTTCCATCATGTCTTTCCTTTATAGAAGGGTCTTTACTTTGTTTGGAGTATGCTGAATCTCATATTTGTTGGCTTTTAAGCTTTAGTGCTTGTAGCTTTTGCTACAACTGTTAGTTGGATTCTTGTCTTATGGCCTTATTTAACCTTGTTATGGCTTCTATGGTTCTCCTATCTCTATTGGTGGGGAACTATATTTAATTTGCTAGAGCTTGTCTTTTAATGGTGATTTCTCTTTAAGATTTGCATGAGAGCGTATATGCTTTGTGAGGCCTAGGGACGAGGTTGGTTTGCTCTTTCATCTGGCGATGGCATATTCCCTTTACGATCTATTTTTACCTTAGATGACTGCTTTATGGCTTCCTTGCCACGAATGATGCTCTGTGCTTGTGAGGTGTCTATATAGTTTCGCAGTGTTTTTGTGGTGCGGCAACCAAGATTGTTCGACATCTTTTTATAGATTATCCTCGGATTGCTCATGTTTGGCTACATTTTTACTTGATGGGTTTCGATATTATTACTTTCTAATTTCTCATGCTTTGCTTTTTTATTGGCGGATGAGTGCTTCATATGCACAACATTTTTAAGTTCCTTCCCTTTTTTCATTTTATGACATGTTTAGAAGACTTAAAGTGGTCTCAAATTTGACTATACTGTATTTCACGCTACAAATGCTATTTATCAGGTGGTTTCAACTTTGAGATTAGCTAAATTTGTCTTTAGTTTTAAGTATCTCAGTTGAGGAGAGTTATGGGTCTTAAGCTTGTGGAGGATTTTTGGGTTATTAATTTTATGAAATAGGCCTCTAAGGTTGATTTCTCGGTTAGGGCCCAATAGGGTGTGGTCAAGGTTGATGTTGATGGTTATTCTAAGGGTAACCTAGTAAATGTTGGCTATTGGGTGTGTCTTTCGGGACCACCAAAGAGTTGCTCTTGGTGTTTTTGCTTGCTTTCTTGGTCATAAGACTATTATTTGTGTGGAGTTTATGGCTACTTATGAGGGCTTGGAGTTTGTTGTTTAGTTAGGATTATCGAGTCTTGACGTGGAGTCTGACTCTACTACAGTAGTGACTTAGACTACTTCCACCTACTATGTTAATTGGGATTATGATTATTTGGTCGCCCGAATTCGTCAATTGTGCTCTACTTATTCGGTTCACATCAAACATGTTCTTAGAAAGGCTAACCATACTACAGATTTTATGGCCAATTGAGCAAGCTCTCATCAACTTATTTGACATTTGCATGGTTCTAAAGACCTCCCTACTAGCTTGGGTTAAATTAATTTGATTTTGTTTGCTTCCTCATATTCGCCATTGATTTTTTTTCTTTTTTCCTTTGTTGTCATTAGTTTTTGTTATATTTGACTTAGGAGGTCAAGTTTATGTCTATTTCCTTATTTTATTTTATAATCTTATATGATAGACCCTCTTGCCTAAAAAAAAAAAAAGTGAAAGGAGGAAAACAAGGAAAGCAAAAGCACTAGACCAAAAAAAACCCTTCTGGATCCAACTAAAATTTATTAATACTACTTTTGTTTTTTTGCTTTTTTTTTTAAATCAATGAATTGTGTAAATTTTCTTTTTAAGTATTTTTTAATTTTGATTTGATAATGTCTATGTTGCCCTTTATTATTACTAATCTTGTATGTTTTTATTATTTATTTATATTATGATATTATTTAGAGGTTATTTGATTGAAAGATTTGATTTGATTTTTATTTTATAGGTTATCTAGTTAGAAAATGTTGAAAAAATAAATGTTGTGCTATCGAAAATTTGAAGGCCATAAACTTCGATCTTTATGAAAAATATAATATTTTTTTCAATAAATATACTAAGAAAATAATGTTAAATTTCTAAAATTTAAGATTTCTATCTCTAGTATTTTTCTTAGTGCTAATAATATTGTTTTCTAAATATATAGTTTAAATTAATTACCAAATATATTAATATATTAGAATGCAGCACCAAATATAATATAATTAAAAATTAATACTATATAGTATAGAAAAAATGTTGTACAATATTATTATAGTATAATTTTAATATAATATAACATAATACAATATAGTATATCAAACAAACCCATATTTCATTGTAAGATTAAAAAAAAAAATAATTACATTTTATACTATATTAGAATAGAACTATTAGCACTCCTAAGTATCCTTTATCGAACCACTTTACTTAAAATATCCTATTACATAATTCAGTAAATAATATTATCTTCAAACACTCATATTTTGATTTTGAATATGCCCTTCGTATTCACTCTAATTAGTGTTAAAAATTGTAGGTTTTCTACGTGATATAAATGTTATTTTGTACTTTTATTATAATTATGTAATATATTATGAATTTATAACTTTATTTTTAATATTTAATTTTGTGTATTTTTGTGTGTTTATTAGGTAAAAATAATAATTTCAAACAATTTGAGGCTCCTAATAAATTAACGGATGGATACTGATGTTCGAAAAATTAAGTCATTATTGAAGAGGATCCTGACTTTTGCTGTAAAATTATAAGTTTTTATTATGTTAAGTGCGGTAATTATAAAATTATAAGTTTTTACCATGTTAGATGAGATAATTGTGAGTGGATATACTTGAGTAAATTGAGTTAGGTTTATGTTTGGTTAGTGGAATAAATGTAAGACCATGATTTAATTGGTTTTGTTTATGTGTGGTGTGGATTAATTATAAGTTAGTATAAATAGAGAGGAAGGGGAACAAACCTCTCTACACTTCTTTTTTTACTTCTTTATTCTTAATTTCTTTTTCTCATCTCTCTTTGTAATTTTTAGTAAATTAATAAATAAATTTATTTTTATTTTAAATTTTAGTTATTTTTATTTTTATGTATAATATAATATTAATAATTATTTTTATTTCAATTATGCTAGGCTAAATAATAATAAATTAGGGTAAGGGAACCTCTTAGTGAGAAAATATGATTTAATTAAATTCTATTTTTAATTATATAAATTAAGTTATTTTCTAATTAATATTATCCATATTTTATATTTAGAAATTTTGATTTGTAGCAGACAAATAAGGGTGTTTAGCACAATAAATTATTAATATCTTAGTATAAAGTATGTTAAAATAATATTTTGACTTATTGTAGACAAATTAAATTTTGGCACACTATATACTTAATTCATAATAAAATTAATGAGAAAATAATAATAATTTATACAATTAATCTTAATGAAATTTGATAAAAAGAATTTATTAAATTATGTTTTACTACTAAGAGTGGATCTAAACCTTAACTAATTTAATTTCATATTTTTACTCAAATTAAGTCTCATAATTTTAATTTAATTTTATTTTCTTAGATATAATAAAATCAACAAATTAACTTTCTCTTCTGTGGATCAACCTTGGACTTACTAAACTATATTATAATAAAATACTTTTATATTTGAGAGTTATAAAACACTTTTAAATCATGTTACACTCCATCTCTTTCTTTTTGTTTAGTAGCAACTAATGCTTTTCGAATCGTTTGCTCACCATCATTTATCAATCTTTCACTCTTTCTATTTGTCGTTCTTAATATGAACAAAAATCACTATAATTTGTCTCTTCTCGTCCACTTACTCTTTGGAACAAAAAGAAAAAGGAAAATTGTATTGGAATTTAGCATTTATGAGATATTGTTCTATCCAAAAAAAAAATTATGGTATTGTTACAACTTGAGAACTAGTACTTTTGGAGGAGAAAAAATATTTGCTAACTTTTTTGAAGTTGAATTAATGTTAAGACCTAAAAGAATCAAACATGACCACGTAAACTTACACTAAGAAAAATAAAAGAAAAAACTGTAAAGATCAAATTATACGCATGACATAGTTGATTATATTTAGAGATATAATTGCTGTAAAATTTTTTGAGAGATGAATTATAAACAAAAATTGTTAAAATAATAGTGAATTGACGGCTCTTAAAAAAGGAAGAAAAATCATCCAATCTACCTGTGATTGGATCAGCGAAGAATTGATATTTATTTTAAGAATAATGATAGAGTTATAACAATTTTGTATAAATAAATGTGTATAAAGTGATGTGGTATAATAAGATTTATTTATATAAAATTATCATAAACCCACAAATTTTTTTAAAAAAATTATTATCATTTTTTAACTAATTTATTCATTCCATATCAGTTTATACGTACTAATTTATACAAAATAATTTGTGACTCTATCATTACTGTATTTTTAAATATGTCAGATATACTTTTATGTGATTTTACATAGGGATAAAATTGTAATTCTATGAGAGACGTTTTATAAGAATTTTGAGAGGTGCCAGTAGCATACTCTTTATATTATTTATTTATTTTTATTTTAATTTTTTTGCTGTGTTACTCTATGCAAGTACCGTGATTTATTATGAGTCAACGGAACTTATTTTATTTTAGTTGAATCTTCCAAACCTCGTTGTAACTCGTAAAATATTCTATCATTTTCACAACTTTTTTTTTTTTTAAATGTCAACAAATAACAAAATTTTTGACAAATCCTTACCATATAAATTAGGCCCCCCAATTCAAAAATCTTGCTAGTCTCAGCAGGCTTAATTTCTTCTCATTTCTCTCTTTTTTTTCCCCCCCTCCCGGTAAGGTTGAGAGCTTGGTATATTTAATAGAAAAAGTGTGGCTTTATTTATTGATCTATTCTTCCTTGGAATTGTGCAAGCTCTTTAATTTGTCCACTTTGCCAGTATGGAATTAGGATTAAATTCACTACAATTTGCTTTAATTTTGTAAACTAGCTGATCCGATCCGGTTCTTAAAATCTATTTATTTCTTTATGCAGAAAGAGATTGCAAGTCAGTCAATCACTCCAAAAAATGTACTTGTCCATCAAATTCTTAGGTAATTAACAAACTAGCATATGTATTTTAATCAACCCAGTCAGCGTGTAATTTATATCTTTAGCCTGCAGAGACAGTTTTTAAATTTCTGGTAGTATTAATGACTTCTTCAATGGCAGCTCTTATTTGGGCTGAATGTCAAGCTCGATTTGTCACGGGGACGATGATGGAATATTTAACAGAAGTATAGAAGATTAGCTTGGTGCATGCTGCTGGGATTGTCAATATCTTTTCGGGCCTTGTCCTCGTGTTGCAGTTGCCCATACAACATCTTGCGGACACTATCATAAGCAAATATTGGATGCTTATTTTCTCTAGTCTTGCTTATAGTGCTGTAAGTTAATTAGTTCCTCTTATAGTAATACATAGAAATGTTTCAATTCAGCATCTTAGATTTTATTAAATTCGAGGGAGAAAAAGTATTGTTAATAATTTTTCTAAACTTTAACGAAGTTTAGGATTTTAGACTACTCTACCAATATATATAGTACTTCATTCAAAATTAAACGATTACAAACGGGCCCAGACCATGCGTGTATAGCAGTAGCTTAAATCACAGATAAAACTCTGTTCCGCAGGGCATCGGCTCCTTGACAATGTCAACTCCACCTGCTCTAGCTGGGTTTGTGGGCACCTGCAGTGAATACAAGCCTTAATGCATCGGCGAGGGACACAAAATTCTCTTTTACGCAGCTTTAATGGGCCCCGTTGTAGAAGAAGGTGGTGTGGGCATTATTCTTCCATTGTAATGTCCATTGCGTTGCGCCTAGGAGTTTGGTTTCATACTCCATAATTTCAAGTTTTATTGAAATGTTATTTTTCTTTTTCTTTATGAGGGAATACGAGCTCTATGGTAGAATATATATATATATATATATAATTTTTGGATCTATAATAATAAATAAATAAATATGTATATACGAGCTGAAGCGCGGCTACATAATTTAGCTAAAAATTGATGCTCAAAAAAAAAAAAAAAAAATTACAAGGATTGCCCTGACTTGTGAAATGAGAAATCTTACAAAGCTAAATACTGTGAAGTCTTGAACTATGAACTCTTTGGCTCAGCAGAAGCATCAACATTTGGCATCATCCTCAAAAGGCCCATCAGTTTCTTCAAAGTCAGTCTCTTAAAGATTTTCCAAACTCGAATCTTTAAAAGCATAAC
>CM046819.1:15838976-16067205 GCA_025617385.1 Murraya koenigii
TAATCTTGCATTTCCAATTAAACACATATTTTAGGGAAAAATTTGAGATTTACCTTGATTAGCCATGAATCCAAGCTTCAAACACGTTATGGAGCTTGTATGGATTATCAGAACTTGATCCAAGTCTTTGTAAAAGCTGCTTGCCTTCACTTGAGCAAAATTGCTTGAAGATCATGTGTAGATGAGCGAGTAAAATCGGGAGAAAGCAGCGAGAGGTGCTGCTTGCACTCATTCCCAGATTTTCCAACGGTTAACTCCCAATGGGTTGAAGTCACTTATATCTCTGTGGTGAGTCACGGGGACCCCTCATGTGTTAGTACAAAAATGCCCATCCCATTATGAGCTATAATAATACAATTAAAGGTTATACTTGTCCATAATATACTACCATTTAGGGTATGACAAAATCGGACTCATTAACACAATATTTGATCACTTAATACATGAGCTGCATTAAGATTGCTCCTTAATATTTGACATTAGTCACGTATTAATTCGGTAAAGTATAAAACAATTAAAATGATTTATGCTAGTCCACAATATGTGAGAAATAAATCTAACAATCTCCACTTGGACGGCATAAGTCATTCTCATGATAGTTTTAAAATCAAATATTTTTGAAAACAACAGAATTAATCAATATGCAACTATAGCAAAAATCAAATGTGAGCAATCACCCAAACATCAACAAGTCCAAAATGTGTCACAAATATCAAATCATGTGTGCACCGAGCGGGATGCTCCACGCAACAAGATACCCGTAAACACGTGACTAAGTAGTAGTATACAAGTATAATAATGAAAATAGCATGGAAATGTGATCAACATGCCTATTTCCATAAGGTCCACATGTCTAGCAAAATGAGGCGAAACCAAAATGTCTCCTAGACCATCGACTTCATATAACCATAATGAGACTAGATCAAAATGTCTCGAGGCGAGCTTCCATTTATCATAATGAGACTGAGTACCAAATGTCTCGAGGAAGCGTGCTTTTATAATCATAATGAGACTGAAACCAAATGTCTCGAGAAAGCACTGCTGAAGCCAAGCCAAAATGCTTCAGTTCAAAATGTCCATAATGAGACTAAACCAAATGTCTCGGACCATAATATCCTCACGATATACATAATGCCATATTCAACCAAATGTGTACACAATATATGGCATATCAGTGTTATATAACAATATGCATGCATAATAACAAAATATGAGTAATACAAAATCTCATTTAAGTTGAAACATATAATACAAACCAGAACTCTCACTGACTCGACATATAAAGAGGATTCTAACAATCCCATATGAGTCACATGATCCTTAAACACTTTTGGAGTTAAAGCTTTAGTAAGGGGATCAGCTAACATGAGTTACGTAGGTATATACTCTCTTGATACATAAGATAGAGTAATTTTCTCTCTCACGAATAAGTATTTAATATCAATATGCTTGGAGCGTGAGGAACTCCTCGTATTATGAGAAAAGAAGCAGTTGCGGAATTATCACGGTATATCTTTAATGGCCTCAGCACGATCAACAAAAATCTGAGTCACAGTGATAAAATGCTGCATCCATAAAACTTGACGTGTAGCCTCGAAACATGCTACATATTACGCCTCCATTGTTGAAGAAGCTATAAGTGTGCAGCTTGACACTCTTCCATGATCTGACTCCTCACGCCATCGTAAAGATATAACCGGATGTAGATTTCTTGTCTTCGAGACGACTGCGAAATCGGCATCGGAATATCCAACTATATTTAAGTAGTCAGATTAGCGATATGTCGATGCAAAGTCTTTAGTAGCTTGTAAATATCCGAGCACTTTCTTTGCAGACCTTCCGAGTGTTCAAAACCGAGGATTGCTCAAGTATCTTCCAAGTACACCTGCTGCAAAAGCAATGTCGGGCGTGTACAAACTTGAGCATACATCAAGCTACCTGCAGTGATGCATATGGGATTGTTTGCATTCTAGCTTTATCTACATCATTATCCGGACATTGAGACTTGGAAAGTTTGTCACCGCTTTGTTATTGGTGCTTTTCGGGAGCACAAGGCATAGATTAAACATTTTCGAACCACGATCAATATAGGTCCTTTGAGACAATCCTAGAACTCCTCTAGATGCATCACGAAGAATCTCTATCCCTAATACATAATGGGCTTCACGAGATCCTTCATATCAAACTTGTATGACAACATCTGTTTTGTCTCGAGTAAAAATCGGTGTCACTAGCGATGAGCAAGATATCATCCACATAAAGCACCAAAATGATGTATCTACTCCACTGATCTTCGAATATATACAGCGATCAACAATGTTCTCCACGAAATCAAAAGAGGTGACAATATCATGAAATTTCAAATACCATCTGTCTGGAGGCTTGTTTAAGTCCATAAATAGACCTTTTAAGCTTACACACCATGTTTTCTTTGCCAAGCTCAATAAAGCCATCAGGTTGCACCATATACACATCTTCAGACAAGCTTCCATTAAGAAAAGTTGTCTTCACATCCATCGATGTAATTCTAAATTAAAATGAGCTACTAAATGCCATGATAGTACTGGAATGAGTCTTTGGTAGAAAGCAGGAGAGTAGGTTTCTGTATAATCAATACCTTCTCTCTGATTGAAACCCTTGGCCACAAGTCTGGCCTTATATCTTTCCACCTGACCTCTGGCATCTCTTTTGGTTTTAAAAATCCATTTGCAACCAATTGGCCTGCATCCATCTGGCAATTCAACTAAATCCCAAACCCCATTGTGATACATGGATGCCATCTCATCCTGCATGGCATGTGTCAAGATGAAGATTACAGCCTGGCGATGGCTTCACGAAAGGTAGCGAGGTCGGATGATAAATCACCATCAATATCATGTTCCTGCAAGTAAACCACATAATCATCGAAGTGCGGGTCTCCGACCGCTTTCGGATCTTCTCGATCGCACATCGGTGACATCATCCTCCACGACCATAGGCTCTAAAACATGATGAGGTTCAGGATCAAGAGAATGAACATCAATACGTGGTAATCCCATTGCGAAGGCTGGATAAGATGGGACAGGCAAAACCACAAGTTCTTCTCTTAATGTGAGATTGTGAGGCTCGATACTCCACTGATTCGATCATTCTCAAAATAAATGGCACGATCGGACTCGATGATTACGGTAGTATGGGAAGGACAATAAAACCTAGAACCCCTTGAGCCTATACAATAGCCAATAAAATGACCACTAATAGTCTTGGATCAAGTTTCCTTGATTGTGGATTATAAGGCCTCACTACGCTCTGCATCCCCGGACATGAAAGTGGCGAAGACTAGGCTTCTTTCACGACCACAATTGATAAGGAGTTTTGGGCAGCGACTTCTTGGGTACTGATTCAAAATATAAGCGGCGATTTTCAAGGCTTCACCCGAGAAAATCGGTAAGGTGGAGTTGCTCAACATGCATCGCACCATGTCAAGAAGAGTGCGATTTCTTCTTTCTGCAATTCCATTACATTCGGAGTCCCGGGCATTGTGTCTTGAGCTTCATTCCACATTCTCGAAGAAATCTAGCAAAGGTCCGAGATTACGCCCGGTTTCATCATATCGCCCATAGTACTCACCACCTCTATCGATCTCAGCTGATTTAATCCTTTTACCCTTTTGGAGCTCAACATTAGCCTTAAAGACTTGAAACACGGATAAGGATTCGAGCCTTCTCGATGAGCGACTCAACATGACCATAACGAGAAAAGTCATCGATGAATGTGATGAAGTACTTATAACCACCTATAGCTGCGGGAGTGAGCGGCCCACGTATATACGTATGTATCGACTCAGAACCTGCTGACTTCTACGAATTCTCTCTTTTCTAGTTTTGGCGGTAAATTTGCCTTTGACACAATCAACACAAGTGTCAAAATCGAGAAAAGTCTAGATTATGGAGAATGCCATCTTTAATGAGTCTTTCCATCCTACTGTTTAGAAATGTGACCTAACAGTTTATGCCACGACATAGAGGAATTTTCATCGACCCTTTTACTATTAGAGCTAACAACATTCATAACATGAGCATTGGATGATGATTCGACGTAAGGAAATAAATCAAGCATATATAAGCCATCGGATAGAGTGCGAGAACCAACTAGCTACGAATTGCGGAATAAGTAAACTTTTACGTCACCGAAATGAAAAGTATAGCCACATCTATCAAAATGAGATCTGAGATACCAAGTTTCTTCTAATAGAAGGAATATAAGTCATGTCGATAGATCTAAAAATTGGCTCTGTCATTGGGTGTAGTCGACAACTCACTATGCTTTCAACTTTGGCCTTTACTCCATTGCCCATATGTACAATCGGCTCTCCTTCATTGGGCTCCCTCACGCTTTTGAATTCACTGTAAGGAATTTGTTATATTAATAGTTGCACCGGTATCCAACCACCAAGTATTAGAAGGAACATCAACAAGATTGGATTCAAAGCCCACAAAGCTACATGAATCTTCTTATGGTAACTTGTCATTTTCAGAATGTGCTCTCTCACCCCAGAAACCCCATCATCTTGGGTATTAGCAAGCAATCTCGAGAAAGTTACCCTTTTCGACCTTATCTACCTTCTTAAAAGTTCTTCCTACTGCTGCCAAATAATCTTTAGCCTTGTCACATGCGAGGATGCTATCTACGATCGTTCTATCGATGGTGTATTTCATTGTGTCGAGACGGTGTCTATTGGATTCATCCCAAGCCATCCACTCTGCCACTTTCGGTAGCGAGTACTCTTATACGTGGGCTTGGATGGTTCATCGACTCTCAAAGCCAAGTCTCTATTCAATGTCGATAAATAGAACATGGCGGATTCACGCCGATCCTCATAGTTTGTCCGATCAGAAGTCTTAATGGAGGCAACTTGGAGAAAGGAAAGAATATCTAGAGTGAGAAATCAACAATAAGTATTAATAGGCATGTGAAAACAAAATCATGCCACAAACAATGATTTCTCATTTTACAATTCTCCAACAAGAAATGAGTGTTCTAACCCACAAATAAAGCGAGACAAGTTGAATATAACACCAACATTGACCTATTGCAAGCGAGGTAATTAAGTCACTTCGATGAAAATACCCAACAAATCTCTTTACCTATCCAAGCATCCTACCAAGTAATGATTTACAAGCGAGGCAATATCATCACTCGTATGGATCTTGGTTATAGCAACAATAATCCATCACACAATCCATAATCAATAATTATAAATGGACAATTAATTGCAAAACACCGAATAATTTATCATGATTGGTTCTACGACAGGTAGATACTCAATCACTCTAAATTGAAGTTTTGCCATGCATAATATTTCATCTGATAACTAAAATTGAGACCAAATAAGCTTTATTAACCATAATTAAAGCTTTTCTCAAAATATTTAATATACCTCAATAAAATGTATGAATGCCATGCCCATAATATACAACAATGATGGATTATTTTATAATTGAAATTCTGAAAAATTGCCAAAATTAATGAAAATTTTGGACTTATATGAAGAATTTTCAGAATTATAGCTACTGTTTATAATAACAAAACATTTGGCCCTTACTGTAAATAAAATTAAATTACTTTCTAGTCTCTAATATAATTACCCAAAATATATAGGGTACAAATAATATTTCGAGAACAGTTGGGCCATATAATAATTTCCTAATATATCAAGGACCCAAATGATAATTATTTTGGGTTAAAAAATAATTATTAACAATATCAGGGATCCAAATGATATTATACCATGTTGACTTTCGGTCAAGGACCAAATTGAAACTTTTGCCAAATATTTGGGCCACAACATAAATTTATAAAATATAGGGATCCAAATGATAATTTCACTGCACTTCATCTTCTTCCTCGCGATGAAGCTACAGTAGCTATAGTAGCTACAGTTGCATTTTCTTGAACAACCCGATTTTGGCCACCAAAAAACATGAAAAAATTATATTTTGACTCCTTAAACATCACCCATGCATTATTCAATGACCGTTTGGTCAAATATGCTCAGAATCACAAAATCCAAAAATAAAGAAAAATTCCATGGGTGAGTCAAAGCTTGATTCATCCCCAAAAATGGCCATGGTTCAATAGGAAATGCATAACCATGGGCTCTGATACCAATTGTTGCAATAAATATGAACTGAATGCCCTTAATCTTGCATTTCCAATTAAACACATATTTTAGGGAAAAATTTGAGATTTACCTTGATTAGCCATGAATCCAAGCTTCAAACACGTTATGGAGCTTGTATGGATTGTCCAGAACTTGATCCAAGTGCTGTAAAGCTGCTGCCTTCACTCAGAACGAAATTGCTTGAAAATCATGTAGATAAACAGTAAAATCGGGAGAGAATGAGCGAGAGAGGCTGACCTGACTCATTCCCGGCTTTTCCAACAGTTAATTCCAATGAATTGAAATCACTTATATATCGTAGGTGAGTCAGGGGACCTCATGTGTTAGTCATAAAATACCCATCTCATTATGAATTTATAATAATACTGATTAAAGGTTATACTTGTCATAATATACTACTTATTTAGGGTATGATAAAATCGGACTCATTAACATGATATTTGATCACTTAATACGTGAGCACGTTAAGATTGCTCCTTAATATTTAACATTAGTCACGTATTAATTCGGTAAAGTATAAAACAATTAAAATGATTTATCGCTAGTCACAATATGTAGAAATAAATCTAACAACTGCAACAACAATAAACACAAGAAGATTAGCTGCAGTCAATGCAGCCAATACCCAGTAATAATTATCCAAACGACTCTTGTTAAGCGTGTCTTGAAACCAATTCTGCTTCCCTTTCCGTTCGCTAATGATTCCCACGAGGTAAACACACAGGACACTGCCCATAGTTCCTAATCCTAAAGTGCCAGTAAAAATATGTGCCACATACTTGAACAATAAGGGAGGAAACTGATCAATGAAGAAGCAAGCAATGCTCACTTCACAAACCCCATCAAAGCCTCCGAGGAGTAAAAACTGTGGCAGCAACCAAAGCATGCTCATAGGGATTTTATCATCAGGCTTGTCATTAAACCATGGTTTCTAATAACATCTAGCCTTCGAGTATCCACTTTTGCTGCTGTTATGCAGCATAGCGTTGCTAGAATCATTGACATCGCAAATCCAATGGCAGGAGCATATTTTTTGCTCTGTGATTCACCAAAGCAGTAAAGAAACTTTGCGTAGAGGTTGGTGAATTGTGCTCTTGCTATGTCATAAAACAATAAGAGTATTGGAAGAGGGACGCTTAATTTCCCAACTTTTCGGTTTAAATGGTCTGCTTGCTCAAGAAAGTAAGTTAATCCAATGGAAGAAACTACTCCTGGTATGATGAAGGTTAAGCAAATTGGAATCATTCGTAAAAGACCTTTTGTTTCTTCAATTCCTGTGACTCTGCATAGTCTCCATCTGTATCCTTCTTGTTGCTCTAGCGTTTTGTCCGGTAATATAATTGCAGCCTTGTCTAGGCACCTGCAAAATCGAAATATAAAGTCACTGGTTGTCGAGTACAACTGGGTGGATGGTAAACACTGAAGAGAGCACAAACCTGAGGCTATGAGTATGCTGCACAACATAAAGCTCATCAACATTATTTCTGTCATAGAGCTCAGAGGCATTCCTTGGGATCCTATAAAACAATTTGGATGTAGAGGCTACAAAGACTCTGAAGACAGTTGTGAGTGGACTCCCTAGGGGTTTCCTACGCCTATAAGAACAAGAGCCACTTAAGAAAACAAGTGTTGCTACCACAGTGAATATTGCTGGAATCCCAAATCTGATTTTCCAAGGCTTTATGTAAGGAAATGCTATAAGTACAATTATAGGAACTAAGACCACCCCACAGAAGCTGAAGAAAAACAGCTTGGCGGAACGCATGGGAACTTGTTCTGCTCTCGAATTTGTCATTTGATCTGCCATGAACCCTCCAATTGAGGCCAAGTGACCCGACATACCAAAGGCTATCAGACCTAAAGCTGTGTAAAAGAGAATTTTCGGTCCCTCGCCGATGCATTCAGGCTTGTATTCACTGCAGGTGCCAATAGCCCCAGCTAGAACAGGTGGTGTTGACATTGTCAAGAGTCCCATCCCCTGCAAAACAGAGTTGTCTGTGATTTAAGCCACTACTATCATTAGGGCCCGCTTGTAATTGTTGTGCTGCAGGTGCTATAAGAGGAACTAACTTACAGCACTATAAGCAAGACTGGAGACCAAAAGCATCCAATAGTTACTGATGATAGTATCAACGAGATATTGTACAGCTAAAGGCAAAATGAGGACAGTGCCCCAAAAGAAATTGACAAAGGCAGCAGCACGCACTAAGTTGATCTTCCATACATTTGTTAAGTATGTCATCACCACCCACATTGCATAAGCAGCAAAAATATCAGCCCAAAAAAGAACTGCAATTGAAGAGAACAACAAGAAATTGAGAAACATGGCAAAGATTGTATAAACAGCGGGTTGATTATATAATAAAATACACTAGTTAGTTTATTACATGTTATTCTGCCAATGGACGATAACATTTCTAATTGATTGTATCACTTGCACTATCTTTCTGCAAAAGGAAAATGAAAAGTTACAGAAACCCCAGATGAGTTCAAGAAATTGCTAAAAGGAAGATGGATAAAAAGCTTACACAATTTAAAGGAATTATGTAAATAACTGAACCTCAAAAGAGAAAAAAGAAGTAATGAAGTAAGCCTGTTGACACTTGGAAAGATTTTGGGAATGCAGGGTCAAGTTTATGGGCATGAAGGACGTTAATAAAGAAACATCCCAGAAAAAGTGATGTGGTTAAGAGCGATGTCAAAACAATCTCTTGGTTGAAATTCTGCTCTGCCAAGCTCTTTCAAAGAAAGTTCCGAATTTTCCATCTCTCCTTTGTGCGTATCTCTCGTAAGAAAGACATTTGTGAGATGCTCATCATATGTGCTTTAGATTTTATGAAGTAAACCATTGACACACTGCTGCTAGGATTGCTAAATTCATTTTTGCTAGTTTAGTTATTTTTTTCAATCATTACATGTGAAGCAGGTGAAAAAAAAATTGTGAGGGAAAAAGGGGATGCTTTTGAAAGCAATACCTGGAGAAGAAAGTTGAACAAAACCGCGTTTTTCTTTTTCAACGTTTATTTTATTTTATTTTTTTTCCCTGGTTTGGGATTGCAAGTCCATAATAATTGAATTTGGTAATGAGTATTGGGTATACGATATCTCCCTTCTTTGTTGAATAACTGATAGGCATTGACATTGACTTTGAAGAATCCAAAACCCGTGTCTTTTTAAGGCCATGTACCAAAAATTATCATTGGAAAATGCAATCACGGTGCTCTCAGTCACACCACACGACATGTATTTTAAATTTCTCAGCATACACACTTCTCTTTTTATACCTCCTCAACATTTTCAAGTTAAAAATGTGCCATTGCATTTTACTAGTGAATGAGGGGAGTTATAGTGCAATGGCTGGTGAAAGGAATTGGAAAGTCAAAAAAAATAATAAAAAAAAAATAACACACACCCAGCCGCGCTTTTGCAGCAGAAACGCAAGAAATGAACTCCCGTAGTCGACAATACATCAACTATCATGTGCTTGCATGTTATTCTACTCCGTAGCACATCCGATAAGAAAAAGATGATTAGGGGCGGGTACACCTCCTGGCACTCGCCAGACCTTCAAGATGGACTACAAATTACATCTAAAATCTAACTCAGATTTCATTCAATTCAAGAAGAGCTTTTATTTTAAAATTCTCAGAATTCGATCAATATGAGACAATACCGTTACAAAGTCTCGTACGGCAATAGTATCCAACAACAATACACAAATCCCCAAATGATCACAAAACGCAAACAGCCCCGGAAAGATTTGAACTCTCCCATACTTCGATGCCCTCAACATTCTCTCTACTAACAAACAATCTGTTCCCCCCCGCATCAATTCTACTAATTGTACCCCTATCCGGATCCTGTACTCTATCCACAAAATTTTTTCTAAACAAACCCTCACTACAACTTCCATTTCTTCCCTCCTGAACTCTTGACCAAACTTCTAAGCTGCCCCCTCTCCCCACAAACACTTGATTTTTGTAACAATGTATCAACTTATTTTCGCCGTTGTCAATTCCATTACTGCCAATCATGCTGGGATTCTTATCCTCCATATATACCCACGGATCTTCCCCTAAATTACGTAAGTCTGCCACCGCTATATCCCCCGACTTCGAACAGATTTTAAACAAAGTCAACTCGTCAACGTCCACGTCCACGTCCGCGAACGAGTCCCCGAACCTAGTGCTTCGTCCCGAGCCTGGCTCGTTCGTTTCCCAGACCACCTGTCCCGACCGCGGGTCCCACATTCGAACGTAGCCAGAATAGCCGAACGCCCCCCGCGAGATGGCGCTTCCCAGAACCACGCCCGTGGCTGGGATCCACGTGAGCTTTCCGACTGCCATGTTCTTTGACGAGCCTCCCGATTGTCTACCCAGCTCCGACGAGATCTGCAGCGTTGACTTGTCGATCAAGAGGATGCTGTTTTCCTTGTGCGGGCAGATGAACGACGAGAAGACTGTAGTTGGCGAGTCGGCGATGGCGGTGACGGTCGCTCTGTAGATTCGCGGATCGCTTGGATCCGTCCAGTGAGTTGACGCCACGTGGCGAGAGCTGGAGAGGTCGTAGAAATGGATGCCTGAGGAGGAATCGGAGCCGACGGCGGCCACGTCGGACCAAACGTAGTGGATCGAGGTGATGTCGTCGAGATGCGTACGGACGGTGACGGAGTGGGAGAGGTTCCAATCGTAGACAGATATCTGGCCGCCGTGTGCTATCCAAAGAGACCCGTCATCGGAAGAGGCCGTGAAGGCGGAAGGAAGTGCGTCCGCTGCGGGACGGACAGTGGAGACGATTGAGGCGTCGATGCCTTGGAGCGGCGGAGGAGACATCGCCCATTTTAGCTGCGAATCGATACCGTAGTAGAGGGCCTCATCGGCGAGTTCTTGTTTGGAGAATCGGGAGGCGGTCGAAGGTAGGCGATTGGAGCGGAGCAGAGAGAGAAGAACTGAGAAGACGTCCGGGTCACGGTCGATGAAAATCGGGTTCGGTTCGTCGCCTTGGCGATTCGAAAGAGCATACAAGAGCGAATCCGGACCGCCCGATTGGATCGTTGATAGGGTTGTTTCGAAAAGTTTGCCTCCGACGTTGAGCTTAACTCGGTCTCCGTTTTGATGGTCAGGGGTATTATTGGAGTTTAGGTTGTCCATTTCTAGGAGACGGCGGCGTTCATAAAGTCGTAAAGAAGCTTAAAACGGAGAGTTTAACGGGTAAAGAGGAGGAAGGCTTCAGTTAATTGACGGTATTGCCCTTCCTTATATAGTTGAGCCTGTGAACTTGACGCTGTGTTGCTGCATTTGGGGCTGCGCGCCTGAAAGGCAACCAAAATTATGATCTGCATTTTAATTTTTAATTTTTATATAAATGCCGGCGTATATATGCAGTAACCAGAAATTTGATGTAAGGGAAAAATTTTTAAAGTTTTTAAGATAAAAAAATAATAATTAGATATTTCAATTCTAACGTAGATTACCAATATATTAAATGACAGACATTATAACGTATTTTAAATTAAATTTATTACGTTTCAATTGGTTAAACAGTCACTCCCACTCTTTTCAGTCGACTTTTCACTAAATACATTCAATAATTAACAATGAAACAAGTGTAGCTGACATCTGTGAAGTTTGATTTTGGAGTTTGATTCGAAGGGTAAGCTGATTTTGGTTAAAGATAGCAAGTAAAGCATCGGATTGTTGGGTATGTTCTCTATTACAAACCCGAGAATGTAGAAAATGATGAAATTTGTGTTTGGTTGCAAGTTAATGGTAATGTGTGCTTGATTGAGTATGGAATGATGTTTATTTTCTATTTTGCTGATATGAAATTGTTGAGTTTGCATTTATAAGTATGCTATATTTATTTTGTTTGGTGTCACAGCATACATGTCTCCAATGGACTTGGTGATTTGTTTCAGAGGAGAAAAGCACCATGCTGGCTTGATTTACCCTGAAGATTTCGCTGTTGATAGGATAAGGGTTAAAGCATTGAAGATAACTACTGTATATGGGCTAGATGAAGCTGGAAAGATCTTATTAACTTTTATGAATCCAAAGAACAAAGTAGAAAGATCTTATTTACTTTTATGAATCCAAAAAACAAAGTAAAGGTTGTCTTAGATTCTGATTTTGGGTTGAAATGCTTAACTGGGATACATAAATAAATGGGTTTAATTATATTTGAAGTTGAAGTCATGCTAGTTTCGTGCCTTTAATAATCGGAGGCTTCATTGATAGCATTCTTGCTGTTTAACTTAATAATATAACTACCTTCAGAAGTTATAAAAATATGCTGAATAATCATCATAATCGTGCAGTACATCAAGGTACTCTAGAAGTTGGCTATTCAGTTCAAGAAGATGAAGAATTATTATTAAACCAAACAGACAAAATAGTTCATAGTGTTGATGATGATGATATGGAGGAAGTTGTTGTGCAGCCACCACTTACTGTGGCTATTGAAGATGATTTATTATCAGATTGGTCAGATAAAGGGGTTAACATTGATTATGATGATGATGAAGAACCTGTTGTGCTACTAGCATCTACTGTGTCTGTTGATGATATTGAGTCTATTGAGGACAATGATGATAGTGTTAGTGTGCAGTTTAAAGGTTTTTTAGAGAAACATAAGTGTAAATGAAATGCTGATGGGATACATTGGTTGAGAGTAGGTGATGTATTCAAGGATGTGAGTCATTTTATATAAGTGTTACATAAGGTGATGGTTAGGAAAGGGTTTAACATTAATATAAAATATAGTGAACCAATGAGATATTATACAACCTGTAAAGAGTCTGGTCGCCCATGGTTTATCAATGATGCAAGATTGAATGACAAAAATGATTTTTGGTTGTGTGGATGTCACAAAAAGCATAAGTGCAGGCTTACCAAGCAATCTGTGAAAGTGACTTCTTTATGAATTGCTAATATGATAAAAAGACATGTTGTTATTGATCATAATGTTAAGATATCTCTTCCTAGGACTTGTATGCAAGAAAAATTTAGATTGAAGATTGAGAAGCTGAATATGTATAAGGCTGGAAAAAAAAGCAAGGGTTCGTAGTGTATAGTGATCAATCTAAGTGCTCTATTTTAATATGCTGCAGCTATGCACCAGGTTGATCCTGGAGCTATATGCAAAGTAATTTGTGATGCAGTCAGTTTTCCTAACAAATGTCTGTTTCAAAGATTCTTTATTACTTTTCCTACTCAAAGAAATATTTTACAGACAATTCATTAGAATAGATAGATGCCTCTTGAAGGGAAAATATGGTGAAGTATTGTTGGCTATTGTTGCTATAGATACTAACAAAGAGACTGTCCTATTGGCATTGTCTGTGTGAAAGATTGAAAATACTGAAAGATTGCTATAGTTTCTTGAGCATTTGCACAACTACTTCGATAATAAAAGACATGTAACATTTATTAGTAATAGGCAAAAAGGGCTATTGAATGCAATCATAAACACATGACCTTCTGCCTATAATAGGGCATGTTGTAGGATGTGTATGCCAACTTTGCCAACGATCATGCTGGTGCAAAATTGCGAAATCTATTTTGGAGGGCAGCTAAGAGCAGTAACAAGCATGATTTTGACGAGACAATGGCACTGATCAAAAATAAAAAGATTAAAGCCTATAATTAGTTGGGAAGAGAATTCTAAGAGTACACTTGGTCTATGCATGCATATGACAGAAACTGCAAGGTTGAGAGAACTGAGGAGATTAGGCGCAGACTTATGAAAATATTTACGAAGATAAGAAATGAGACAAACACATGGTAAAAAAGTATTGCTCTCAGAATTTACAAAGACTTGGATAAAGCTTATAAAAAAAAAAAGAGAGAAAATAATTATGCTCCCTTCAGGAGACTTAAATTTTCAAGTTATGGATAAATCTTGTTATCTGGTGAGGGATTTATAGTGAAATTAAAGGAGAAGACATGTGATTGTGGGTATTGAGAAATTGCTGGTTTATCTTGCTCTCATGCCATGGCTAGATCAGTTATACCAAACATGAAACTGAGAAATACATTTCTTTTTTGCTTTACCAAGCAAGTTTACATTAATACATACTCAATTATGAGTAGTCTAATTTTTGATGAGCGTACATGAGACCGTGGTGAAAGGCCATTGATTGATCTCCCAATTGTGCAGAAAAAAAGTAGAAGGCCAAAAAAAATGTAGAAAGAGAGCGGCTACTTAACCTAAAAAAAGTAGTAGGAGATTCTTTGTCAATTACTCAGGTTGTGATATCTCAAACCACAACATAAGATATTTTCTATTAAAGTCATCTATTGCACAAGCAACTAGAGCTAGAAGTTCTAATTCTTAGGTATCTGTTTAGTACATCAATTCTGTCCATTTATGTTTGTTTGTTTATATTGTTATTATTGGGATCTAATGGACAAGCTATTGTGTTTGCAGTTCTCAAGAGCAAATGCTGCAGGCCAGTAATGATGGAGCGGCGTAGTGAAAGTGGAATTGATAAGATGATGATAACTAGATATCGTTTTAGTACATAACTAAACTAACGCGATTAGCTTACACTCTAATCGAAGTGTGATTAGATTCGTTCTAATCCAAACGACCCTACAAGAGAAATTTTTGATAGATAATTAACTAAATCACAATTATAATAGAAATAAAAGACTAAGATATTGTTCCTTAATTAACTCTAATTAAAATAGAAAATAAAATTCTAGAATCCTAAAATAACTAAATTAATGTTCTACACCAAGTAATCAAAGCCAAGTAGCATAACTAAATCTATAGTGGGCAGAAACTGTATACTAAGTGGTCCGGGTGAGAGCTCCAGTGTTGGATTAAAGAAAAGAAAAATTGCTTGTACAACTGGAACAAGCAAAAAAAGAGGTTGAATTTATTTGATTGGACAATGATAATTTTTTTTTTTATAATTCATAGTTCATAACTGCATTTATAAGAGTTTAATCAAAATTGTATCTTTCATAATGTTGAAAGGATTATTCTTGTCAATCCATCCCAAGAAAACCAATCCCAAAATCTATCACAAGCGTCAATTGTAATGGGTGCCTTTTGACACTCATTTTGCATGGTATAATTTTGTTGAACAATCTATCAATTGTATATTTGTGATTTTTAATTTATTTTTATTCCATCACAACCATCAACTGTACCAGGTGCTTTGTAATGAGTGTGATGCTTAACTTCAGTGAATTAAACTATTATGTTGGTTATGTTTTTTTAACTGATCTTAATTATGCTCTTATATGAGCTAAACTATATTTTTTTGATATGTTTTGTTTGCTGGAACATGTATTTGAAGGGGATATATTATTTGCCCTTTGCATATATATTTTAGATATGTTTTGTTTATTGGAACATGTATATGAAGGGGATATGTTATTCGTCCTTTGCATATTTATTTTAGATGAGTTTTGTTTAGATTATCACAGGTCTTACAGGGCTACTTTTGTTGAAGATCTATTATTTGTGCTTTGTATTTTAAATGTGTTTTATTTTGATTATCATTATTTTTACTGAATTATTTCTGTTGAAGATATATATTATTTATTACTTTCTTATAAGGACAATTACAAATATACACACTAGCACAATTAAGATATATTTAACTTTTCCATCAATGAATTTTAACCTTTTCTTTATTTTCACTATATCATCAGTCAGCTTTGAGTTATGCTCATATGACATCTTCTCATTAATATTAAAATATATAAGAGATTCTGTAGTTAACTATTCCCAAAAATCACAATGCTTTACCTTAGAATACTTCCACACCAAAACATTGCATTAGGATTTTACAATGTAATTGATACCATAGCCACTGCCTGCATGCCACACTTGCAATATTTTGGTTGGCATTTCACATTTTTTATATCTTTTAAATCTACTGACAGCAGAATTTGATCCTTCACTAGAGGCCATTTCCAAATGAATGTTTGTTGTATTTGAAGTTGTTGATGCAGATTTTCTCGCGTGCCTCAACAGTGCTTCGAACCTTCCAACAGTACCTCCAAACAGCTCGCTAAGGAACGTCTGAACCTTCTGCTCGCGATAAGTTCGAGCAGGATTGCCTCCTTTGTCCGGGTCCGCTGTCTTCTTCGGAACAGTGATTTCCCGGACCTGCACTCACAGAAAACCGGGTCAGGGGTCGCCGGGCGTTTCCCGGCGAGAACCCTCCGACGCTCAAGTCAGTAATCGGGTTTCTCTTTTTTTTTGGTATCTCCCGTAGTGAGGGAGACCGGAAAGATGAAAGGGGTATTATTTCGCCCCCCCTTTTTGGATGTAAATGGTGTTTTTTAGAGAAAGTCAAATGAGAGAAATTTGGAAAGGAAGAACCTGTGAATTGGAAAATCCAACCTTTCTTTTTGTGAATTCGAAATGCCAACCTTTGAGAATCAAATTCTTGACCTCTCGTGAATTAGAAATTCCAACCAACCCTTGTGCCGTTCTCCTTCGTTTCCTTTTATACTCTGTTCTTCCGCTTTTTCCTTTCCGAGCTGTCCACTCATTGTTCACTCCACGCTAATGGTATCCGGGTCCCTCGGCGATCGGGTTTGGCGGAATATTCCCTAGGGATGGCGGTACATTCCACTTAGTCCAATGCACATGGCGGATCACCATGTCGGGCAAGCGTGCGAGGAATGATGACACCTTGGTGGCACGTGCTCGACCACGCAAACAACGATGTCATCTCTCCACCATGTGGGACCCTTGTCGGACATCAAAAGGTGTGCCGGATTACGAGATAACGGGTCGGGTTGTCTAGGTCGGGTTTTGTCCGGTTGTGCTCGTGGATCTCTGCGGCGGGAGGCGATGTGCTCGACTCTCGACCTTGACCGGCTTTGACCGGAAGGATGACCTCGGCGGGCAAGGAGCTCTCGACCTTGACCGGCTTTGACCGGAAGGATGACCTCGGCGAGCGAGGCTCTCGACCTCGACCGGCTTTGACCGGAAGGATGACCTCGGCGAGCGAGGAGCTCTCGACCTTGACCGGCTTTGACCTAAAGGTTGCTCGGGCTAGATTGCCCGGGAGTCTTGCTCGAGTGGCGAGGGTTCGAGGGCTTGTCGATATTTACCCATACACCGGAAGGGCTTTGAGGGCCTGTCGATATTTTACCCAAACACGGTCCCAGGTTTCAGTCTTTTGAGTGAAGCGAGATAAGGCTGGAAACTCGATAATGATGGGCAGATTCGCGGCCTTTTACACTTCCCATGCTTCCGGTATGCGCCACTTGAATCGTTTCTCATTTAAGGCGGGACACGTGGGTTGATCCGTAGCGTATTTGAAATTTGAAAAGACGCGACCTAAAAGGTCGTGTCCTCGAAGCATGCCTTGCCACTTTCGAAAGGACAGCGTCTTCCTCTTTAAAAATCCCGAACTTCTTCATTGTTCCTCTATTTGCTTACTTCTCATTCGAATTCAAATTTCATCTGCTCTCCTCGCTTATCGGTCTTCTTCTACATCAGGCGGCTTAGCTACCACGCTTCCTTTTGTGCCCGGTACCACTCGATTTTCCATTTCACCACTCTGTTTCTTCCTCTGCATCTTGTTATTCCATACCCTAAAAATGTCGGACCCAGTGACCCAGTAGGATGTCACGGAGGACTCTTCCTCTTCAGTGAGGCACTGACCTCAGAGTATAATCCAGTGAGGGATTCTAGTCCAGGAGGAATTACCATGGTGAGACCCAGTAGCGTCGGAGAGTGAGGGCCGGCCGGAGGTCGGCGTGGGGAATACCCATTGACTATTTAGAATGTCAAACCACTCGATCGGAGTTGAGCGGACTTAGGAAACCTACCGCATTCCAGATAGTGTAATTACGAGGTTGCGGGCGGGGTGAAATCTCGGTCGCCCCAGTGGGTTTACTGACCTTATTTGGAGTGCTTCGGATGGGGGTTGGGTGCCTCTCCAGCCTTATTTTGGCGGGTTTTATGCGGGTTTCGATCGGCCCCAGGCAGCCGAGACCCGAATGGGTGGAGAGTCCTTTCAGGGCTCTTCGTTTTGTGGAAACGTTGCGATCTGGATGAGCCCTCGGTGGGAAATCGGACACCTCTACCGACTTAAGTGTAGCCGAAGGATCTTTGGTTGGTATTATCTTACCTCCAGGCTGAAGGGTAGAAGCCTATCAGTCGATCTCCACCTCACGGTGGCAGCTGGAAGAGCAAATTCTTCTTCGTTGGGGAGAGTGGGGGCAGCTGCACGCCGTGGCGAGGAGTTCCTCAGGTCCGCGGCATTTACGCATTCAGGTCATTTATACGCCTTGTGAATTTCATTTTTAGTTCACTGTATTAGCGTCTGTTTTCATTGTCTTGCTACGGTTGTTTTTGCGACCTCACGGGTGCTTCATTCGATTAACGATCGACTTGAGCACGTGTGCGGCTGCTCTTACAAGCATAAGCTCGTGCGAGGCTGTTGACATCTCGAGCTTTTAGAGTCAATCGGTTCCAGTGAAGAAATGGTGGCGGGATCGCGGTGTTGCTGCAGTGCGTGGGGACAGCGAAGGCTGCGAGCACATCAAAAGACCACGGCAGAAGGAGGTGCCCACCTCCACTGGCTCGAGCCACGCTCCTTCTTGGCTCGGCGAGTCGGCGTGCGAGCGAGGTCCTCCTCGCGGAGGCGGAGGACTGTTCCCAAACCGGCGGTGTGCGGAGGCGAGTCGGCCCGTAGCTCAGAGCCTTATCGGAAGGCTTTTAATGAAGAGGCGGCCAAGCGGGTTTCCGATGAGATAGAATCCTGTTCTCCTCGGTATCTGTCGATATCTTCAGTGACTCTCCTCAGAGCATTGGTATCTGCGACCGGGCTCGATGAGATTACTACGAGTTCGGGAAGAACTCCGTGCAAAGGTCCGGAGCTTGGGCGAGGCTTTGAATGAGCGGAAGGAGGAGAATCGAGCTGCTGGATGAAAATATAAACTTTGCGAGAGAAAGCAGTGATGGCCGACTCGAAGGTCTGCAGGCTTGAAAGGGAGTTGGGTGAGGTCAAGAGCGGTGAAGCATGCTCGGAAAGACACGGACACTCGGAAGTCTTGCTACTGAGCGGCTCGTGGAGGAGAAGCTGCTCGTTTTCGAGAGCAAATAGATACTACGAAGGTCCGACTTGCCATGAGTACAACCTGAGGCGGACTCCAGTTCTGATTGCACGATGTATGCTTTTGGCAAGGCATACCACAAGCCGAACATGTCCACGGTTGAAGGGTATGTAGGCTGAGTACATGAGCAACCACTGTAGCTACTTCATCAGAGCCCGAGGTGTGGTCGGTGGTAGGCTCCCTCTTCTTCGGGTGCCCTCCTGTCTGGTGAACTCCCTCCTGCTGAAGCTCTGCTGAAGCTCCATTGGTGTCCTTCCTCCTGCTCCTCCTGCTGTTGGTCCTGCTGCTGCTGCTTGATGCCCTAGCTAGCGATCTTGCTCTTCCCCTGCATTCTTAGAATAACTTGGACACTCTTTCTTCTTTTTTTTTTTTTTTTTTTTTTACATATGTAATCTTTTGACTTGAAATAAAGAGACACATGTTTTCAACAATTCTATTGATTGCTAGTGTACATACATTCACGTCTTCATGTTGAGTTAACTTTGAATGTGCTTCTTTGAGTAAAAATTTTCTAAGTGTTGTACATCCTTTATTTATGAATGCATGGTAGAGTTTTGCTACGACTTAGGCTAAATAAGCCTTATGTCTATTTTGCGAGCTCATTTGACTTGCTCGAGCACTGCATTTGGCTCTTGCTTGAACAACGTCCCGCCTAGAACTTAGGCTGGGGACTTTTAGATAAGGGGTTCTTTTGAACTCCACTTGCAGACTGTAATTGACCGGGGTCTTCGATAACACCCTTGCTCGGTTTTCAAATAACTCGAGCTCGCGCCGATCCGCTCGATGAGTTAGGCTCCGGGACTTCATGCCGTGGAGTTCTTCTTCTTCTCGAGCCTTTTAATCGACCCGAGCTTCGATGACACTCCTGCTCCGGTTTTCAAATAACTTGGAGCTTGGCACAGTCACGTCTAATGAGTTAGGCTTTGGGACATCTGGTCGAGGAGCTCTTCTTGCCTCGAGCCTTTTAATTGATTCGAGGTCTTCGATAATACTCCTGCTCTGGTTTTCAAATAACCCGAGCTTGGCACCGTCCCGCCTAATGAGTTAGGCTCTGGGACTTCATGCCGTGGAGCTCTTCTTCTTCTCGAGCCTTTTAATTGACTCGAGGTCTTCTGATAATACTCCTGCTCTGGTTTTCAAATAACTTGGAGCTTGGCAGATCCGCTCTAATGAATTAGGCTCCGGGACTTCATGTCGAGGAGGTCTTCTTCTCCTCGAGCCTTTTAATCTACCGGAGCTTCGAAAACACTCCGCTTCTGGTTTTCAAATAACTTGAGCTTGGCACCGATCCGCTTCAATGAGTTAGGCTTTGGGACTTCTGCAGAGAGCTCTTCTTCGCTCGAGCCTTTTAATTGACTCGAGGTCTTCGATGACACTCCTGCTCCGGTTTTCAAATAACCTGAGCTGGCACCGATCCGCCTAATGAGTTAGGCTACGGGACTTCATGCCGAGGAGGTCTTCTTCTCCTCGAGCCTTTTAATCGACCCGAGCTTCTGAAAACACTCCTGCTCTGGTTTTCAAATAACCCGAGCTCGGCACCATCCCGCCTAATGAGTTAGGCTTTGGGACTTCTAGCCAAGGAGTTCTTCTTCTGCTCGAGCCTTTTAATTGACTCAGGGTTACGATGACACTCCTGCTCCGGTTTTCAAATAACTTGAAGCTTGGCACAGTCACGCCTAATGAGTTAGGCTCCGGGACTTCATGCCGAGGAGTTCTTCTTCTTCCATTCTTTATTTTTAACTTGCATTATAAATGCTATTTCTCATTCTTACATACATTTGTACTTTTACATATCCCATCTTGGGACGAAATCTTATATTAACATTTTATAATACCGGGGACTTACCGGAAATACTTCTTCAGGACTTGTGCGTTCCACGGCCTCTTGACTCTTCGTTCGATGCGGATGAGCCAACCGGTACGTTCCTGGTCCTGTTAATTCCTCAGTTTTGCAGCCTTTTCCTCTTCGATTTCCATATCCGGTTTCACCGCTCATACGCATCCGAATATGAGCGGATCGAAGGACTCCGCGAGTTATACCATGGTCTCCCATCCGGATATCCTCTTTTAACCCTCTCGGAGCTTGGGGATGGTTGAACGCACCAAGATCTGGGACCGATCTATGGTATCTTTTGATAAACTCCGGAGGGACTCCCTTCTTCTGCCTCACCTCGGCGACTCCATCATGTCATCCTCAGGGGTCACCGCGCCCCGAAATTGTTCCGCGAACTCCCTGCACATCTGTTCAAAACTCAAGATACTTCCCCGTGGGAGCCTGCGGTACCATTCTCTCGCCCTTCCCTCGAGAGTGAGCGGGAAGGCCCCGCACTCTGTCTGCTGGCAGCGAGACCTTGCACCCCGTCGGTCATTGAACCGCTCTATGTGTATTAATGGGTCACTCTTTCCGAATATTGCGGATCCAGGAGGCGAAAGTCACGTGGGATCGTGACACCCATAATCTCCAGGAGAGAGGAGATTCGTTGTCCGAGCATTATTCGCCGACTTGGACTCTTTCGGTTCCCAGAAGATCTTCCACCACTTGCGCCAATCTGCGTACCTCTCCCTCCAACTCCTCACTTGCGAGAGGTTGGGGCATCTCCTGCAAATGTTGGCGAGACCCCTTTCCTCCATGTTTGTTTCTTCTCTCACCGCAACATTTGGTGCCCTAGGTCTTTGGGCTTCATCTCCGCGTTTTCCGAACATGAGTATTCCCTCGATTGGACTCGGGACATCGTTGCGAGGCTTTTCTCCGTCCTTCCACGAATTCTTATAGTGAGGAGGTCATAATCTCGATCTGTTTTTCATCCGATCCATCCTTTCCTGAATCTCCGCATTACGGGCCTCATTGGCCACTTCTCCGAGTCATCGATTCTTCGGGACTTACACCTCTTGATTGTTTCCCTCATCTTGTGTTGTGTGTCTTCGATGTATTTGGAAATCAGGCTTTTGTGCCGATCCCGACGACGGCGCCAAAAGATGTTGATGCAGATTTTCTCGCGTGCCTCAACAGTGCTTCGAACCTTCCAACAGTACCTCCAAACAGCTCGCTAAGGAACGTCTGAACCTTCTGCTCGCGGATTTAAGCGATGCCGATCCTTACGCTCGCGATAAGTTCGGCGGGATTGCCTCCTTTGTCCGGGTCCGCTGTCTTCTTCGGAACAGTGATTTCCCGGACCTGCACTCACAGAAAACCGGGTCAGGGGTCGCCGGGCGTTTCCCGGCGAGAACCCTCCGACGCTCAAGTCGATGTCGGGTTTCTCTTTTTTGGTATCTCCGTAGTGAGGAGGCCGGAAAGATGAAAGGGGTATTATTTCGCCCCCCCTTTTTGGATGTAAATGGTGTTTTTTTTAGAGAAAGTCAAATGAGAGAAATTTGGAAAGGAAGAACCTGTGAATTGGAAAATCCAACCTTTCTTTTTGTGAATTCGAAATGCCAACCTTTGAGCATCAAATTCTTCAACCTCTCTGTGAATTAGAAATTCCAACCAACCCTTGTGCCGTTCTCCTTCGTTTCCTTTTATACTCTGTTCTTCCCGCTTTTTCCCTTTCCAGGCTGTCCACTCGCTGTTCACTCCCACGCTAATGGTATCTGGGTCCCTCTGACAGTCAGGTTTGGCGGAATATTCCCTAGGGATGAGCGGCTGTTCCCTTAGTCCAATGCACATGGCCAGATCACCATGTCGGGCAAGCGTGCAGGGAATGATGACACCTTGGTGGCACGTGCCGACCACCGACAACAGTGTCATCTCTCCACCATGTGGGACCCTTGTCGGACATCAAAGGTGTGCCCGGATTACGAGATAACGGGTCGGGTTGTCCTAGGTCGGGTTTTGTCCAGTGTGCTCGTGGATCTCTGCGGCGAGGAGCGATGTGCTCGACTCTCGACCTTGACCGGCTTTGACCGAAGGATGACCTCGGCGGGCAAGGAGCTCTCGACCTTGACCGGCTTTGACCAGAAGGATGACCTCGAGCAGGCAAGGAGCTCTCGACCTTGACCAGCTTTGACTAGAAGGATGACCTCGAGCAGGCAAGGAGCTCTCGACCTTGACCAGCTTTGACCTAAAAGGCTGCTCGGGCTAGATTGCCCCCGGGGAGTCTTGCTCGAGCTGGCAGGGTTCGAGGGGCTTGTCTGATATTTATCCCATACACCTGGAAGGGTTTTGAGGGACCTATCTGATATTTTACCCAAACATAAGTGATTATTAGGTGTGTAATGGATGATGAGCAGGATATGCTGTTGGTTTTTTGTTGTTAATGAGTCGCAAATTTTTTGTTTGTTCCAAGGAAATGAGTTGTTGAATTTTCGTTGTTAAGGAGAAGCAAATTTTTTATTTGTTATAAGGAAATATGCTGCTGGTTTAGTTCATTATATAGCCAAAAATATAACAGTTATTGCCTCCAACGGTTATATTTGGCTTTAATTGATTTTTGGGGTGTTTTTTCTTTTTTGATAAATTGGATTCCGAGGGCAAATTGGTCATTTCGTTACAATTCTGTTAATTTGCAGACTAAACCTAACAAAATAGTGGTTGGTAAACATATTTTAACAATTTAGAGTAAACAAATGATATACTCTCAAAATATTATAATATTTTATAAAAGATATTTTTTAAAACTGTATGAATGATAATTTCTTAAAAAAATTTTCTTTAACAAATTAAAGTTTGGTATTATTCCAAAGATGAATTTAGCCTTTTTTTTTTTTTCCTTTTCATCCCTTAGTTGTGGGTCTCATGTATATAAATAATTAACTGTAGAACTCACAACAAAGGATTTTTTATTTTATTAAAATTAGTGATAAATTAAAAAATAAAAAATATATTTAATATAATATATATTCTATTAAATAGAATATTAAAAAAAATATATTTTTTTTATCTTCTAACTTGTCACCCCAGATTTGAAAACCCCTCACCTCTCCTCTTATTTTAACGAATGGCTAGCCGAATAAACTTAGAATTTGAGTTCCTTAGAGGCCGTTCCTAAAATAAAATGAGGATGTCACTATATATATATATATATATATATATATATAAATTCAATACATTAAAAATTATATTTTTTATTATTTCTTATTATATTAAAATTTATGTTCTTTTATTTGTTAGTAGTATATTTATTTTGTTAAAGTGAACATTTCTCTCTATAATAATATATAATATATTGAAATATTTGTCTTTTTTAATGGTAACAATATATAGGTTTATTATAATTTGAGATTTATTCTATGTATATATATTTATATTTCAATCATATTGAGAACTATAAGCCCAATGACAATTAATATATAAATTTAAGCCATGCTAAATATCATTATTTTATTATGGACGTAGTATTTATAGAAATACAACTGTTATGATAATGACATTAGATATTATGCTCTTGGACGTAACTTGGCTGGTCCTGAATGCTCAAAATTCACACTGGACATTCAATCATTCTCCTTTTGGAGGCGATATAACAAGGTGGCTAGAAATATGGTTTTTGTTTTTCGGTGACGAGAGCATAATCATTGATAATATTTGTACGATTAATAAACTACGCAAAGATGATTCTAATAGAACCAATGATAATTTGATACCTTGACAATAATGATTCCAACAATGATTTATGTTTTTCAATAATATTATTATCTTTACTATGTAATAGATAAAATATATATATTATTATTATCTTTACCATCTAACACAAGCATGCCATCAAAGGTATTGAACCACTAAACTAATCTATGGTTTTATGAGCCCATTGGATACATCAAAAGGGCCCCTTCAATTGGGCTTGTGCCTTTCCCCTCAAATTAAAACTTTATTTGGACAATTGGACACACACCTGACACTCTCCTAGATTTTTTTTTTTTTTTCATTTATCGTTTTGATTGTTTCCAGTTGTTTGATTTCAGTTCACCAATGTTTGACATTCTGAATTTGTTTGTTGAGAAAAAATAATAATAATCAACAATCAGCAAACAAAACGGAAGATGATGGTATGTCTCCCTAGCAATGAATTCGTAGCTTCAGTTTGCCCGGTGTCAGTAGGCAACTTGTTATATTGTTGCTAACAAGTTGACGGGGGGTCCCAATTACAGCAATGGGCTACATTAAAAAATGTACTGACTTAATTTTATTAATTATTTATATGGGCATTTTGGGTCCAATATTACCAATTATTTTCATGTAGAGTAGACACCTCGGTTCGGTTTCATTTCTCGCCTAACCTAGCCAAATAATAAATTGAATAAACTGACTGAAATTCAATTTAAAATCTTGGCTTTTTACTGGTTATTCGGTTTTTAGGTCGATTTTTTTATTTAATTAACTAAGCCGATCAATTTATTTAATTAACTAACTTGCCGTAGAAAATTCAACCACAAGTAAACGATGAAAATCAAATGGGCAACCGAATTGGCTTATAATAATATTTTTAGTTCTCATTCATTTCGCTGATCAAAGTAAAATTGGGATATGCTTGCATTTACAGCCTCTCCAAAGACACCATTTAACTCTTAGCTCTGTACGCAAGAAAGTACGTTTGTTAAAGACTAAACTGTGTGCTAGCAAAATTGTGGCCATTGTTAATAGCAGCTGCAGCAGCAGGCATAGAGACTGAAACTCAACAAAGCGATTGCATTAAATTAGCAAGTGCATGTGCGATTTAATTAGGGATACCCAAGTTTGCCGTGGGATCATAGTCAATATAAAAATTGCCAGATGGAACGAAAAAGATAAATCTACGTGTAACCCACGTGCCATTTATTGATAACTCAAAGCCATGACCAATATAAAATTGCCAGATGGAACATGAATGACAAAACACTGTATAACCCACGTGCCATTTAGTGAAAGTCAAGGGCCAAGGCCATATAATAAATAGAAATTAATGAAGCCTGCATGATTAAATCCAGCTGGTTTAATTTATTAGATTTACCAATTTTTTTGTCCTGATCTTCCCAGTTCGCAAAGATGACGAATCCTTAGAGATAAGCTAGCTACGTAAAACTTTCTTCCCATTCATGGAGAATTTTATTTTTTACTTTCAGCTAATAGTGTAGCGTAAATAGCAAACATTATATGTTTGATATTTCTTAAATATAATTACAAAACTTAATTTAAAGTTTACTTAATCTAATATTATTTAAATTTATAATAATATTAGAGATCTCAATATTTAAATCTGAACTTAAGGCTGAATGCTATATATTATTTATTTATTAGATGATAGATCATGGGATAAAAATCTTATCCCATCACAGTCCACGCGTGTCTTATAGTTTAATAGTATATTTACTAATCAGTAATCGAAATTGACTGAAATTGAAATGGATTGAAATTAGAATAGGTTGGAATCAAAATCAAGAATAAGAATTAGAATAAAGTGTTTACTTAAGCTGTAATAATTAAAATTGGAATTAACTTCATTCTTATTGATGTACTTATTTTATCTAGGAATCGGAATGAATTTCATTCTCATTGATGTGTTTACTTTATCTTAAAATTGGAATGAACTAAAATAATTTACTATAATAATCTTAATTATAATAATAATAATAATTATTATTAATATTATTAAAATAAATAATAGTAATAATTCATAAATAAAAACAACAATAAGAATAATAAAAAATAATTTTTAATAATATAAATAATAACTAAAATAAAAATAACAATAAATAATAATAGTAATAATAATAATAATAATAAATAGTAATTATTATTATCATAATTATGTTTGAATTTCGTAATAATAATTAACAATAATAACAATAATAAATTTGAATAATTACTAATTATAATAATTAATAAATAAAATAGAAATAATTAATAATAATAATAATAATAAATTAATAAGGAACATAAAATGCATATATAAACTCAAAATTTTCAATACATGGTATGTTCCAACAATAAATTATATTATTTTGAGTATAATTATATAATTATAGTATTATAATTATGAGTATAATTATTGTTTGGGAAATAAAGAGCACGTCTGCTCAATGATAAGTCAGCAGAAACGGGAGTGTTGATCGCAAATATAAAGGAACTCTCGCTCGATATTAAGCTAGCTGAGACCAGGGGCTCGTCATATGCTCGAGCAGGGCTGGGAGGAGTAGGAATGTCCACGTTAGTCAAGCGAGCTCTCACCATGTTATGAGCGGCACCAAGAGCAGGAATAATCCAGTCCACGAACCAAGTCGGAACAAAATGTGGTAGCCTAAGCCTACAGTGTGAGACGATCGAACGACTCTCTCTGAGAATGGAGGAATAACTTTCACGCACAATCAATTTTCATTTTGATGACCAAGTAACTGTCTAACTCCTACGTACAATCAATCCTCATCATGGTGACCAAGTAACCGTACCATAAGAGAAGGAAACGTGAGGAGTAAAGAACGTGTGTTATGAAAATAATGGCAATGAATGAAAACCCGGATAAATACCTCAGGAAAAAGAGAGAACAATGTTAGATTCTTAAAGAAAAAAAAAAAGAGTTAATTTTCTTTCCTTTGTTTTTCATTCTTTCATTTTAGAGAGAATTTTCTAAAATTTAACCTAATTACTGGCTTGAGCGTTGGAAGGTCTTTGCCAAAAAAACACTCGGCGGTCTCTGACACATTTTCTGTGAATACAGGCTTGAGAGCATTACTATTTAAGAGAATAGAGAAACATAAGAGTTAGCTGGAGAACCTGCTCGATCAAGAAGCGACTTGAAAATTACTTCAACATTTTGGCGCCGTCTGTAGGGGACAAACAAAAAGCTAAGCTTTCGTTACAAGCCGAAGAAACGATATGACAACCGGAGGCAACAGTCCATGAGAAGCAAGTCTCGAAGAGTCAATGACTCTGAGGGAGGTGGCCAATAAGGCCCGAGAAAAAGTGATGTAAGAAAGGATAGATCGGAGAGAGAAACAAATGGAGACATTGACGTCAATCCTTCAGGAGCTCAGGGACGGGCAGAGGAGAGCGAACAATAACATACCTAAATCCAGCTGGGGGAATGCCCCCACTGAGCAGGACGTGAGAGTTAGAGCCCAAAGGCAGAGGGTGCAGAGTACGACTGAAATGGTGCATGTAAGCCTAAAAGAGAGAGAGTTAAGACAACATCTAAGGGCCACAGAGCAAGAACGTATGCAATTTGCAGCACAAAGTCCTTTTCGTGCGAAAGAGTTAGAAGGAGAGGTCCGCAGGTTAGCTAAGATCATTAACGACATCCGCGGGTATGAGAAAGCTCTGAGTTGGAGGATCATGCTAAATAATGAATCTCGACTCTCAGTGGAGATCATGAGTGCCACAATTCCTAGGGAGTTACGTTTTTCCGACTTAATATTTTCAAGAAAGAGTGATCTGCTGGTGCACATTGAATGCTTCAATGACATAACCGGAGTGCAAGGGTTGACAGCAGTGCAAAGGTTTAGAGTCTTCCCACTTACCTTGGAAGGACGAGCAAGAGAGTGGTATCGTAAGTTGCCACGAGAAAGCATCCGGAGCTTTAAGCAAATGTGTACAAAGTTTACAGAACAATTCTGTAGGGCAGTAGCTCCCGAAGATGATATGATGGAGCTGGTCGAGATCAAACAAGGGGATAGGAGTCCCTCCAGGAGTTTGTCAAAAGATATCACCGAGTAGTTTTAGATCTTGGGGCATTCAATTATCCCCAGGCATTGAAAGGGCTGAAGGAAGAGGTGAATATTGAAAGGCTGGTACAATCTGCGGAATCCTTTAATTCGCTCATATTCTGATGCGTATGAGCAGATAAAGAGGGATATCACAATCGAAGAGGAGAAAACGATGAAGTTAAGGAGTGAGCAGATTGACAGAACAAAGCGTAAGGAAAGGAGAGCTCAGAAAGAAGGCTGTTAATTGGGCCAGCCCAAGGCTCATCGACTTCTAGAGGGGCAAGAAACCGAGCTATTTCTTACCACAATTACCACCATATCATAATGGCTCTATGAACCGACATGCATAGAGTCATGATAGAGTTGTCCGCCCGCCACCCCCACCTACAGGCAACTTTCCTAAGGATGGAACCATGCAGATGATCGACCAGAGTTCTTCCTATATGTGGTATACCCTTTTAAAGGTATCACTAGAGGAGATGTTGCATGTTGTGGAAGAACGAGATCTGCTATATTCTTCAACACCAATGACCAAGCCAGCGAATAAAAGGGACTGGAGTAGATACTTCAGATTTTATAATGATCATGGCCATTCAATATCTCAATGTCGAGATCTGAAGAACCAAGTGGATGAATTCATTGATGGGGGACAGCCAGTGGTGAACCGGCAGCATGTAGAGGATGACCAGATTTGTGGTACGGATCAGGAGCAGCCTATTGTGAGAGTGATAGCAGGAGGGCCAACGATGGCAGATGACTCAAACAAAGGTAGGAAAAACTATAATAGATATGCATTTGGTAATCGAGAGGTCCTGCTCAACATGTTGGTAGTAAAAAGGCCAAGAACTAGGTAAGTCCCGATCATGTGGACGGAGGAAGATGAAGAAGGGATTTTATATCCCCATGAAGATGCCCGAGTTGTAAAGGCAAATGTTCAAATAGGGAGCTCAATAGGATTATGATGGACTTAGAGAGCTTGGTGGAAATACGCTTCAAGTCCAGCTTGGACGAGATAGGGATAACAGACGTAAGACTTGAACACACAAGTACCTCTTTGAAGGGATTTGGTGGAGGAAGGTTGACTCCGTTAGGGATTGTGAATGTACAGGTAAGTATAGGCTTGAGACCCTTCGAGAAGAATATGATGCTTGACTTCATGGTTGTGGATGATGTTTGCCCGTACCAGATGATATTGGGGAATTCGTTCATGAGAATCAGTCAGTCAGTAATATCATCGCATTACTTGGCTTTGAAATATATAGTGAATGGTGCGGTAGGGGTTGTAAAAGGAGATCAGAGGGTCGCGAGAAGCTGTTATGCAACAGCGGCTAAAAAAGCAATGCAGGTGACATTATTGGACATCAAGGGGGATTCAAATAAGGGAAGACAAGAGCTTGCCCAGGAGTTGGAGGAGGTCCTAATAAGATCCGAGACCTAGAGAAGAAAGTGAAGATCGGCTCGAGCATAAGCAAGGAGGTGCAGAGGAGTCTGATTGACTGTTTGCAAGGCCACGCGGATATGTTTGCCTGGTCTCATGATGGCATGCCAAGGATTGATCTGAGGGTGGCATGCCACAAGTTAGCAGTGAATAAAGAGGTAAAGCTAGTAAGGCAGAAGAGAAGATGCTTCAATCAGGAAAGATATGATGCCATGAATAGCGAGGTGGATAAACTGCTGAAATCAGGATTGATAAGGGAAGTCAATTACCTAGAGTGGATCTCAAATGTGGTATTGACTAAGAAGACAAATGACAAGTGGACGATTTGTATGGATTTCACGGACCTGAACAAAGCCTGCCCTAAAGACAGTCTCTCATTGCCAACAATAAACCGGTTGGTCGATTCCACAGCTGGACACAACCTACTCAGCTTCATGGATGCATTTTCTAGATACAATTAAATCCTCATGTTTGGGCAGGATGAAAAATGCACAACCTTTATCACCAATCAAGGTCTATTCTGCTACAAGGTCATGCCCTTCGATTTAAAAAATGCAAGAGCAACATATCAAACGTTGGTGAACAAAATTTTTAAACATTTAATTGGACGTATATTGGAAGTCTATGTGGACGACATGATTATCAAGACCAAGGATTCAGACAAGCATGTTAAGTATCTATAAGAGACTCTCACACTCTTAAGAGAATACCGAATGAAGCTCAATCTAGAGAATTGTACTTTTGGAGTAGGTTCTGGAAAGTTTTTGTATTTTATTGTCAATTACAAGGAGATTGAAGCCAACCCCAAGAAGATAAGGGCAGTGGTAGAAATGAAGTCCCAATGTACTTTAAAAGAGATACAGAGTATTACAGGTAAACTGGCAGCTTTGAATCAATTCATCTCCCGGACGACGAACAAATGTGTCTTCTTTCAGGGGATAAAAAAAGGAAGGAAGAAAAAATGGACATCAAAGTATGAATCAGCGTTTCAGTAATTGAATGATTACTTACTAAAGGCCCCGCTGCTGTCGACGTTGCGAGTATAAGAAGTTTTGTACTTATATTTAGCTGCGTCACAGTGGACTACGAGGTCAGTTTTAATAAGAGAAGAATCGGAGGTTCAACACTCGATGTACTATACAACCAAGGCCTTGTTGGAAGCGGAGACCTGATATCCGCTGGTGGAGAAATGAGCACTCGCCTTGGTAATAGCTGCTCGAAATTTGAGGCCTTATTTTCAAGCGCACTCAATAGTAGTATTGACAAATCAGCCATTTAGACAAATCCTACACAATCTCGAGACCTCTGGTCGGCTGGTAAAGTGGTCGATAGAGCTCAGCGAGTTTGACATCAGCTACCAACACCGAACAACAATTAAAGAACAAACTCTAGCAGATTTTATAGCCGAGTGCATAGAATCAGACATAGGTGCAGATAACGGACAAGCAATAGGAGAACTTGTTCTGGGCAAGATCAGGGTTATTACAATAGATAGGTTATGTGGGGACTAAGGAGCAAGAGCAGGAGTGGTTTTACTTAGCCCTGAAGGTGTGGAAATTTAATATGCAGTGAAACTCGAGTTCAAAGCTACCAACAATCAGGCAGAATATGAGGCCATCATTGCGGGATTAAAACTTGCGCAAACAATGAAGGCAGAGGAAGTGAAGGTCCGAACAGATTCTCAGTTGGTAGTGAACCACCTTAATGACAGTTTTCATGCCAAATGAGAGAAAATGGAGGCCTACCTTCGCAAGGTGAGACAATTAATTTAGAAATTTCGAGCAGTGGAAGTAGAATAAATATCGAGAGCAGAAAAGCAAGCTGCTGACAAGAAGCTACATTAAGGAAAGGATAGCACCTATTGATAAGAAGAAAGGAAGTTGAAGTGTCAAGCAGTAAGATATACACTGATTGACGGGTATTGTATCGATGAGGATACACCTTACCGCTGCTACGCTATTTGAATGAGAAAGAAGCACGCTATGTGCTCAGGGATATACACAAGGGTATTTGTGGAAACCACTCTGGTAAGGTCTTTAGCTTTTAAAGTCCTAAGGCAAGAGTATTTTTGGCCCAGAATGCACCAAGATGCATAGGAGAAAACCAGGAGCTGCAAGAGTTACCAAGGCTCAGCCACCAAAGAACCTTACAGTGATGAACTCGCCATGGCCATTCGCTCAATAAGAAATTTATCTGATCGGACCATTACTGAAAGAACGAGCATCTGCAACATACGCAGTGGTTGCGATTGAATATTTTACAAAGTGGGTTGAAGTGGAGGATTTGAGCAAGGTAACAGAGAGCAAAATAACTGATTTGATCTGAAGAAATTTTATTTGTAGATATGGAATCCCCCATACTCTGATTATGGATAATGAGAGACAGTTTGACAACAAAAATTTCAGAGACTTCTGCACAAATTTAGGAATAGAGTTGAAGTTGTGCTCGCCATCGCATTTGCAAGCAAATAGGCAAGTGGAGGCTGCAAAAAAAAAAAAAACATAAAACGACTCTTGAAAACCAAGTTAAAAGAGCAGAAGGGAACATAGGTAGACAAGTTACCCGACGTATTATGGGCTTATAAAACCACACATAAGACTGCTACTGGGAAAATACTGTTTGCTTTAGCATTTGGGCATGAAGCAGTGATCCTAGTAGAGATAGGGGTAGATACTCATCGGACGGAGCATTTCAATGAGATATAGAACAACGAGCAAATTAACAGCAGAAGGTTGCTTGCTATTACAACCAAAACGTGCATATTCGTCGATTTAATGTAGGAGATTGGATGCTTAGAAGAGTCAATCAGAATATCAAGGATCCCAATCAGGGGGTGCTAGGCTTAAATTGTAAAGGTCCTTATAGGATCTTACAAGTGGTAGGTCTGGGGCATACAGGTTAGCTTACCCCGATGGACGGAAGATCAAGAGACCATGGAATGCGGAACACCTGAGAAAGTATTTTCAGTAAGATTCCTTGTAAAACAATTTTAATGTATTCAATCTTCTTTAATTCAAAGTATGTAAAATCTTGTTTGCAAATAATAAGTAAGGACGAATGTTCTCAGAATTAAATCAATTTGAGCAAGTAAAATTTTTTCTAATATAGCTAAGGTCAGAAGTCTCAAAGCCTGCTCGAGGCAAGACAAAGAGCCAAGCAAAGCCAGAGATGACCTGAGCAAAATAAGTTCTTAAATTAAGCTAAAGCCAAAAGTCTTAAAGCCTGTTCGAAGCGAGACGAGGAGCCCAGCAAAGCCAGAGATGGCCTGAACAAAATAAGCTCCTGAATTAAGCTAAGGGCAGAAGTCTCAAAGCCTGCTCGAGGCTAGACAAAGACCCAAGCAAAGCAAGAGATAGCCCGAGCAAAATAAGCTCCTGAATTAAGATAAGGCCAAAAGCCTCAAAGCCTACTTGAGATGAGATAAAGAGTCAAGTAAAGCCAGAGTTGGCTCGAGCAAAACAAGCTCCCGAGTTTAAACCAAGGCCAAGAGTCTCAAAACTTGTTCAAGGCGAGACAAAGAATCGAACGAAGCTAGAATCAATTCAAGCAAGTTAAGACAATGAAAGTTGTCAAGGCCTGTGGTCTAAAAGCTGTATGTTCGTAATAGGACGAGAAGCCGAAGTTGGTAAGAGCCAATTCGAGCAGATCGCGTCTTTAGAAATGAGCAAGGCAGATATAATAAGTTAAAGTCCTAGAGTTTATTTAAAGCAAGGCAAAACTTGAAGCTTGCCGAAAGCTTATTCGACCTTAGGGAATTCAGAATAAATTAAAAGTTATAAGAGAAGACAAAAGTAAAAAATTATCATTTTTATTCAAATCAATAAGAGCCAAAGTTTATAATGCCATAGAATAAAAAGCTACAAGTGAAAATCAAGGAACTTTAGCAGACTGGTCAGCAGCTGGATCAGTGACTTGAAGAGGAGGAGCAACTTTAGGACTCTCCTCGGCAGAGGGAGTAACTTCTTCAGGTCCTACAACGGCAGCCTCCACGTTTGGAGTTGGATCTCTTGATTGTTGATTCCTTATATTTTACTTGCTCATATAAACATCCACACCAGTCTAGAGTTTAGTCATGTCTAGCTTGGGGTATTTTTTGCCCAAGACAGACATAATGCACTCATAACAGAATGTCAGCCCGTTACTGTATTCATCAACAAGCTGCTTGCCCATAGAGTCTAGTCTCTCAAAGGAAAATCTTTGAACTCATCTCTGAGCGAGTCAGCCATGGCAGCTCGAAGTACTCTTTGCCCAAGACAGAATGTCAGCTCATTTTTGTATTCATCAGCAAGCTACTTGCCTATACAGTCCAGTCTACCTTGAGGCAAAAAGTTTCAACTTCTATAGTCCTCTCAAAGGAAAATCTTTGAACTCATTTATGACCATGGATAGCTCTTTCTCGAGTTGGAACACTTTCAAGTTAGCCATGGTAGTTCTCTTTTCAAATGTGGAGATTTCAGTTCGGAGCTTAGCTGACTCTTCATTTTCCTGCTCCAAATCTTTTTTCAAGCTTTTATTTTCAGCTTTAAGTCTCCTCTCGTAATTAAGGACTCTTGACTTAAAAGTTGTGGAAGTAGCAGTAGCTTGGCATACAAAGCGCTGGAAGGAGTTGGCCAGATCATTAAGACTGAAGGCTTCTAACTCAGCAACAAAGTCTTCTTACACATGCCTTATAAACTCCTTGACATAAGGCTCGGCAAAGTCAGCCTGCTCCCTTGGGTATGTTGACCGGGACCTGACAGGAACAATAGCGGCAGAGTCCTTCAAAGAAGCTTTTTTAACTACTTTCCCGCCTTCTGAAGAAGAAGGAATAATTTTGATAAGGGAAGCAGTAAAGTCAACCCTTGGCTTCTTCAGTGGAGCAGAAGAACTGCTCAGACTATCAACAGTACTGCGACGCTTTTTCAATCGGGCAAGGATGCTGCTCATCTCTTCTTCCTCAGACGCTAAGCTAAACTCGGCTAGGTTATTGTGGGTTAGCAATTCTTTGCATGAGCTGGCATTGTCCAAAGCAGTGTCCACATGCAGCTTTAGCTCCTCCCTGATCTTGTATGACACACTTCAAGAAATTACAAGGACCAAAAAATGATAATCAGAAGGGGTAAGGAGAAGAACTAAATCAAAAGGCGTAATGAACAGCAAATGACCTGGAGTGCAAAAACGAAAATGAATTTAGGGAACATCTCCTAGTGTAGGGGATGCTCGCCACCAATCTCCCCCAACAAAAAAAAAATTACTTTTCCAATTGCCACCAGAAATGGGGAGATTGGTGATGGATTTTTTATCATTCGAGCTGGATGTGAAATATTACCACCCTGCATCTTTTAGGTTGTTTTTCAATTGATATAGACTTTTTATCTGATCCACCGCGGGTTCATCCATATTACACCAGCTCCATAAAATGAATAGACCCAATAAAACTCTTTACCCGTTGGGATTTAATTGCCCAATTACCAGATGCAATTGGGAGAGGATTCGGGCAAAGTAAGGTTGTAAAGATAACTTGACACCCCATTTGAAACACTCGAGGTATAGGGTGACATATCCTCAAGGAGGACGGCTGGGGGTGCTATTTTTCCTAGGAAGACGAAGGTCAATGCTAGCAGGAATGTAGTAGATTTTCCTAAGTCTATCTAAGTCTTGTTGAGAGGTCTCACACCTCATATGGTCAATGGCAAATGATTCAGCCTCTGATCTATAACCACTCTTTTCCCTTTTGTTTGGCCTAGTTCCTTCAAGGACGATGTCCTCGACAACATCACTAGCAACATTAGTAATTTGATCGGGACTTGGGCTTCTTGCCATAATTTCTTTATCGGTTTGAGAATCACTAGAAGAAGAAGATTCTTTAGAGGACATTTTTCTAGGTTTTTGTGTGGTAGACATTTTCTTAAAGACCAGTGATTTTCCCACAATGTAATACTATCAGATTTCAGAAATCTAAACCGTAATTTACCAAAATGGGAAACAAAAAACCCCAAAACAAAAATAACAAGGACAAGAGGAATAAGTCAAGAGATTTATAGCTGAGAATAATTCGGTGGGCATTAATCGTGATAACGGCAACCAGAAAGTGAATTTATTGCCGACTTTGAGCAATGTGAGGAAGTAAGAAAATTTGAAAGAGATGAATTTAAGGATTTATAAAGAGGAAAGATAGTTACTCTAACAGACGGTACGTACATAAAGGAATGCGTCCAATCAGGAAACCGCCTCTTTGAATTCAAATGAGTAGCCCAAAATAACCCCACGTCACTCACATTAAATATAAGGTGACTGAAGAGACAGATTGGAAAAAAAAGAGGGGGGAGCATGCTCGAGCAAATAATTTCTAGTCTTATCTCGTTTCACTCTCAAAATTAGAAACTAGGGGACTGATGTTTGGGAAATAAAGAGCACGTCTGCTCGAGGATAAGCCAACTGAACGGGAGTATTGATCGCAAATATAAAGGAACTCCTGCTCGGTATTAAGCTAGCTGAGACCAGGGGCTCGCAATATACCTGAGTAGGGCTGGGAGGAGCAGGATGTCCACGTCAGCCAAGTGAACTCTCACTATGTTATGAGCGGTACCAAGAGCAGGAATAAACCAGTCCACGAGCTAAGCCGGACTAAAGTGTGGCAGCTTGAGCCCACAATGTGAGACGATCGAATGACTCTCTCCAAGAATAGAGGAATAATTCCTACGCACAATCTATTCTCGTTTTGATGACCAAGTAACTGTCTAACTCTGCCGTGCAGTCAATCCTCATCATGGTGACCAAGTAACCGTCCCATAAGAGAAGGAAATGTGAAGAGTAAAGAACGTGCGTTATGAGAATAATGGTAAGGAACAAAAGACCCAAATAAATAACTCAAGAAAAAGAAAGAATGGGGTTGGATTCTTAAAGAAAAAAATGGAGTTAATTTTCTTTCCTGTATTTTTTTTCCTTCATTTTAGAGAGAATTTTCTAAAATTTAACCCCATTTCTGACTTGAGCGTCGGAGGGTATTCGCTAGAAAAACACCCGGTGGTCTCTGACACTTTTTCTATGAATACAAACTATAAGGTATCACTATTTCAGAGAATAGAGAAACATAAGAGTTAGCTGGAGAACCTGCTCGAGCAAGAAGCGACCTGAAAATTGTATCAACAATTATGTTATTATATTATTGTTTCAAATAGTACATAATCATGTTACAGAATCTACAAGATACTTGGAGATGGAGATCGACAGGATGAATAGCGGCAACCACGAATTGTGTCGACAGACCTCAACCTCAACTGCAGCAAGCACGACTTGAGAAGCCAAAAGACGTAGGACGATGGCTAGCAGAAAATGAGACACCACGAATAGCAGCAAGCGCGCAATGACGAATGGCTGCAGTAGGAGCACGACAACGATCGACAGCAAGTGACACCACGAACAACAGCAGGCATGCTCCTTTGGGCAGCAGATGCGATCTAGGTTTTCAATATGTTTGTTTTTTTTTTAATTTATATTTTTTCATTTACACATAAGGTATTTTGGAAATATTAGAAGTTTATTGGGAATTATTTTTTGTAGTTCAGAAAATGAGATTATGATTCCCAACCCGCCCTCCCAAAATCATAACCCCATTAATCAATCTCACTTTTGCGTGGGATCCATTCATTTCATTCTCATTCTCTACCTTCATTAAATAAGTAAACAGATTATCGAGTCTCAATCCCCTATTCTCATTTCTATTTTGAATTAGAAAGCACTACCTAAATAGATAATAATAATAATAATAATAATAAGTGAAGTAAATGAGCCACTAAATCAAATGGGATATCCTAATAAACAGTCTAATTAGAGTAACCGAATAATGGCTAATTTTTTTTTTTAAATCTCAAGATTGCATTTATCACATGTTAAATTGTCCAAAAATTAAAGATTGTTTTCTTCAAACAGTTCAACGATACGAAGGAGCTATGATTCACGGGGGTAAGCAATCTGGATCACATGAACGGCATCCTTTTAAAACGAACCATTTATATTTTGACAATGAAGTGACACAGTGCTACTTTTTGCACTCATGATAAATGATCTACTATATTAATTGTCTCTCTTTACCTAAACCCTACAGCTATATCAATTGTCTTTTATATTTATATATTATTCCATCATAAGATATTAATATTGACCACATGAAGTATATATAATTTTTTTTTTAACGAAATCATCTCTATTTTAATGAAGTGAAGATGTCCAAAAAAAAAAGATATTAATGAATAAATAAATAAAAATATAATTTTTAATATATTAAAATTTATATATTTTACTGACATCTTTATTTTATTAAAATAAAATTATATTTATTTGACAAGAACTCTAAAATCTATATGCTATGGCATATATAACTAAAATTTTGTGCATTTTCGTCTCTTTGTTACAACTTTTTCGTCTTTTTCACAAGGCAATAAGAAAACATAGCAAATGTAAATGTGTAATTAGTTGTCATTTTAATTAGAAGTGAAAATTCCCCCGCACTTCACATCTAACATTAATATATATTTCAAATCGCCACATGGCCACCCGGAACAATTTATATTTCTCTTAAAGATTTTACCAATTCAACCATTATGTACATGTAGGTCTTAAACTCTTACGTCAGCTATACTAAGTTTAGATATAAATTCATAGACAGTTCGATGGCGAAAAATTGTAACAATTAAAAGAGAGGCATTGGCCCTATACACACACACATACAGAGAGAGTGGGAGTTAAAACCATTTTTATACAATAAACTAGCTAGCTAGCAATATACAATATACGTAATGGTTAATCATTTTATAATCATAAACATAATCACAATCAAATTTTATTTTATTTTTTTTGTCATTAAGTTTAAAACATATGAAAAACAATAGGGTTTAAATTAATCATAAACATTTCCGTTTCAATCTTCCATCTTTTCAATCTTAAGCCTTTTCCTTTTCCTTCGATGGAACGCGGCCATCAGTGCCTGCGAGAATGGAGTACTTATCTTTCCTTGTCAAATTGGTGCACTCAAAACCTAATGTCCCAGCAAGCACCCTTTGAATGTAATTAGCAACTTCAATGGCTGATTTGCCGCCTTTCACCGTCAGCTCAGGCGGCAGCTGATTCAAGAATGTGATCTCATAAGTTGGCGTTGGATTCATGAACACAAAGTAAGGATCCAACAATTTGTGCCCACGTACTGTGGTTCCATGAAACACACTTTGCTTAGTGTTAATAGCAACCGGCACAATTCTATCAGTAAGCTCAGCAAAAAGTGCACTGAATCGTAAAAGAAAAGGCTCCCTACAGGTTGTTCCCTCGGGGCAAATCACCAAGTCACCTTCTTCAAGCAATTGCTTGATGTGAGCTGCATCTTTCTCTCTTTCCCTTGACAAGGCAACAGCTTTAATGGGTGAAATTATTTCAGAGAACTTGCTAATACTATATGTGACACAACTAATTTTTCGTCCTAGGGCAACAGCTGTGACCACAGGGTCTAAAACAGTGCGATGGTTACATATTAAAAGGACACCACTCTGGCCATTTTTGGGTGCCGGTGGTGGGGTACCCTTAACAATAACCTTGATGCCTAAAAGCTTGTAATTGTACCAAGCCAAACGTTCCGGCAAAGGGATGTTTGTATAGACTCTGAGAATAGATAATATGATACCAATTGGCATCCAAAGGAAAGTCAATAGAGCAACAAGTGGAGTTGGTCTTTGAGCTAAACGACCCTCATGAAATATCACTGGGCTTAGAAGCTTGTTTCTTGGTAGTGGCTCACATTTCATCTTTGGCACCATGTATCCTTCCTGCAATTAAGTGACAAAAAAAAAAAAATCTATGTATGAGAAAAAAATTCATGATTATAAATTACTACAGGTAGATGTAGTTAATCGAGGACCTAACAGCTAGATAATCGTACATATTTTATTTACAAAATGGTACGGGACCTTAACTCAGATTTGAAGTTACAAAGTTAGTAAGAAGATTTGACTATAACTTATCCTTTTCTCTCCTAATTAGGTGACATTTATTTATTTATTTATTTTAATAATAAAAAATTAATTAGCTCCTTATGGAAATGATCAAAAGAAAATTACTTATTGAATAACTGATGAGAAGATACAACAAGGGCATATTTACTCATGTTTTTTACATGAGGTACATAAAAGACAGCTTTTGCTAATAATCATGACTAGTGGGTTAGACATGAAGAATGCATGCATATGTGGTCCTAGCCATATGGGTGTGTTAATGGTAATCGATGCGTGTGTAATAAATGCTTTCCTAATTTTTATATTTTAAAAAATAGCAAGAAATTAAGCAAATTAGAAAGCAAATTAATCAAAGCAGAATCCAGCCGAAAATGAAAACCGTTAAGGTATTTAAACTCGAAAAGAACCCCTGAAAAAAAGAACCATTACAAGCTTATTCACTTACAAAATCATTACTGCCATTAACGCTTTCACCAAACATTTAATAAAATGTATGTTGACGGTTGAAACTGAAAGTGGTACCATATAGCCATATCGAGTCTTTAAATTTTTTGGAAAAAAAAAAAGATTGGGGTAATTGATTAATTAATTAAATTCATAAGATCGAACCTTGCATACGGCCATGAAATCATGATCTGTTTCTCTGTCACCGAGGCCTAAATCTGGCAAATTGGAACCAAGTTCTTTTAAAACAGCCTCTCTTTTGTGTTCTCCGACAAGAACTCCCGGTTTCTTGGCAAAACCAGTAGCCCTCCCAGATTTTGTGACTTCAAGTTCTGTCCCAATAACCTTGTCAGCTCCTAAAAATGTCTTAGCAAAATGTTCCACCATGATTCTTGGATTTGCGGTGACAATGTAACGCTTGCCGAAGGAGTTGAACACTCGCCAAGTCTCCGGATGAACATCTTCCGCATAGAATTTGGGCAGCACGGACCTTGAAACAAGCTCAACGTTCCGTATCTTTAACCCGGCAAAAGTGATGAAGATGAATGTGTTGATTGCTACGGATTCGGATATGAACAAGTACGTGAAGTACACAAAAGGGACAGAAGCCAGAAGCAGTAATGCTCTTAAGAGGCTGCCAGCTTCAAGAGCAACAAGCATGAAGTAAGGAAAAGCACTTCTTGATACAAGAAGCGTGCCGTCAAGATCAGCAGCCACCGTCTGATTTGATCGTCCCTCGGAGCCACATTTTGTGATGGGTTCAAATTGGCGATGAGCCCCCATGACCATGAAACCAAATTGATAAAAGCCACAAAAATAAAATATTTTGAGTTATGATGTGAAAATAAGGGGAAAATAAAAATAAAAATGTTATGAGAGGTTTAATTTGAGAGGGGGATGGAGAGAGACAAGAGTTTATATAAAGGATTTGAGTGGAGGATTTAGAAGGGATAGTTTTGACTTTTATTTATTTGATTATCTTAATTTTTGACGTGTAAATAAGGGCAGTTGTGAGGGAGGGGTCTGAGTAGTTGGAAGTCGATACCAACACCTACAAAACATTCAATTAGCCTACTTTTTAGTTTATAGATTCGCCGGCCACGCCGCGTTTTAAAAGAAGCTGGCTGCAGTTTAAGCTACTTAGATTTCGGCTAATTTTGCTGACAATGCAGCTAAGTTTAATAACTCCAGCGTAGAAAAAGAAAAAAAAAAAAAACTGTACATTGGCACGAATTGCTTCAATAGTCTTTCTTTTGCTGAAATTCTACATTTTTTTCCCCGATTTGAGCTGTTGGGTATTTTTGAAAAGACACTTTAGACTCGGGTTAGTATTAGGCCAAAAAGGGTTTAAGAGGAAATGATTACGAAAGTTGATCAGAGAATATTTTAGACTTTTGTAAAAATATTTTAGGAACTAGCGAAATATGTCTACAACGGTGGTTAAATTGCGATACTTAGTAAGAAATAATTAAGTGAAAAATATAACCAATGTCTCATTTAGAAATTAACTAAGCTATAAGTCTACCCTAATAGTTATTGCAAGGATCACGACCCTTTCATTATCTGACTTATATCTAAATAAAATTTACTCAAGTGATTGGTAATTAATACATAAAAATATAAAATGATTAAATCATAATTATATATTAGAATTAGTGACACAAAATCTTTAAAAATTAAAGAAAATTCAAATTAAGAGAGGATCTTAATCGTAATTATAAAAAATAATGTAATAATTAAATGTTAATTTTCTTCTCTCTTCATATGACTACTCTTCATGAGCGTATTTTATTATTTTACTATCTTATTACTCAAATTTATTTTATTTATATTTGATAATTGAATACTAATATTTAAACAAAAAAGTTTGACATAATGGCGACAAAAAAAATTAGTGCTAAGTAAACAATTACCACTATTTTTCAATATAACATAATATATCACCGCAAAATTTTTCAGTTATTTTCATCTCCATTATGTTGCCGCTAGAGCTCTTTATAATTTTGAATATGTGACAGAATATGATTAGCCGATAAGAAATCAATTCTCACATATTGCATATCAAACAGTCCAAGTACAAGAGAAAGAGCCAAAGTTAGGCTCGGAAATAATTAAACATATATCATACATTGCAGCGCGTAAGGACAGTCTAGCATCTTATCACACAAGCATGCAAGAGTATGTTAGCTTGATAATGCTAAGAATGTAAATAGAAATTTAATAATTAATTAATATGCCGTGTAAAAATAGTTTAGGGTTTATTCCAATTTCCTTCTCTTTTGACAAATGCAATATATGGTTTGGGTCTTATATGTTAAAAAGCTATTCAAATCTTGTTCATTCAGATAAGAGCAAATGACCTTGATTCTTTGATGAATGAGACATGTATATTTGGGTATTTAGAAATTTCATATCGAATTATATGTGATGCCAATATCAAATTATATATAATGATGTCAATGGCTCCTTATTTAAGTTTTGAGATTGAAAGTTGAGCAATGAGAATATTTATATCATTTAATCTCAACCGTACACAGGAATCAATTATCTTATACATAAAATAAAAGGAAAAGGGAAAAAGAGTAATAAGAACAGTCATGAACTCATGATATTGGCCAGCCAACAACCCATTCTATTATCACTCATTAAAGAGACTGTTCGGATCACAATTCAATTTGATGAAAGGCAATTGAATTCTATCTGTGTATATATATATATTTCTTAGTATTCTGCAGTAAATAGCTTGGACTTCAATGGCCAAACAATCACACAATCTATTTAATAGTTATTTCTTTATTTTATATCCGTATAATTTATGATGCCAACTAGTCTCACGTGCAAATCTATTCATGTCTCAATCATTGTTTATAATTACTGTAAGTTTGTTTTTGTTTTTTTTTTTATATACAATTACCATAAGTTTTTTAAGTGTTCATCAATGAAAATCAAATAAATTTCTCCTCAATCATAGGGGTTGGAATTACACACCTCTTATACTAGCAGAAGAAAGTTTTGTATTAGCACTCACAAATCAATTGTGTTAAGTTACATTGGGAAAATATTGTTAGTTTAATTTTACTTTAAATAACAATATTAAAAGTTAACCTAATAATTTAAACTTCCGATTTCAATTTCGGTTCTGTGAGTCTTAGATTTCTCGTATCTCATTTACGATTCAATTAATTTTATCTTGCGAAGGGATTGTTAAACTTGACTTTATATGCAAGAGTAGACTAATAATTAGGGGTATTCGCAAATCAGATTTTACGAATTATATATTTTTAATTCAATCTAATCTACGGATTGGTGAAACTCGATCCAAATCTAATCTATATATCTGCAGATCAGATGCAAATTTGACTCAATCTATATCTACAAATTATATATGGGTTTGACTCAATTTATATCTAATCAACCATTTTACGGATTAAAAATTTTTAATTTTGTCCAATTCATGAATTAATTATATAAAAAAATCTAATATAAATATAATTTTACTTTCAATCAAATTCAAAATTGAATAAGATTTAAATAAATTAATTGCTTAAATAAAATTAGAATAATGCATTCTAATTTTCAAAATATAATACATCAAAAAGAAAAAATTTCATTTGTTTAAATCAATATATGAATATTAACTAAAATTATAAATTTAAATATATATAAAAGTTGAAACTTGAGAGCTTGGATGATCTATTAAAATGTACACCTCTAATTTATATTTCGTATTTTAACCTGAACAAAATAGACATAATTAAAATAAATAAAAAAATAAAAATATTCTATTTAATAAAAGTAATTAATAAATATTTATCCTTACTTACTATCCCATCATCAAATGCTATCAAACTTTATCAAATATTCTTATTTTCTCTTAAAATCTTTGCACGGTAGAACAAAAGACAAATGTCAATGTTTAAAATATAGATTAATATTATGAAGTCAAATAATAATTAATAAATACAATTGAATTTAAGTTGTTACATTTACTTATCTCAATATACTCAATCTCATATATTTCTTCATCAAAGATTATCGGAGTTGAATATAACCAATTTTGTGTGCAAATTAATGCCTTCACAATTCTTGTATATAGTGAGCACCAATGTGAATTAAGAATACAACCACTAATGGTAAATGTTTGTCTTTGAGTTTTTATTACTATTTAGAAAGCTATATTTTTTTATTTAATTATTCAATTAATTTTTATTTTTTATTATCATCGGATAAAATATAATATATGATAATATAACTATATTTTAATTTATTTGTTTATTAGTAAGTAGTAATGCCACATTTACATGTTTTATTTTTAAAACTATATATAACTATATATAGTTTTAAAAATAAAACTTGTAAATGTGGCATTACTACTTACAAATAAACAAATAAATTAAAAAATATATATGTGTTTATGTGTATGTGTGTGTGTGTATATTTTTTGAATTCACAAAATTTTGTGAATTTACAGAAGTAAATTTATATACAATCTACCAACTACTGATTTTTTAATTTTCAATCCACCAAGCAACTAATGATTTTTTAATTTTCAATCCGCCAATCCATGGATTGAAGTAAATTTCTTTAGTTAGTTTTTTGGTCTTTAAGTCTGAATGTGTGACTTGTTGCATGAAATTCAAATATTTTAGCTTATTTGTCTTTTACTTTATCACTTCGTAAGACATTTTTGTTTAGATGAGAACAATGTAATTCAACATTGATTTAAAGTACCTCAAAACAAAATAGAATAATATATTATTTTATTATTTTTATATATAGTTTATGAAGTGTAAATATTTAACCTGCGAGAATTTCAAACTATGATTATGATACCTACTCTTACCTCACATCCTCGACACCGTCAAATATTTATATTTTGATCATTTTATGACTATTTGGAGATGCTATGATTAGAGGTGGCAAAAATATTCTTCCAGCTCAGACTCAGGTGATGCAAATAAGGTAATACTTAGTATAGAACTAAGGTCGGGCTGAATTCGAGTATCACTTGACAAACTCAGAACTCGACTTGAATTTAAAAAAATTATAAAATATTTTAAATAATTATATTTTTTTGATATATTTATTCAATATATTTAAAATTTCAAATATTTAAAGTTCATATTTTATGTTTAATTTTATTAAAATAAATTAAAAAATTATGAAATATATATATATATATATATAATATTTTAAATTTTTTTGTAAATAAAATTTAGACTTAAAATGTCCGTATAAAAATCCGGATCGATCCCAAACTTTTACTAACCCCGACTATGATAGTAGAGGAGTACCGTAGTTAGACTAAAAAATTTCATGTTTGTTAATATATGATATCTTAATGATACGCCTTAAACTAACACGAGAGCGCGTATGGCTTAAGCAGCTAGCTATAGTGCTATACTGAGGAAAGGCTAGGAGCCAAGCCAAGATTTGCAAGACTTAATCAATGCAGACCAACCAGTCGGGCAATGTATTTGTGGAGGTTCTTCAAAAGCTGGTTATTCTTGACTTTTTATACCTAATAAAAAATAAAAAAAATTCCTTCCCAAGTTTAAGCTGGGGATTGATTTATGTCAATTTTAATTTCTTTGAAAAAAAAAGAAAACACTTAAAAGCATCCACCACTAAAAATTATAATTATTATAAAAAAATTATAATTATAAAATAAAAGTTAATAATATATAATAAATATAAATTTTAAATAATAATTTTGATTAAAATTATTAATAATATAATAAATTTTTTATCATATAAATAAAAAATTATATTAACATAATTTCTAAATTACAGCAGCTAATATTTATTAAACACTTTAGTATCATAAAGTATCGTAGTTTAAAATCTACACCTATCTAATATTAACTCCAAACATATTCGAAGTACACTTTTGCAAAAATTTTCTGACCGGTAGATATTGACAGCAACCAAAAACTGTTTCTCATCCTGTTAACTCTTGCTTCATAAGAAAGTGTTAACTTGAAAGCAAATCAAAACCACAACATGCAAAAAGTAAAAGCCCACTTAATTTCTTTAAATTCTGTGTGTATTTTTGTTGTTGAGGTTAGGAGGTTTCTGTATTTACAAACTTCACATTAAATTATAATAATTTGCTGCCAACAACACATTCGACCTACGTGAAAGTATTGTTTGTCAAACATATACAATTATTTTCGTGTTTGTAATTTTAAAAAAAATAACATTTTAATCAATTTCCAAATAATATCATCCGAATAGTCTTTACATTTAAGACGATGAATTAATTTTTAAACAATCGACCTTGCCCAATTAAGATGTAACATTCTGGACTGACAAATTTCGACATTTAATTAAGGAGCTTTGATAAAATAATTTCCGATTGAATGAAGTGATGTACATCCCAGCATTTCTGGATCAATCGATCTTGAAGACAAAATGTACTAGATGAATATTTAATAATATTCTTGATAATTGAAAATAGAGGAGAATTAGCATCTTAAAGAAAATGCTGAGTCGAGGCACAAGTCAATTTATAAGCGTGAAACTGAATAATAAAATATCTCTAAATAGCTCTATCAAATCTAATCCTTGTAATTTAAGAAATATCCAGAAAGACCGCCGGTCAAGCTTTTAGTTATGTGTTAGTCGTCTTGTCTCATGTATATCTCATGGAAATGTAAAGCTTGTTTGGCAAAGAGAGAAGCCTAATGAATAATTCATTCGAATTAGCAAAATCTATTAGCCTGGCTAGCTAATGCTGCTGTAAGAGTTATCAATTCAAATTAGCTTCATAGAGCATAATAAATAATAATTGTGCATGAGCAAGCACATACTACATAGTATTAAGGTAATAAAATGATCACATTTCGCTCGCCTACACGTAAATACACTTTGCGTATGTGGCCACCTAAGTTTAACTAAATATTATTAAGGGACAAACGATTGGTATTTATTGTATAAAATCCACACAGCACGTCATTAATTTGTATGCCCCTTTAATTAAACTTTTGCCTCCGTACTTACATTATGACATTGTCCAATAGCGATAGTGATGATGAGAGAGAGAATTTTAAACACTTAAAAAACTTGATTTTATTGAAGGAAGAATGACAGTCTAGCTTCTTGTAGACATTATTTTTATGACTTAGTCCCACGTAAATTCTCAATACCTTATTCTATCCCGAGTCTTAAAACATTAACATAAAAAATATGTCGTTCCAAGGAACATGTTACTTGTATATATAGTTATAAATTGATTATCCAATACCTTAATAAATTAAAATAAATTAATTTACTTGATAAAAAGTCACATTATCCATCAACATTTTCTTTCTGTTACAGTTTTAACTCTGAGATGAAACAGGATACTAATAATTTATCAAAAAATATTAATCAAGTAATATACCCACAGATTTTTTTTTCATTTTGTAATTAATATCATGACAAATCATGTTGTCCAATTTGAACACATTTTTCCTTCAATCTTGATTTTAACTTTTAGGTCCAAAGGTCATTGTTCACAAAACGAATGACTCCGGTGCATAGTTATTACGTTGCTTCACTAGAAGCGCACTCCCCCCATTGAGTTATTATTTATGAGCACATGCTTTGCCTTAGGTCTCACCTAATTTATCGGTTAGTATCAAAATCACTTAATCAAGACGTCAATGTATTCAAACCAAACCCGTTTAATTTTCTAATAAAACCTCTTAATTCCCTCATTAATTATACCGTTAAAGAGATGAAATATTATGACCAAGATTACTTACAAGACTCAAGATTAAGGATCTGTAAATGTCTGGTACAACAACTCCTTATCTTAGGTCATCGCAAGTTTTGACCAGCACAGACATTCTAGTGCATGCATCCACGAAATAACAATATAAAATGCTAAAATTTCACCGAAAAATAAATAAAATTAGTGTATATATTATAATGTACAACCCATGTATATCTTCAATAATGCGTGTAGTATATGCTATCAGTATTAAAATTTGGTACATAATATATCATTTCAAAATCATTTCGAAGCTCTTATAAGAGTATAACGAGACTTGTTATCATCACTGTACATGTGCTAGATTTTGGCCAATTATATCCATTTAACTCCTTAAATTCACATTTAAAGTCATGATTTTATTTTTCTTTTATTTAGATCCTGTTTTATGATGTCACAGTGCTCGTGTTTTAGTAAAGTTTGATAACATTGATTTATTTTAAGTAAAATTTACTAAAAAATTGTTTTTTTCCTTTTCTTTAGGTGTTTACTCTTTGTAATCACGATTGATTGATTGCTATGAATTGTACAACGACAAACTATCCTTTTAAATTCTTACAACAATAATGTTGTTATACGTATAGAATTGACAGTTACCTATGCGTATTAATTTAGATTTTTCAGTTTATTCAATCTCATGTAACAGTGTAATGAATGATTAATGAATGCAACAAGAAATTTCTTCAGTTTAGCAAAAAGGATTAACTAATTATTTTATATTATGAGCGAAATTTTGAATTGAACAATAAAGATTCCATGGAATGGACCTTAATTAATGTGATTGATTAAATATATTCATGGGGCTAATCGAGATTAATATTTTAACAATATATTTTTTATCTCCTTTATAACGAATCTTAAACCGCTTTTTTTTTTTTAAAAATGGAAAACTTCAATTAAACACTTAAAGAAAAGATTTACATGAGTTGGAATTTCCTCCAACTAAATTACAGAGTTTGGATTGCTAACAGCATATTTAGCTAATTTACGAGTGATCTCATTACTACTTCTCAATACATGATTGATTTTGAAAGCTATTAGTAGTAATTGTAACTGCTGGTTTTCACTGTCTAGTCCATTACAAACAGTAACTATTGGATAAAATTAAGAGAATGTTTAGTTTATTAGTTATTTGACAGCTACTGCTTAAAAACTAAAACTATAAACTATTTAAAAAATGTGTACTCATACCAGCTAGTTTGAAAAAGTTAAAATGACTTTCTTTTACGGTTAAAGAAAAGATTTGCATGAGTTGGAATTTTCTCCAACTAAATTACATAGTTTAAATTGCTAACAGCATATTTAGCTAATCTATGAGCGATCTCATTACTACTTCTCAATAAATGATTGGTTTTAAAGCTATTAGTAGTAATTGTAATTGTTGGTTTTAACTCTCTAGTCCATTACAAACAATAACTGTTGGATTAAACTAAGAGAACGTTTAGTTATTAGTTATTTGACAGCTAGTGCTTAAAAACTAAAACTATATGAAATTCTATAGTGCAACCCAAGAGAGGGGTGGTGAGTTGGTGTAACATATGTATTTTATTTTATTTATTTATGTAAATAATTAAATTAAGGAGGGTTTATGTAATAAATCAAGAGGAGTTTGGAGATGGGGCGGGTCGTCTCAGTTGAATATTTTAAAAATTATGTTAATTAACAACATAAATTAATTCAAATTTATTTTATTAAGTAATTTAATAAAGTGTAGATTCAATCAAACAATAAAAAGATATAGGGAAAAGATAAAGTAAACTCAAGAATTTTTATGTGGTTTGGTAAATCATGCTTACGTTCATGCTTCCAAGTAAATCACGCTTGAGGATTCCACTATCCAAATCTCACAAGACTTCAACTTCTTATAATTGACTTCTAAGGTGTCAATAAACATTTACAATGATGTTTTACTCACACATTCTTTTTCAAAAGTGTTTCTCATATTTACAAGTTCACAAGCTTGATAGAGAATTCAAATATTACAACAAAATTCAGTTATAGAGTAGATATACAAATGATAGCCTAAATATATTTCAATGTATGTGTATTAACAAATTGAAAATTCAAGAGAAGTAATATGCACTAGATATTGCTCAATGGATGTGTGAGAGAAAGTGAAAAACAAGTTTGATTTGTGTTTAAATAGTTTAAAATTTCAAACTACTAAACGTTATGAGCATTTTCACAATATAGCAAGTTAGCTGCTTACAATAGGTGGTTAGCCGCTTATGTTACCGTTATAAAGATTTTTAAAAATCTAGCACACAACCAGTTAGCCATTAGCAAATAGTCGGCTAGCTACTAGCAAGTAGTCGGCTAGCTACTTGGAACAGTCAGTTGATCGCTAACTCTCTAGAATCAATTTACCAAAACCAAAACTGTTGTATAGTCGATTAGCTGCTTGAAGTTTAGCAGTTAGCCATTAAATTTCTGGAATTAATTCACAATTTTTTAAAATTATAATTATCTCCAAAATACTTCTTGAAATTATACTATGGTCTAATTCATTTAAATATTTTTCAAATATATCCATTTCCAGAAATTTGAAAATACATTTATGATTTCAAAAATTCAAATATTTTCAAAATAGTTTATAAATCTGAAAAACACTCATTTGGATAAAATCATTTACTTTAAAAGCATAAAACATTAGTTTATGAAAAATGATGATTTGTTTAAGGTTTATGAAGACTATCTTAAGCTTTTGAAATGCTAAAAGCACACATATATTAAATTACACTAGTTCTAAAATAATTATGAAATAGATTGATTTCACAAGCTAGAACCCTTTTTATATGACTTTTCTTCGAGTGTGTCATTGTTCATGATTGAAGTTGATTCTGTTTGCTTAAAATTTGCCTTTAAAAGATATGTGAGATGATAAAGCATGAATTGACCAAATTATTCTTTTACATGTAATTTATTATTATCAAAATCAAAGATTATATAGCTTTTAGACCAATACTATAAGCTGTTTAAAAAATGTGTACTCATAATAGCTAGTTTGAAAAAGTTAAAACGATTTTATTCTATGATTATTTGATGGAAACTCATATCATCTTTAAGTACTTTCGTCAAAATGACAGTATCAATATAAAATTTACATAGAATGACAATGCAACTAAACATATATTCATCTTTTTTTAATTTTATTTTAAACCCCATAAAGGTGGGGGATTAAGCTAGGCTGTTACCTATAGCATAAATCATATGATAAGACATCAAAGCAAATAACCATCAAACATGTGAGAACTCGAAAGCATCTAAATAAAGGTTGCCATACAAACTATGTGAAAGATCCCCAAAATTGAAAAACTTCTCATGAGTCTGATGAGTACATGCTCAATTGGCCATGAAGTCAACAGCAAATGTAACCTCTTGGAAGACATGCCTGATAATAACAAAAGAACCAGTGGATAAAGCACTAATCCAGCCAAGGAGATAAGCAAAATCTCACCGCACTGAGCTATGAGAAGTAACCAAAGAGACCACGGGGGTCGAGTCAAAGTCCACCGCAAGATCAATAAACCCAATTTAAGCAGCAAGATCCAACCCTTTAAGAATACCTGTTAGTTCAACAAACAAGATTGACTGGTGCCCCAAGAAAGAACCAAAAGTAGCTAATACCATTCCTCGATGGTCACCCAAAAAACCACAACCAACAAACATACCGGGGTTACCCTAAGAGCAACTATCCACACTTAATCATCTTTATCAACTTCTTCGTGTGTAAATTGTACATCTTACGACAACGACTAAGTTACAATATCCGTAACTTGCTGCCACCCATTATAAACCATTAGATTTGAGAATCTAAAATCGAATGGATAATAAAATTGAATGGATGACAAACAATAAATGGAAACTATTTACATGTAGAAATGATTTAAAAGATTTTTCAACAATTGGTTGGCAACCGAAAGCAATGGTTTGAAATATAAGGGTAGTTTAGGATTTCGATTACTGATTAAATAAATTATTTCTACAATGCAAGTACAATAAGCTGCTGATTAATAAAGTATCTTGGTGTTTGGTAAATTATGTTGTTGCAGTTACTGTAAGTTTGAAAAGTAGTGTACATGAGTTTGGTAAACTTTATTACAAATGTGTTATTTTATTATATAATGACCAAAATAAATATAAGTTTAAATTATCTTTTATTTTTTGGAGTATGTTTAATAATGTTTAGATATGCCATTTTCTTTTAAAAACACAAAAAATTACATAAAGTAAAAAAAAAACTCAACTAGATAAAATCTGATAAACTTCATAATTTGTTACATAAAATATGATAAAAATTCATATTAATACGTAATTCAAATAAAGTAAAAAAAATAATATGCACTATATTTACATTAGACTTATTGTAATAAAGACCATGACTATGGAAAAAAAATATAAATAGATTGAACGTTAAAAGTTATGGTTATAAAATTAATTTTAAAGTCATACTTAACTTTCATATGAAATTTTTCATAGTTTAAAAAAATTTATGTAGTCATATGTAAGTTTTATTACATCTTAAAAAAAAAAACTCTTATTGAATCTTAAAAAATAAACTTTGATACTATAGAGAATGTACAATAGTTGTAGTAATAATTTAATTATAGTGGTAATATGATATTTAATAGCTTATACATTAAAGCGTATGAAAAAATAATATATAATTATTTTTAAAATATTAAGGTTATAATTATTTTTTAAAAAAGGTATGGTAACTTATTTGATAAGCTACTTATGAAAAATTAGGGATGGCAAAATCAGAATTTGAAACCAGATGTAGGTATTGGCATTTTCATGTCTAATTTTGCATCTGGATCCACAAAAAATTAAATTTAATAATTTAAAATATAATTTAAAATTTCAAAAATTTATCAAATAATATAAAAAAATTCAATCAAATTTTAAGAATTAAATAATTAACAATTTAATATGAATAACATACAACAATATTATAAATCCACAAATAAAAATGCCACAACTTAAATCAAATATAAAAAAATAACATAAATTTAACACCACAATTAAAATCAACAAATAAAAACATTACAAAGTCATGTAAAGTAACATGAGAGTGTGTATTAAATGCAATATTGCTAACATTGGATTAGGTTAGAAATTTTTTATTTAATTTAATTTTTAATTTTACATAAAATTTAAACTGAATCTAAATATCTGGTTTGCATCTGGATCCGTGCGGATTCCAACTTTCAACATCTAGATTCATATTTTTTAACATGTAGATTTAGATTTTACCAAATCTTTGAGGATGCAAGCCGATTTGGATATAATTGTCATCACTATGAAAAGCAACTTTCTATTAATACAATTTTTACAACACTTACTAAATAGTATGTTTGTCACAAATTATAAAATAAACAATTTATTGAGTTTCAACTTCAATTTTAAATAGATCATAAAAGTGAGTTACCGATAATTGAAGATAAAAAATCAAATTAGTTTAAATAGATTGTGAATCACTCTCACGAAGTTTATTCTCCTTGAAATCAAATATGAATTTAAAAGAGTGGGGTTCTCTATTTTAAAGCCTCTTTAATTCAATAATAACAACACATAGTTAATTTTATGATATTTGTAGGATTAAAGGGTTTAGAACTTGAACTATTTACTACTATAAATAAAAGAGAGAAAAAATCAATAAACTCACTTAATGTTAGAATCCAATATCTAATGTAAAAAAAATACAATAATTTAAATAAAAATATAAACTTATTCGCACATTTCTTTTACAAATCAATTTTTGAGAGCGACTTCTAACTTATTATTTAGTATCATTATCAAAGCAAAAACTACGTCGATTATGAGACTGGTATATGTGTGATTTCGCAATTGACAGTATGAATGGTGACCTAAAGGGATTGCTTCCCTCATCATGTCGAAAATAGAATTGATGTTACTGTGATTGACGTTATAGGTAGAATCCTGATGAGGCTACTAGTCTGAAAAATAAGGGATCTATGAAGTTACCCATGACATATATATGATGAAACATCAAGATGTCACTTGCAAAATAATTAGTTTCAAAACAATTGATTATTAATTTATACAGTGAGAGAAAAAATAGAATATTTGAATATTTGTTATCTTATAAATTGATAGTAATTTAAAATGATAGTCCAAATCAAGACTAATAAAAATAATTCTAATCATTATTATTGATTTATGAAAGATCTACTATATTTACCATTTTTATATGAAATTGCTTCTTTTCTTTTTATTTGACAAACTATAAAAATTAAAAGAAATTAAATTAATGCAACAGTAGACAAACATCTAAGATCGTCATAAAAAAACTCTTCGAATGAAATTTTATTACTTATTGAAAGAGTTATAATAACAAAAAGAATTTTAAAAACCTCATCAAATAAGATAGTATTTTTCACTCTTAAAACATTTAAAGAACTTCATTTGAAAGGTTTTTTTAAACTTTTAATTTAGTATTATATTATTTTTATTTGACAAACATTTTAAAAAATGACTTCTTTTTTCAATCTTTTATTTTGTCACATAAGTGTTTGAAAAGTTAAATTATAAGATTATTTTAGTGATGCTCTAAAGTCGGTTATATGAACTTCTCCCTTTCTCTATATGTGGTACAATCTTAATTAGTCTGTTGTCAAATCTTTACTATTACGTGCCTTTAATGTAAGATAGTATATGTAAGTTTTTGTTACTAATTGCATAACTAATTCCTATCACAACTATAATATAAATATCTGTTTTTGATATATAATAATGCGGAATCTTTAATGGAGTGTAAGAACAATAAACTATGTCCTGACCGCGGGTTCAAGTAAAACTTACGGCCAGATGTGAGGAGGTGGTCAGTTATAAAATCTGGAACTTATCAAGTGCCTAAGTGAAAGGATAATATTAAAGCTACCCTACAGCATCATTAACGAAGCAAGAAAGAATCGGCCAATAAAAAACAGCTTCTATTTAAAGTTATTTTTCTCACCAAATTATGCAGCTTTCACTTTCGAAATAACTAGAAGTATGGCTTTGTTCATCAACAACAGATTGTCAGCTTTAGTTTAAAAAATTACACATATGCAATTGTGGGATGTTTTTTTATTTGAAGGCTTAAAAAGCCATATTTATTAGATGATGATAGAAGCTTGCCGTCCTTTTTTCTTATTTTTTTTCAAGCCTGCTGTCCTTGTCTTTCTTTAAGTTGATCAGACAAAAGATGAAAGAGATTAATTAAGATGCTGAATGAGACGTTAAATATTTGCAACTTTTGTTACTCAAACTAATTTTTATTTCTTTTAAAATTTCATGACAACCTATGATGAATTTTAAACAGGGTGTTGAATGTATGAACCATGCTTTATTGTTAAATTTATATCGTCAATTCACCCAAGTGTATAAATCTTTATATGATTTTTAAAAATTTCAACATCAATTCAACATAATTTTTTTAATTTAAGTATGAAATACATAAATACACAAAAGAAAACATAAAAAATTCATACTTTAAGTTAAACAACAATTATTGTTTCATTTTCTTATTTAATACAATCTCCAAGAGTTAAGATTTTTATTTTATTGACTATCATTTGCACTCATCTATCATGATTTCTATAATAATAATTAAGATTAAAAATATTAATCTAAAAAATAAATTACAATAATTAAATAATCTATGCATTAAGCTAAAGAATCATAGTCTATACAAAATTATAATAAGTATATAATAATTCATGTATTAAGTTATGACTTGCACACTGCACAAATGTGATAAGTTTAAAATACTTTATATTTATTTAATTTATATATTTTTAGATTTAATTATTTTTACAATTAAAATTAAATTAAAATATTTGAAAAAATAATTGCGTATCTAGCGGGTATCGATGCGAGTATCCAACGAATATTTAGTTAATATTAAACCCACACGTAAGTTAGTGCGGGTTTCAATTTCTAATACTAAATCCACTCACAATCCGTAAAATTATCCGCGGATAGGTTTGAGCAGATTTGCAGGTACAATTATTATTCGTAATCCTACTCTCTTTTTGTTAAATTTATATCATTCTTGGGCTCGTTTCATGAATGGGCCCATCAGATTAAATCTTAATATTGGGCCTAAAACTGGATAACTTTCTGTTCTGCTCCAGCCATAACCTCAGGTCCATGTTCTCAACGGTTGTGAAAATCATCGGATCAGCAGGTGTACTTAGAGCAATTTTAGGTGCTCTTGGCTATCTTTTTAAGCCCACTGGGGAGGCTCTGCTTGAATTTAAACTCTTGGGCCTAGCTTTCAAGTTTCAAATTCCAACTGCGAGAAATTATTAGGCCCCACTTTTTTATTTCACAAGAATTAAAAACCCATTTCGTATTACACTAACACAACAATTTTTTTTTAGGAATTATCTTTTGTTAATAAAGAATTATCTTAATTTTAATAGACCTCATTTTAATTTCAAAAGTGTCCTTTTGCAGTTATCTTGGAACAATATGTGTGTGTGTTAAAATTATTCTTAGGTGTGAAGTTCACAAAAAATTTCATTCATGTGACTACGTATTTTTATAGTCTCGCAAAATAATTTACAGTGTTGTAAAATATTTTACACAATCATTATTTAATAAGGGTTCATTTTTTTTTAATTTGATAAATAATAAGGTAAAAGATAAAAATAAATAAATTTTCAATACACTACATGAAAATTTATATTATATCAGAGTATTTAGTTTTCTTTTATCTTAACTTATTATTTATTTTAATAAAAAATAAAAATTAATTATACAATACTTGTAAAAAAATTTCAGCAATGAAAATTTAATAACCTTCAAAAAGAATTAATTTACATTGTCAATAACTTGGTTGATTTGACTTGTTGTAGTGGAAGCAAGAGGTCAAATGATACTCGATTTTCTCTTGCAACAACTATCAACTTAGACTTATTCCACAAACAACTACACATTTAATGATTTGGTGAGATGAGGTAATGAAAAATCGATCTCTTACTTCTACCACAAATATCAAACCAATTAAATTACAGCCTTAGAATGTATTTAATAAACATATACAATGATAATTAAGGGATTATTAACATGTTTCATGCATGCCAATTCGATCTAGCTAAAAACTTTTCTTTTTTCTTTTTTCTTTTTTATTTTCAAACATATAGTTTTGGATTATTTGTACAAGTTCTTGCCAATGTTTATGTTTTTTTTTTTTTTAAAGAATTCTCAATCAAGCAAAAGAAAATTTTATTAAAAGGAAATAATTTGGAAGTTACACCAATTCAAGGGGAGAAAATGCAAGTACTCCAGTATAAACAAGCTAATTGCTCAATCAAATTTGTAGCAGAGGATATTTTTTAAATTATTTATTATTTTTTAGTTTAATTAGAATTTGAGTTTGTTGAACTTATTCAAGTAAAATCAGGAATAATATACTATGGTGTAATTTCAAAGAGTTTACAAATATCTTATTTTATGAACATCCTTTCCTTAAAGAAAAAAAACAATTTGATTAATATTTTTTGATTAACTTACCGGCAATTAAATTTCCTTCCCACCCGTATGAACATCCATATGAACTGAGTTCAAATCTCGAATCCCTTATTAGTTGACAGCTACCATCCTTTCCTTTAATTCTCCTGTAGATTATTTATTTAAATTTCACATGGGGTGGCTCGGCCCTGCAGAACCTTTGAATTTCAAATTTCAAAGTCTGCAAGTATGTCACCTTTGAAAATTATTTGCACTTTATTTATTTTTTAAAATTTTTTTGGTATCTTGATGTTCCAGTAGAAAGGCCATCTTAATCAAACAATTCACAGTGAACAAGAAACAATAATTTATTTATAATAGAAATGGGCCATGAACATGTATATTCATACACAATTCAAGAGCCACAAACACCCAAGGGTTGTAAATATACAGAAGATAATTAGAACAAACCCAGTGACAGTGAGCAATTCAACTCCATACACGGCTATTAATTGAACGGATCGAAATTATTGACTAATCATTTGGACTTAAATGGAATGGCCCTAATCACAATCTGATGATATAAAGCTGCAAGTGCTGCTCCAATGAACGGTCCTGCCCAGAAAATCCACTGCACTCATCCATAACAAGATAACATTAGTAAAACATAATTAAGTGGTAAATTCTTTCAAAGCGGGCAAGAAATTAATTAATTGCTTACGTGATGATCCCAGGCTCGGTCCTTGTTGTAAATCAGAGCCGCACCAAGACTCCTAGCTGGGTTAATGCCTGTTCCTGTGATTGGAATTGTTGCCAAGTGCACCAAAAACACAGCAAATCCAATGGGCAGGGGTGCCAATATCTATAACAATCACCAATCAAACATCAATTCAACAACCATAGTGTCATAAAACGTGCCACGATATACATCATAATAAATTTGATTGTGGCGTTGCGCTTACAGGAACGTGAGAATCGCGGGCATTGCGCTTGGCATCAGTGGCAGAGAAGACAGTGTAAACAAGAACAAAGGTGCCAACAATCTCGGCTCCAAGGCCATCGCCCTTGCTGTAGCCTTTGCTGAGCATATTGGCACCTCCGCCTAGCATTTCGTATTGGCTTTTCTGAAAGCCCTTTACAACAGCTGCACCGCATATGGCCCCTAAACACTGCATTATCATGTAAAAAACTGCCCTGGTAAGCGACAGCTTTCGGGCCAAGAACAGTCCGAATGTCACTGCTGGGTTAATGTGACCCCCTGTGCATCACCATAAAAAAAATAAAAGAATAATAATTAGTACTCCTGGTACTACAGCACAGGCCAATAGAATCGTGAAGCATATATAAAAAAGCATACAAGTTATATAATTCAATTTAGTTACTGCTTAAGTTACCTGAAATGCCGGCAGTGCAGTAGACTAGAGCGAAGATCATGCCGCCAAAAGCCCAAGCAATGCCCTGGACTCCCACGGTGGAACATTTGCTTTTGGATTTGGACACGCCCATCACTGTTAGAACAGTGATGTAAAGAAACAAGAATGTGGCCACAAACTCAGCAATGCCAGCCCTGTAAAAGGACCATGATGATAATTCTCCAGGCTCGAAAAGCGGCGCCGGAGGTGGCTCCGTGTAATCCTTCGCATCCTGAGTCTGAGCTGCGGTTCCGATAGGTTGCCTCTCTCTATACCTATTCGCTCCCACTCTTACATCCTCTTCTTTGCCCTCCATTATATTTTTGTGAAAATTAACAGACAAAGATAGTTTCAAGTTTTCTGAGATTGAATTGGATCAATAAATGGCACAACGGGCTCACGATTTAAGAGTGAGGGAGCCGGGGGTATTTGTAACGTGAGTTAGGGGCAAAAGGGTAGCGACGCTTTTGGTGGCTTTGAGGCATGAGCCCATTGATTGAATGATAAAAATGAACAGTTGTGTTTGTGACATGTGACCGACCATTTCATCATGCCTTGGGAAAAAGTGATTCTTCGCTGGAGATCATGGAAAGATTTGCATGTCTTTGTCTTTCTTTCTTTACATTACATATGGGTAATTTTCACTTCACTTCACTTAATTTCTATCCCTTACCTTTCATCTTATTCTTAACTTCAACTGAAAGTCTGATGCCTTTCTCCAAGAAAATGATGGCAAAATATGATGACAAAATTGGATGTAAAGAGGCACTAACAAAAGCATTTTATCTTTTCAATCTCACTTGCACGCGATGCACATCTATGCGTTACCGTTAATTTTTCTCTTTTGTTTTTGTATAAGTATTTTCTTTAATATATATAACAGTTTCATGGGTCACGCTGGGATACAAATATTCAGATTTTATGAAAAAGTATATTTGAACTAGAATATGTACAATATTGTACAATTATTTTTATATTGTATAATTCTGATTATAATTCGAATTTAAATTTTATAAAATTCAGACGTTCGGACCTGAGTATCATTAACATTAATTCTAATTCTAGCTGCTTCAGATTCAGAAAACCAATCTAGAGTTGCATATCAACGTTAAGAGGATTAGAGTAAGAGTACGAATAGACAAGAATTAAAGCAGGTATATTTTAAACACAATTAATTTTATTGCTATACAACTCATTAATTTATGTTCATGCATTGATCTAATTATTCACATTTTTTAGACCGTTGGACTGTATAGATCAAGAAAGCTTTAGTACATTTATAATAATTACAAATGATTTTTAATGATTAATAATATCAAAGACTGAACTTTGGGGATCGTTAGTCATTTTATTTCCTCTTTGAATTTTTCTTTATTATATTGATGTTACAATTATACTACAACCAATATTAAATCAAAATATTATTGATATTTACAAATTAAATTATAAAATATTAATTTAGTATTATTGAGACTCCTAATATTTAATGTTTACTCAACTCATATCTTGTAAAATAGATTCATAATGGAGAGATCAAATATTTAAGAATAAATTATTATTGATATATATAAATTAAATACTAATATTTAACATCTATTCCATTCACGTCTTGTAAGTTAGATTAGTAACGAAGAATATTAATTTTTGAGTATCTATTTTTATTTTTATTTTTATTTTTTCAATTATTCTAAATATATTTTTTAAAAATTAATTTTTTTCTTATTTAAATCTGTGTATATTCATCACTTGTATCACATAATATTTTGATGGGACTCGAACACTTATATTGCACTCGGCCAAGGGCCGATTGGTTCCTCTTTGTGTTTCATTCAACTCTACAAATAGTTGCTACACAGCACAACCTCATAACGTTGGCCGGTCAAAGCAGGACCCACATTTAGGGACTAATAGAGAGTTGGACTTTCACGGAATTGGAGTTGCTTGAATGAAGAACGGTCGATCAAGTGTATCTGTGAATGTGGGGTCACTTTGTTGCTGCACTTGGTTGATTCACAACCACACGATCAAAGGCCAGCAAGGGCAGGCTCGAGAATCACGGCCACCGACTTCTGCCGTCCTATATCTGAAACTTTAAACGCCATGTGAATGAATATGTGATAGTGTGTTTTATTTTTGACACTTCCTGTTAATGCTGATGCTATTGAAAGAGGAAAATGGTTTTGATTTCGTCGACTTTTGACTTGTGGTGTCGCTGGACTTGTTACTTCTGAAAAAAGCTCGTGTTCTGAATAATATTATTGCATCCCATAATTGAGAATTAATATGTTTCGAAAATAACATTTTGCTAACAGACAAAAGTTGGAAGGAGGTTTTTTTTAAAAAAAAATAATTATTATTATTATCGGTGACTATGTGAATTATGAAGGTGCCAATTCATGGGATCACAAGAGAAGCTATAGAACTCTACACGTCGGATGAGGTAGGTCGAATCAAAAGAGTGAAACAAACGACATGACATTTTTCGAAACATCAATTATTAATAGCCTAATTATGAGGAGAAACCGGTAAACCTAAATAAGGTAAGAGATGTGTTAATCGTGCACTATTATATCAAAGAGTGATTGGTATGGATTGGATCTTTTCTTTTTACAATAATATTGAATAAATTAAAATTTAATATTATTATAAATAACAATGATATTTAATATATTATTTTATCTTATCAATCCTTATTTTTCAATTAAATTTATTAAAAATTTTAAAATAATATCTATCATTAAATATATTTACTGTATCTTAATTTGCACCGTATTAAACTGAAAATATTTGTTTAAAAAGGAAAAAATATATATTCTTTCTTTACCAATGCAGCCTTTAAAAAAGAGAAAAAAAAAAGGTACACCTATGACCCGTGGGTGCTGCAAGCTTTGCTAGAAATCTCTAGTTGTCTAGTGAAGGGCTGTGGTAGATTTTCTTGCACATACTGGTATCGGTGAATCTCGACACCAAGAGGTTCTGCATCCAGATCAATGTTATCAGCAACCAGTTAATTAAACTCTCTTTTTCCTTATATTTTTCTTCCCTGGTGGCTTACAGTTCTTTCTAATTCGACAAAGAACAAAGTCACAGGATTCAGAGTGTATTCATGCATATTTGAAGAGCCATCATTCTCGTATCTAAAAGTGCTTTGCAGAATACGATGGGACATTTAATTTTGGGTGGCCAAGATAAACCGAGAACAAAAATGAATGGCAATCAAACTTTGAACTTACTGCTTCTTTATCCACTATTAGCTATAAAGTCATGTAAATCATTTTCTTCCATAATTACAAGATTCAATCATATGATTTTCAGAGGAGAATTATCTAAGAAGTTAAATATTACTAAAAATTATTTTGTGGTGCTTCAAAAATATAAAGAAAAATCTATGTTAGTATAAAAGTGATTAGTTTGTTGAAATTATTTGAACCGATCAAATTTCTATTTCAACCCGTTTACCCTGTGCACCCATTATCAAAAATAGTTTATTCGAATTTTTTCTTTATAAAACTCCCATAATCCCTAAATCAGCCTCAATTAAGTATCATTTTTTTTTTTAAGATGTTCCATAAATGCCCATTTACAGTTTTACACTGCCTCCCCTTTCTCCATATCTATTAGCAACCATAAAATATTTTCGACAAATATCAAACTTAATCTTTCTTCTTTTCTGTTTCATAAATTCCAACCTCAACAAAATTATCGGATGAAATATAACAAAAAAACAACCACTTCCAGCGTAGAAATTAAGAAATATTTTATTCATGAAGAAGAGTTCTGCAATTGATTCTTTGTTTTCTGAATTTAAAGTAGATTTAAGAAAGAAAAAAAAAACTAGTTTTACATAAAATTCTCTTCAATTGGGTTTCTGAAATGATTTTTCTTGTCTCTCTTTGAAATATGGTTGATGACATGATAAAAATAGGCTGATTTCCATGAGTCCTAGAGTCTTCAAACATATATTGGTTGTTATTGCTTTAAATTCTAAAGTATCTGTTTAAATGAGCTGCTAATTTTTTATTTAGATTTAAATATAGTTATTTAATAAAAAGATATTATTGTAATATAATTTTCATTTTAAAATAGATTTAAAAAAATATTTTTACGAATTCAAATAACCTAATCTGGGGGGTTTTAAGACTCATGATTTTTTTCAAGGAAACGGCAAACCGCTTTCTTGGTTGGGATTTTCATGGACAAGAAAGGGTGGGCATGAGGCATGGATTTAATGGATAATTGGGAAATGTCCTACTGCGGGCTACCATTAACTATTGGGCCTACGTCATTTGAATCCATCAACAATTCCAAAAGCATAAAATAAATTTTTGGAGTACATAAAATTGGGAATAGACTGGGCCAATCTTTACCCACAAACAAACATATAGGTGTCCTTGACTTGATATGACCATCTCATCTCGAGCTATCTAGGCTTTGATTCAAAATATGAATGTTTTGGGTCAAGAGTTTTCAGTTTGCGAGGCACAAATAATCTCTCTGTGTAGTGGCGGGTGCATTAAGATGTTGATGGTGGGGACATTAAAGTTCAATCAATTTCTGGCAGAGAATTCCATGATGGGTTTGCGCACCTATGAATTGTCATGATGTCCACAACGAAAAAAACCTAAAATTCAAGTATACGAAATTAAGATTACATGACAGAAATGATCTATGGGACAACTTTGCTGTAACTGTGTATAGTGTAATTTTATAAGACTATGTAAATAGTATATACATTAAAATTATGAATTAATTAAATGATGTAAACTGACATTATCGTTTACCTCAATATTTGTAAAGTCGCTCACTATATCATTATAAGAACACATTTGATGTTTGAATTTGAGAATTTTTAAACTTCTAAGAACATGTTCCAACATATAATGAACAACACTCAAAAAAGATGCCTCACTGAAAGAATTACCTAACTATTTCATTTCATATCAAATTGAAACCCAATGCATTTCATTACAATCTCTAACACTCTTGATGAATGCACTATAATTATTAAATATTTGACAACTCTTGAAGATGTGAAACTCTAGTGGGGGGAAATAGAATCCACTAAGCAATATCTCGTGTTGACTTATTTATGATACCACAAAATCTTCAATTTCGACTCGTTTGGGTTTTTTGCTGTCTGCCACGATATGTCCAATGTATCCACTCGTGCAATAATATATGTACATTACATTTAGATGAGACACACACACACACACACGTACACACAAGGCTGCGGGCAAAAGAAAGTGGAATCGCAATTGACAAACTTTAATGCTTTTGATCACGCAAAGTCATTCTTTAAATTACAAAAACTTGGACTTTGGAAACTTGATTTCGTTGTCTAACTTCACGTGCAAACGCACCACTGAAGCATAAATTTGGGTTTGGTAGGCCACAATTCCCACTACTTGCCGACTTGGTTCAAATTAAACCACTTTCTCTTCTTATTTTGTGCTTTTTATTCGAAGCTGTAAGTATCCGTTTTCAGATCATTCGGTTTCAGTTTAATTTTAAAAGCACAACAGTTTACAGTATGATAATTCTTAATATTTGAGCAAAATAATCCTATTTTCGGAATGTAATTTTTTTCAGATGAGATAAGGTTAAAAATATATATATATATATATCTTGTCAAATTCAAGCGGCATGATTGGAAATCTCAAGATAACAAAAGGAGTCTGCAATGAGCTGAAAGCTAGGCAAAAAGATAAAGCGAAGATTAAAAAAAAAGAAAGTTTTCACGTGTAAAGAAGAGAAAAAAAAATTGAAAAAGTGCTGCTGCTCTTTTCTTTTCTCTTTCCGCTTTTTATTTTTAGATTTTTCAACTTTCAAGTTTGAAGTCTCTGCTAGACAAAAGCTCCAAAGATTTGAGTCTATAGTTTCCATATAAAACTTGGAAAATATACTAACGAAGAAGGGTAAAAAAAAAAAAAATCTCAAGAATATGCCAAATTGCTAGGCCCTGGAAATTTAATGAGGCCCCATGTGTGAAATGACACAGTCTGTGTCTCTCGTCGATTGGTTCTCGTAAAGCTTTTTAAGCATGTTATTGCACACTACAATCAAAGCCCATCTCAGTGGCTCGTCCTGGAGAGACAATTCCTTTTGGGCTCGAAAACAATAATGAAAATTTGTTCCCACAAGTCAAAAGTTGGCCATTAAGTTTGATCGTTCTTTCCTACGACCTGAAGGGACAGATTGTATTGATCGTGAAATTAACTGTGGAATAAGTGGATTTTTTTTTTAATTTTTTCCATTTCATTAATACATTGCATGTATGTGGGACCAGCCTTGATAAGCATAGCAGTGATGAGGGTAAATTCGGAGTTTGAAAAATCGACTACCAAATACTATTTCGAATAAAGTAGGAATTTACTTACAATTTATCACAGGATTAAAACTTCTTCCCCAAAGTTAGAAAAAATAATTTGAAAACAATAAGTTAATTAATTTTTTTTTTAAAAAAAATAATATCCAATTTTAAAGATTTTGACATGATCAACATGCAAACTCCAGACTCCCCACAATTTTACAAATTGAACCAAATAACACTACACTGGTGTCAAGATTTGCCTCCTAATTTCATTCATATACTACAATTTAATGGCATTACTCAAATGATAATTTTTTTTTTTTTTTGGTCTTGAAATCCAAATATCAATCATTCAAACTTGTTAAGTGGATTCATTAGCCTCAACCGAATGAAATTGGAATCATCATTCAACTTCCAAATTCAAAGGAGAGGTACAAGGTCACGTGGGTTGATCCAAACTTATTAAACGTGGCAGCGCATGAGAGGTTGGATTGGGACTAGCGGGGTATGTGAAGAGGATGGTTTGTTGGGCAGCTGTCTTTTGTCTTAGGACTGGAAGCACGTGACTAGCACGAGGGTCCCTCTCCTCATCTCATCTCCTCGAATGTCTGTCTTCGATTCCTCCAAATAATTAAAAACCGAAGGCTTTGTAGCACCTATATATTATCCTCACTTCCTCATTGAACGACCACTGACATTTGACAAGCCATAATTCTAGTTGTGTCCGAATTTGCCCTCCAAATCTCGGATATTTGCATCCATATGATTAGTTATTTTCTTGTACCTATCCCATATTAATCTAAATGGTAAGTAACAGTCATAATAATTTTTTAATTATTGGTAAAAAAAATTGCCGGTACACACACGATTAATGTTTTACTAACACAGATACCGCGTAAAAGCTTAAATTGTATATAGGAAGAATGAACAATGATTGTCAACATCGGAAAATATATCTGATTTACTTGGAGATGATGCAACATACTAACATAGCCATGCCCTTTCTTCTGTTTGGAAGAGAATTTTATTTATTTAGAAGGGTATTTCGGTAAGGTGAGGGTCATGGTAAGGTGAGGGTGGGGCCTTAAACAGCCAAGCAAGAGCCAAGAGATCAAACCTCAGGCTGGGAGAGGAAGTAGCATTTAACTCCAAGACGGTCCTTATCTTGCATATCTAAATGGATCCCACATTTTTATATCGTGCCTCCCTGAGATCAACGATCTCACTTCTGCCCCTACCATCAATCAACGGCCATGCTTTGACAATGCCCCTTGGGACCCTCCTCGATCATTTGACCAGATGAAAGTGGAAAACGAAAATTCCTCCTCATATAATTACAACAACAGATTTTGAAGTGAAATAATTCTTGTGGCCACAAGCATACAAAAACGTTACCTTGATGCATAGTAATGTAAATACTATCTTACATGCTCAAATTGACAACTTGTATCAAAGCTAATAGCTTTGACAGAAACTTTGAAAGGGCAACCGAAAAAAAAAAAAATGTTGTTGCATCATTAGTCTGACCTCGCTAAGTAAATTAAAGATGGTAGTAGATGGAAACATTGAAAAGACTGATGGGAAATAATTAAAATGAAAGGATAATTTCGCATTAAGCCCTGGAGAATTCTTAGCTCCTTACACCAATTGTTGTTCAATGAATGGACAACAATGGCAATGAGTTTTCCTCTAAGCAGACAATTGAGAGACAGACCCCATTTTACTTCTGCAATTTATAACAAGAAAGTGGCTGAGGGGAAAGAATTTCTGAACAAAAATGAGCCGATATTATACACTTGGGTGTAGGGACTCTATGTTCCCAGAGGCGACGATTTACGATAGCATTGTATACCCAAAAAGTTACATTTTAGGATTTTTTTTTTTTCTCTTTTGACTTCAAAAGAAATAGAGAAAAACACGATAAACATCTCTTTTATTAATCTAGTGTGGCTTAAATGCTTATCTGTATCAGAAAACCATGATAAACCTCTCTTTTATTCATCTAGTGTGGCTTAAATGCTTATCTATATCAGATAACAAAACTCAATAATTGTAAATAATCAAATATAAGTAATTTTCAGGATTCAATTTCTATATTTACAGTTTTATGCACATAATGGTTAGTATTCTTTCTATATATACATATCACATAATAATTTTGAGATGATGATCTTTTTGTAATTTTTTTCTTCTAAATCTATCATAGGAGTTGTTTGTTTTTTATCTGAAATCTAAATGTAACTTATTTTCATATATTTATAACTTTTAATTTGTTTGATTTTTATCACTTATGTCATATTATAAGATATTTAGGTCGGCATAGAAAAAGATAAATAATCTGATTTTTATCTAAATGATAAAATATTTGAATGAAAATTTAATATTTTATCTCATTAATACCCTTATTAAATAAATTTATTTCCTATTATGCAAAATATTTTTTTATTATTTCTTACTTATCCCATTGTTTTTATTATATGTGTGTATTCAATTATTATTATTTTTTAATGAGAATTTTAAATATAATAGAACTGTATTTTATAATATGTTCATCTCTTTGTATTTATATTTACTATTTTTATCATAGATTTTGAATTTTATTTAATATATTAATTTTAATTGAAATGATTAAAAAATTCTTGATTGGCTTGTGTAATTAACAAGAAAAATTATCAATATACTATACTAACAATAACATTATAAATATCATATATTAATGTAAAAAATTATTGCTAGATATAATATTTTATTTTTCATGTTTGTTAAGGTAAATATAATCAATCTTTTTTTTACTAATCAAATAATTTATTTATAACTTGTCATGTGTTTAATGAATAAAATTAAGTATTGTTAATATTTATAAGGTTATATATGTAAAATTATCATATTTCAGATGTTTTCTTCGTGAAAAATAAATAAATTGATACTTATATTAAGATATTTAAAAAATAAAAATAAAAATATCATTTATATATAAGCATTCAAACCTATTCAGATTTCAGCTAAAATGAGACCAATTCAAATTTCAGATAAAAAAAAAAAAAAAACAAATGCTATCTTAGTCTTTTAAATCTAGTGAAACAATGACTTAATTGTAAATAAAGTAGAAAAAAGTTAAATTTTAAAATCCATTCTTAACCATGTATTTTCACTAGGATAGACTAAGATGAAAAAAAAATTAAAAGAGAATCCTAATCCATAATTTTTATTCTTGTCATATTTGCATCTCATATTACTATTGTTTGTGCATCACATTATGTTATTGATTCATGTCAATGACATGAATCAATAACAAAATAACGTGCAAATTTAAACTGTTTGTAACAACAAAACGATAGTGTATTGTGAAAAAATAATGGTGTATATATTGCTGCCAACAATAAAGTAAGGAAGTATGCACTTTAAAAAATCACATAATATGATATTTTACTTTGTAACTATCCATTGCAATATTAATTATTTTGATTATCAGCTTAAGATTGGCAATCATAGGGATCGTGTACTTGAGACATGGCCACATGCATGCTTGACGAGGTGGCCTATATGCATCTTCATGAGCTTTAAGCTCATAAAATATCTTGGTTTGATTTCTACTTCAAAAATATTGTAGAACGAAAAAAAGAAGGGGAAAAAAATAATACTAACATGATTACATGAATACCTCATAATGAATTGATCAAAGTAAATGCCAACTCATGAAAAAGAGAAATTCTGTGCAAATCACGCTGCAGATGAAGCTCATTTCATTAAACTAACTTAGGGGTGTCAGTGATATTAATTATCAATCTGCCTAATTATGATCTAATAACAATTTATACTCTACTTATAAAATGCAGCAAGTCTACAGTTAAGTAGCTCATGATTAATGTAACAACACATATATAGATAACATTAATATCCTAAGTTTAGGGTTTGCATATTTTTTAGTCACAGCAACTGGTTTCTGTTTACTGTTAGTCTGGCAAGTCTGGTTATAATTTTAATTTGCTGTCATCAAATGAATAAGCATCATGTGGCTTAATGATCTTTCGGGCTCCTGTTGATTCCCCAATACAGCTTTGTTCAACTGGAAAAGAGATGTAGCTAGTATATATAATCAATTAACAATCAAAGAATCATCATAATACCTGTATGTTGTGGACGGATTAAGAAGAGATTAGCCTAAATTCATGGGTAATTAAAACACTGAAGCAATTTCAAAAGTTTAAATAAACCTCTTTACAGTAGGTTATAGGAGATTTATTTTCTGCTAGCCATTTGTTATATGTGTAAAGAGTAATGAATTAGTGTGGTGATTTTACTCACTTTATAGTAGGATACATTGTTACATAATGTTACATGATTAATTCACAACTTAAATATTATTCACGAGATGTTATAAAATTGTATTTCTTATGTAATTATTTACTATTCACCTTATATGAGATCATTTCTCGTGGGTAAGATTAATATACATATGTATTTTGATATATATATATATATAGAAAATATCAAGAGAATATTTTATTTGAAGGATATGAAATTTAAACAAGCAAGAAGAATCCTGTGTTAAAAGAAAAAAAAGCAAGTGGCAAAGTCCCACATGGTATCTCTGAACAAGAAACATTGGAACTGAAACATCTTATTTGCAAAAATTTTAAAAAAAATTCGGTGTTTCATATATCTGATATGTGCAAGGCTAAGAAAACATAATCGAAGCTTGCCGATCGAGATGTGGCAGCTTCTTTTTCGGCGTGCAACAATGCCCTGGGGCTCAATTTTTTGGCAAACAAACAAAGCCATGCTTCGGGTTTTACAAACAAATGATCTCACATGGCTATGTAACCATAAAGCTAGGCATCTGACATGCAAGCTCTCAAAATCCAAGACACCTTATAATGATAACGTAACATCTTCAAAAATTACGAAAAAAAAATAATAATGTATATTATGTGCATGCAGCGGTTATGTGAATTTTACTTCTTGGTCTTGTTTTGCACTCAATCTCAGAAGCTGAAAGCTGAAAAGCAGCTTTTGAAACCGCCAACTTAAGGTCTTAAGCAGTAATTACTTTGTCAGTACAGAAGAAAGGCAGCCTATTTCCATGCACGTTCCCAAAGTTGATTGTTTTCGCACTGCATTTGAAGTTATGAACACATCTAAAATTTGTAGATAATTTCAAGTTTCAAAGATTATCTTTTCTTCCTTCACTTACCAACTAAACCCTGCACCCACCTTTTTTTTTATAGGTAATGTAAATATATATTAATTAATTCTCCTGGGTGAATTATATAAAGTAGTAATCAACATTTTCTTTATTAACGAAATAAATCATGAACATTAATCCGTCGTTATATAAATATACTAAGAATATATATATATATATATATATATATTTGAGAAGTAAAAGAATTCATGAGATAAAAAATTCATTTCTGAAAAAATTAGCAATTGAATAGAAAAATAGTTTAAAGTTAAAAAATGTTTTTTTGCAAGAAATTTTAAGAATTATTGTAGTTCTAATTAATATGAGGCATATTACATCATTACCACAAGTCACATATTATTTATTTCTTTTAATGTTTTCAATGAACTAAATGGTGTTAGGACCTGTTTCAGATTTTTTTTTTAAAAGTGATTTTGAATAATTAAAAGTTAATTTTGATGTTTGGTAAATTTTTTTAAAAATTACTTTTAGCAAAATCAATGTATCTTACAGCAGATTTTGAAAAGTAAAGAATGCAGATTTTGAAAAGTAAAGAATGAGTAACTTTTCAAAATTTCATTTAGAGAATTAATTTTATAATGAGTAGCTTTTCAATATCTCATTTAGAGAATTAATTTTTACTTTATACAATTTTATATATATCCTCATACATATTATAAAAATATAAAATTATCTTTATTAATTATGAAATAAAATCATTAAATTTAAAGAGATTATTATTATTACTAATTATATTGAGATAACAAAATAAAAAACAAAAATATTAATATAAAATTTTTATTTTAGTTATTAATTATTATACACAAAAAAATATTTTATATGTATTTTTATAAATGCGTAAATAAATTTTATTCAACAATATTTTTAATTCAGACATTTACATTATTACAATAATTTAATAATAAGATTTATTTAATACAAACGACTATTTTTAAAACTCTCAGTATTTTTTTAAATAATTTTATCAATGTTTATCTAATTTTCCCCACAACTATTTATTTTTCAATAATACTAATAAAAATTATTTTAAAAATGACAATATTATCAAATTTTCTCTTAATATGTCATATCGGTCTATGCAATTATTTTATTTTTTTCTAGGGTAGCATTCATTAGCGGAGCCACACTATATAGTTAGACGGGTCGATGGATTTGATTTTTTTTTATTATTATTTTGTAATATCTAAACAGCCTTATGGTCTTAGAAATTTGCAAAATCACCCAACTAATTTTAAAATTTTGGGAATTGCCTCTTGTAATTCACGGTTTCACATTTGTTTTGAATTGATCCCATTTAAACCAAAGTCCTAAATGAGTCCAACATTTTTTTTTTTAATTTATAACCTAATGACAATATAATTTTCTTCCTACACATAAGAGCGGAGTTTGAATTCCAATCCTCTTATGTCTATTTAAGAGTTTGAATTTATAAACATATGAGCGGAGTTTGAATTCCAAAGCTCCTATGTCCATTTAAGAGTTTAAATTCCTACACATATGAGTGGAGTTTGAATTCCAAACCTCTCATCGTCATTTAAGAGATTTTTAAACACAATTAATTTTATATTTTATTTATACCTTAAAACTAGTATAAATGTCACTCCCTTGAATGATTTGATTCATTAGCAATTAGAAGTTTTGTCAGAAGTTTTCTTTAAAAAAACACACACACATTTTTCATTTTTGTTTAAAAGAAAAAAAAAAACTACTAAAATTATAGCATTTTAATGAAATTTAGGACATTATAACTATCCTTGAGTTGGATGAATTATCCAAAGACATCATTTAACAATCCTGAAAATTACTTAAATATAAACACATATTGTTTTAGTTTAAAAAACGATCATACAATTTTTTTTTGGACAACCTTAAGGACTTTTTAACCCAAAAAAATGTCTATGTGACCATTAATTTTTTAAACTAAAAAGCTTATGTGGACGTTTCATCAAAATTTTGGGATCTTCATGGGTTTACCCCTTTTGAAATAATAAATATTTTACTTTCATCTCATAAAAAAAAAAAAAAAAAGAGTTTTCTAGATGATGTATTTTCACAAATCAATTACCGAACAGGAGCTACTCATAACAAGTTCATTTTGCTTGATCAACGAACAACTTTATACATACCATGAAGTATGAAACATGAATCATCAAAATTAGCAAATATGAAAAGGGGCCCACATTTTCAAATCTGCATTGAGTTCTGTAGGGACAGTGATACAATCAATCTTGAGATATATTGGACGTACAAAATCCACCGATCGCAATAATTACTCAATTTTCTAATCACAGATTTTGTGGTTGCTAAAATTTGGTAGTGGTTGAGATTGGCGTCTCAGCTGGCCAGCTAAATCCGCGTTAATATTGCACCGAGTGGGAAAAAAATGACCCACCAAAAATGCTTGGCTCTTGTCAAATCACTCATCTTCTTCGTAAGCAATGCTTGCATATATTGGATAGCAGCACCATCATCACTAATCACTCTCAAATGCTTCCCAGCTTTTATTACACACGTAAGCTTCATGTCAAAATTTCAATTGCTAACCTCCTAATTAATAAACACTTGCGTCCATGGCTGAATGGTTAAATTCATGCTCCAATTCATATTTTAGTCTAATATCAATTCTCAGGCCGGTGTGCTCTTGTTCTCTTAGTTACCAATTGTCACATGTGACTAACTATGAAAGCGGGTCTTTTACTTGGTCCTTGGCACATGGTAAGATAAAATAGGTTGTGAGTTGGTTCTCATACTGTATAAAAGTCGTTAAAATTAATTGATCATATACAAATAAGTTTATCAGTTAACAAGGGACGTTGCTTCAACCTTATGTAAATATTCCAACATCAATAATTCTTAGCTAATGATTAGTCCCTCAACTCCATGCACGTTCAAGTTCATGAAATTTATAATGTAAATGTAAATTTTGTGTTTTGTATTTCTTCTCAAAAAGCATCTGGCATTATTGTGAGTAAATTTTTTCATGATGATATATTAGAGTAGACTTCTTTTGTATTTGATTTCTTTTACAGCCTATATTCACTGTTATTGCACAAATCAAAATTGATTTCATGCAACTTTTTTTTTATTATGATATCAATATCTTGTATGTAATATTTGGAAAAAGAAATCATATTGATGCACTTTTTATCTATCTTTAACATATGAGTCTAATCTCATGTAATTTTTGTCGAACTTTCAAAAGGTTTAGGTGGTGACAAATTGGAATCCGATGGTTTAAAGAGCCACGTTATGCATGCATGTAAAGTCACTGGTTGCACAATCACGGCAATTTAAACAATTAATCATCCAAATTCAATAAAGTTTTCAGGCCATAAAATAAAATGAATATAAATATAAAGCATAATCCTTGTTTCCACAATTTCGGCTTAGCTCGAAACTAGCAAAATTTTTCGAATAAATCAATTACCACATGGGCAGCCAATTAATGTTTGACCAATCAGATAGCTTTAATTAGTTAGTTAATTGATTGATTTCTCTTAAATGTAAAATTAAGAATATGACTCAAAATCAAATGCTGCAATAATTAGAAGCTTAGAAAGCAAGCATAATCAAGAATCAACCAAGGGTGATGTAACTCAATTACTTGAAATTAAAAATCGAGAGAGGGTCAACTAATTTTAATATAATTTTAACTACTCGAACTTTGCTAGCTAACTTATGGTATCATCAAATAATTTTAAAATCAATAAACAAAATCTTGCTTGGTTATGTTGAAATCCCAAACAGTTGCTGTCGGTGTTATCTTAGCAAAGGGAACATCATGGTGGTGGCGACACATTCCGAGGCGTTGCCGCCGCCGCGGATGATTTTGAAACAAATTAATCAATTTTTTACCACATTAATACGTAATTAGTCTTCAATATGAAGATTATTTGTACTTTCGGATACTGTTTGATTAATTAATGCATAGCTCATTATTATTATTATTTGTTAATTAAGCTTCTGTTTTTCCTGATATCATGCTTTTCTCATGTGATGATGAAATATACAGGTTATAATTTATAGTTATTGTGTCTTTGCCGCCAGTCATAATTGCTTAAGCATTACTTTGTTAAACAAGAAAATTACTATGATTTCATTAAGCCACGCAATGTTTCCTACAGGCCCTACCAAAAATAATTTACATGTTTCTGCTTATTATTATATGAAGAGTAATGAATTAGTAGATGATTGTTTTTTATAATAATTATAATGAGCAATATTGTCACACAGTGTTGTCTATTTAATTTAAAGCTTCAACATCGTATTGGATATATAGTTGCTCACTATATAGCACAAGAAATTACTCATCCGATTATTTCTGTTATCACGACTAAATTAGATATTAAATGTTTTCGTAATTTTTGTTTTCAAAATAGTGAAGCTATTGGTAGTCTTTTACGGGTAAACTTAGGAGAAATATACTACTCCCCACCGACGAAAAAAGGATTCTAAAGAATGGGAAAAAGGAAAAGAAACCAAAAGCAGAAGCTAAAAGAAGAAGAAGAAACCCTTACGACAAGCACTTTGATCCCTTTATTTCAAATCCTTTACTACTTATCCAAAAACCATGATCATCAAACAAGTTGTTCTAATAAACCCATGACAAAACTTTTTGGGAACTAAGAAACCCAACAAGTGTCACATTTTAGTATTCCCACTTAGTATCATTTTTTTTTTGTCTTGGCATTAATAAATGACTATATTCCCTTGGTATCATCATTTTGGTTTAACGAATTACTATTGATCTTTGATTAATGCAAAAACAAAAAATGTTCCTTCTTTAGCTCAACGAATCGTCATGCTGATGCATTAGAATATGATACACACACACACACACGTATATTAACCATCATTTTTAAGAGTAGCTAAGCGGCGATGTGGGCATGATTCACATGGTGGGTTTTATTAGAAATTTGGGACCCTCCATGGATGCCTGAAGAAATTGATAGACTGAAATAAATTTGCATGCAGTTTTAATTTTATGTGCAAACTGCAAAGTGTGTGGGAAATGATTACATTCTTTCATACTTACTGCTATGTATGCTTTTGAAAATGGTAAAAACAAAAATGCTTTGTCTCTTTTAAATAAGATCAATGTTTTCTACAATTAATTTATTTGTTTAAAATTACTCAACATTAGAGAGCATATTTAATTTGTTTTGACAATTGGTTCAGATGGCATGATCAGAAGAGGCCGCAATTTTTAATAATTCAGACTTATATAGCTGTCATGAAGACCATGCATAACGAGATCGATCTCATATTTGATTTTCTATAAATCTTAGAACATTGGCTCATTTGATGAAGAATAAGCATATAATTAAGTAGTATTAGTTAATTCTGCTTCACTGATTTTTCCGTTAACTAGGATATTAGGGACTATATATTTCACATGGGGCTCGTGGGGGATAGCTAATTATTTCACGTGTACTAATTAGCATCTTAAGCTAGTCGCTCATCCACAAGCACTATAAATTTACTATTTATCATATGAAAAATAATTTATTATTTGACAATGACTACGTCAATTAAATGATGCAATCTAGATAAATAGGTTTTCCCTTTTTTATTCAATTATGTAACTAGCTGTACTTGTACTACCTAATCCTAAATCAAATATCGAAAAATGTCCAACAATTTACTCACATCAAGATTGCTTTATTGACAAAAAAAATTATAAAGCTAATTAATTAAACTTCAGGCAAATAATGAAATCATTGTTGTTTTAGTAAATTAATCATTTCCCATCTTTCGTTTTAAAGAACATTGCCGATTAAAAAATTATTCACTTTCAATTTTTTAGTGTCATGTACTATTGGGATATTACCTGGGATTTGGTAAATCCAATCATTTATCAATAAAAAAAATTTGGGAGGTAAAATCGAAAACACAACCAAATGTGTGAAAAGTTAATAGTTTTTTTTAACGGCAGAAGGTTTTGATAGATGTTAAAAACATGAGGTGGAAATAATATATCTCGACAAATAATGTGGGGTTTTGTAATTAACCTTAATTCGAACTTGATGTTTTGGTCATACCGTCTTATAATGAGCAAAAGGTTTGACCATTAAGAGAAAATTGACCTTTTCTTATAATTAATTAGCATTAATTCAAATTTAGGTGATTAGTCAAAAAAATTATTTGTAAGAGTAGATAAAAAAAAAATCGAGCCACCAAATGAACTAAACATAACTGTTTGGTTTGATTTTTAAGTTGTGAAAAAAATTAATTGGTTAAAAACTAGACCGAAAACTAAAAAAAAAAAAACAAGAAAAATATAGAGTGAAAAATCAAACTGAACTAGAACCGAATCTATTTAGTAAAAAATCAAACCGAAGTAGGCTATGTGTTACGGGCCATAGCCCAAAAATGGCCCAAGGATGTGAGTTAAGATGTGCTAGCTTGACTCAATAAAAGTTGTCTAAGTGCTACACGAGTTTGCTACGCAAAACACTCATCCCGTGACACATGTCACCCTTATTTACTTCAAAACTGTTCAACGAAATCCTTCGATCAATTAAAATCCCGTCCTTGTCTATGCTCTTCTAACTTTAAAATTTTTATTCTCCGATAAGTAATTGTTACTTGTATGTATAGTCGTTATCTATTTATTTATTACATGCTATTTTATTATCAATCAATCATCAACCTGAAATTTTTTCAGAAAAAACTCCGATCAGGAGTGAATCGTAATCCCGAGTTACTTATCCAGCTAAATATAGTCATTGAACGAGAAAGGATGCAAAAGATTAGATAAATCTGGACAGAAATCATCCAACTTAATATCAAACCTAGAGACTGTGTAATCTGAACATTATTATTAAAACCTGAAAGCAAGATGATATCGAATCCCAAATTATTCCAATCAGTAATGAAAGGGAATGCAAATGCATACTCTGAAATTTATTGCACATATATCCTGGTAAGTAGCCATTTATGGCTCGATGTTACATATGACTTCCTGTGCGTGGGGACCGATACGAATAGTTTGGTGCTAAAAATATATTTATCTTGCGGGCCTCTTGATAAATCAATTTTCCTTTTGGGGTCCCATTTCAAATAGCAATGGGTTCTTCTTCTTCAATTCTCGTCTCTTATCCGAATTATTTCTCTTTATACGACTGGTCATTTGTCATCAATTATTAAAGCGTTTAATAATATTCTTTTCTAAGGTGCAAAGTAAGCTTTGGATCCTAAACCCTCACCTATATTTCCTAAACCTAACCCATTTTTTTTTTATTAATTCATCACCAAACACTAGATAATGATTTATCTCGTAGCTAAAAAAAAAAATGCGTTGTCTTCTAGCAAAACAAGACAAAAGAAAATAATTTATAAAGTACGAACATTTATACTTGAGAATTTACATAAATATAATGTCTTTAGTATAAGTCATGGGGTGAAGTTAATTCCCTTCTAGTTTATATAAAAATTTAAGTATATTTTGGTGTTTCAAGGACAAAGGATATTGGAATTATTGGGGATACATAGAATGTGATATTTGGGCATATATATGTCCCATCTCATTATTCTTTCTGTATTAGTACATGCATTGCAACAAATAGGCCTTGCAATTATTTCTCATGCTATATTCCATATATTTGCAATTGCAAGATTGTTGAGATCAAACCTTAATGGATAATGAAATAGTGATATTTACTAAATATCATGAGATTAATACTGTACACACAAAGTAATTGTAAATCAGTTATGGAAAGCATACAAATAAATAATTGGTGTTACAATTAGCTGTAGTTTGAAAAGACCTGAAATAGATTGAAAGTGCGATAGATAATAGAGTCGTAATCTAATTAATTGCAATAGGTTTTCATAATCATTCTATCTAGGGTAAGTTTATTGGGAGGTTGAGGAAATGAATGCGTACCGCTCAATGCATCCAATGTTGGACTAGTGATCGCAGTTTGAGTGGCCAACGTGCATGTAACTCGACACCAAAGGACCAATATTGCTTAGGAGATTTAAGTTCTTGTGGACCAACAAAATTAACAAAAATGATCCTCCAAAATGCCCTAGGGCACTTTCTTTGACACACCATGTCTCTTTGCAAATGGATTGAAAATTATTGAAATAATAAATGACTAATCCGAATACTTAAAAATTGATTGACAGAGTAGTTATTAAAGCAGCTTTCTCTCATTGATCTCCTGTATTCAAATTATAGTGAAATAATAATTAAAAATCAATTTAAAATTCGTCTATATATAAAAGAAAAATTAATATGAAATGAGTCATTATGTGTCATGTTGTGCCACAAATTTTATAGCCCTAACTTAGTCTTAATAATTTATATAAACTATGACATGCGCCCATTGTATATTTGTGTTGGTCAAATAATTTCTCTCTCAAAATATCAATTGCTTGAATCATTATTGGATAGAAATAAAAGAATAAAATGCATGTGTCAAGTTTGCTTTTTCGTTAAGTCAGTCATGATGTGTTGTATGCATGTTCAACATTAATTCTAATCTCATTCTCATATGTCATTCATATCATATCATAATACAGTGAAATACATGTTATATTATATCTTATCATAACACATTGAAATACATGTTATATTATATCTTGTTATGTTTTTGTTTGTCTAATCTATCATGTATAGAAGCCTACGGATATTATTCAATTCAAAAGTTAGTTAAAAAAATGAATAATTATTTAATTCTTATATATTTAACTCGTTATGTATAAGCTGGTTTTATTAATTGGCCCTTATTACGTAATAAGATAGTGTTGCTCCATTCATACATGAGTTCGACTCTGATACCATATAAAATCTTACGAGTTTAATTTAATTTAAAAGTTAACTTAATAATTGAGAATTTTCTAAATCTTATATATTAAATTTAAATTTAATACTTTATCGATGTAGATATTTTTTCTAACATCATATATTAGAATATAGGGGGTTTTCCCTCAATTTTCATTTTCTAAACGTTAACGCAATAGTCTTGGTGAATAGCATTCGCATTTAAGGCTATAAATAGAAGGAAGTCGTTGCTATTACATGACCATCCATAAAAGTGAAAGGGCAAGTAAGTGGAGGCATCGAGTACTCTTTCTAAGAGCACAACCTCTAGCTGTATAAAAGGCAATTTCCGTCTTTGGGTTGATGGATTGGCCCACGCTCACTTTCCCTTTCATGTATATATATATATATATATATAAGATTCTCTTGTTCTTCAAATGCGTTTGATCCAAAAAGGATTGTCTAGCTAGCTCCCTCGATCCTTCAAAGTAAATATTTATTGTACAAACAAAAGATCCCACTAAGTATTTCATCATTACATTGTTAGATCATTAAGATGCCTACGTGAATGTTTAACCACGAGATAAAGTAAAGAATTGTGCTGCTTTAGTGGTAATTTCATAGCAAAAAGACATAGCTAATTATGAAAAATGAAAATGAAAAAAATTGTTTGGTCATTCATTGAAACCCTAGTATACACTAATCAGTTCCAAAAGTCAACCATAATTGTTGTTCCTACTCCTTCTGCTATTCTTTTTTCTTTAAAGTTAACAAAGTCTGATTATGAGAAAAGTTTAAAAACTTATTTTTGAGCTTGAAATATCTAATCCTTCTTTGATCAGGGGTTTTATACTTACTTGGATTAAACCAATATGCACATAATTAAAATTTTTTCTCTTAATTTCTTAAGAGATTGTTATGAAAACAATTAGATTATCTCAAATGGCTTGAAGGGATATAATGAGTTTTAAAAATGTCTAAATAAGTTTTGGTATTTGGTGTTAAGATTTATGGACAATGTCCAAAATAGTTCCATTATTATTAAAACTAATTTGAAAGGCTTTGAACGGTATGTGTCACGCCGGGAAAGTTAATATTAATTAAAATTGAATCGAATTTAGTGCATTCTAGTTTTAGTATCAACATTCACATGTTTTAAAATAGAAGTTAGATTATATTGTAATCCTCTTTAATGCAAATTATATTTAGGATTAGATAATATTATCTAATTAATTTCAAATGTCAATTTTAGCGTTTAGATATTTAAATTGTTTCATAATAGAGATGATATATCTAAGCATCGGTAGATTTATAATAAATATTTCTAATTGTAAATATAAGAATATTGTGTAATTAAAAAAATTAAATTTTACCATTTGCTATTTAATTAAAAAGAAAATATGACGAAGATGCCAACGTGGGAAAGGGCCGAAAAATGCGGGGCCCATATGAGGGGCATGAATGGAACATAATCCGAATTTTGATCGTCGTGGAAAAAATAAAGACCAAAGCGTCAAAATCTAATCACTAATCATTACTTCTCCCACTAAGTTAAATTAAATCAAAAATTTTTAAAAAAATCTTATTTTTATGGTTTGACAAAATACCAGCGGCTCCTTCTCATTGGTTGATACCTCCCACCATCTTCGCTTTAGTTGGTCAAAGCGTTAGGTCACTCAACTCAAAGCGCAAAAGCTAGGGACAATTACGGAATTTCATGTAGAGTGGGGGGGATGTGTGAACGCTCACCGAGCCGACAAATCCCGTTTGAACGGGGCAACGTGAGGGTAATTGTAAGGAATATGTGTTACAACTTTTTTTTTTTTTTATAACCCCCAGTTTTTCATTTTTTTTTCTCATTTAACGTGAATGGATTTGATCATTTGATAAACCACAAAGCCATTGTGCAATTGTGGCTCCACGGCCATCGTATCCTTATCCTCCACTACCTAGGAATTTGTTTTGGATTAATTTCGAATTTAATTTGATTACACAAATTTGTTACTTTTAATTATAGGTGATACAATTTTGTTCTTTTAATTACATTATAATTTATCAATATTTTGCAAAATTAAATATAACCAAACGTGAAGAGTCAAAGTTAATTGCATATGATAGAAGTTCGAATATTCAGCCGATAAAAAATGAGATTAGAAATTTATTGAGAACAGCTTTAATACGTGCAGCGGAGCAGGAATATTGGCCTTAAAAATTTGGATTCAATTTAATGTTACTTGGCTGGAAATGACAAGAAAAGTTAATTTTAGAAGTTTGAGAAAGTAATTCATAGAAGCAATGAAAGGCGAAAAAGGCTATTATCGTAAGATAGTGGAAGATGGCGATAGCGTGGGACCGATGGCCAATAATGGGGTCACCCAGAGCCGTCCGATTAAAGGTGCATGTTACTTATCATGAGCCGGCGTGGAGTGGGGTTATTAAGAGCTTCATTTCGCGCGTGTTGCCTTTAAAAGCGTGCGAAAATATTTGTGGCGGGGCCATTAATGGCTCGGCTTACGTGCGTGGCTGCGCCGATAAAATTTAATGGGCCTCCATTTTCTCTGGTTGGTCGGGTTATGCGGCCCGCGGAAAAAAAAAAAAATCCAATCGTATCTTCCATTGTGACTGTTTTTCCCACGCGCTTCTTGAGAAGATTCGGTTACGGTATCAGTTCACATGTGTTTTTGTTAAATTGAAGTGAAGTGTATTACACGCGAGGGGATACATGTGTGGGGTTTGATATTATGCCATTGATTGGGGGACAGGGATGGAGATTGTTTAATGAGGCCTCGATTGCTTAAAAGTCGAATTGAGAAATGAAATTAATTATTGAATAATTGGAAAAATTACAAAGAAAGGGAATTAATTGGGAAATTAAATTCATGGAATTATTGACTGAGATTTGGATCTGAGCTTTAGCCTTGAAGCTTACTCTTAAAAACATATAACAATGATGAAAATTGAAAATGTTGGGAAACAAGATCTGAGGTCGAAATTAAATGCGTCTGTCCCGGTAACATTAATATATAGAGAGTGGGTAAATAATAAAACTGGGTCTCTGGGCTTTTATAATTACTCAAGTAAGGACATAGTTTGTTCATTTGCATCAAATAAGTCCTTATCTCCTATGAAAATGACCACCAAATTATCTGAGTATGTATTTTCAGAAATCTAATTAGGTAAATGATGGGATGCATGTCAAGATTTTATTAGTTGGATTATTTTATGGGTCTTATAATACTGTTAATAAATTATAAATTATTGACATACGCTGTATTATGTATGTAACATTCATAACAATATATATAAAATAGTATTTTGTATATTCAATAATAAAAAAAATTAATTTATGTAAATCTAAAAAGACATTCTTCTGATTACAAAAATTAATAAATTTGTAATATAATTGTTTAAGTATGTCCCAGCACATTTTTTCTATTTTTAAATATCAAATGATTGGTATTTAATACAGTACTAAATCAAGGGTTAGGGACCATTGTAATCCAAGCGGACAAATCATGTTATATTTGAGAACAACAAAAAATTCATGGTCCCGGATGCTATATGCTTATGTAATTAATCTAAAGAATCGCTTAATTATGTAATTACCCTTAATTAATTGGAATGAAGTGGGTAATTTAAAATTGATTACCGTTGAAGCATATTTTTGTGCTTATATAAAGCGAGGTCCGTGGTTAGGTTCAGTCCTTAGTGATTAGCACAACGTCTCAGTCTCTTAGATCTCTAAATTCTAAATTTTCTCACCCACCAAACAGAGACCAAAGAATCGAATCAGAAAATCGGAAGTGGAGTACAGTGAGTTGGGGTTCAGTCACTTTCCTTCTTTCGATCAACTCAATACACGCTCACTCACTTTCTCTGTTTAAAAATAGGGAGTGTGAGAGGAATTTCAAAGCCCCATTCAAAAGAAAAAAGGCAAAGCAAATAACTTGTACACTTGAGTTAAATTTGGTTGAATAAGAGCCAAAAGGGGTCTTTTTTTAGAAATTCTTTTTTTCTCCAACCTCCGGAAAGATCATTGAATTGGGCTGATAAATTTTCCCAGCTTTTAAGGTCCTCTCAGCCGTCTTTGGTTTCGGCGCTGCTGCTGCTACAGCCTGCAGCCCTTTTCGATTAGTAGCAACATTAAAGTTGGGGCTTTTAATTTACTTAGTAGCAAAAGATATTCGTAGCTAGAGATTTTTGCAATTATTATCATACCATTTAAGGCCTGTCTCTGTCTCTGCTGCAAGCAAAGCTAAATCTTTGGAATGGAGAATTCTTAAAACCACCTGTGCTTGTTTCTGCTTCCACTAATCCACTCTCTCTCTCTCTCTCATTCACTCTCTGTTTTTATCATATATAAAAGTGAAAAGAAAAATACCCATTTGGGTCTTGTTGCTTCTTCAATCTTTACAAGAAAGAGACCTCTCCAACAAGGTTTGTAATTTTTGGATCTGGGTCTGGGGTAATAACATTGGCTTTTGTTTTCCCTTTTTTTCCTTTTTTTTTTTTTTTTTTGTCTCATTGAGTGCCTCTTGTATGTTTCAGATCCATCAGGATTAGGACGTTAGCTTTTGGAAAAAACAAACGAACACAATGTTGCCACAGAAGCAAGCAGAAGAAGCAATAGTCTCCAACTTTAGCGAGACTGAACACGAAGGAGGAGGCAAAGAAGAAGGGAGGGATGATGAACAACAGCAACACTCCATGCTCAGCATGAAGAGCTTTCTTTGGCATGGTGGCTCCGTTTGGGATGCCTGGTTCAGTTGCGCTTCCAATCAAGTACCATCCCAGTCCCCCCATTATCAAGAGTTCTTATTTCGCGAAACGGAAAAATGAACAGTCTTTTTTAATGGATGCTCTTGTATTGTTTTGTTGTTACAGGTTGCTCAAGTTCTCTTGACTCTGCCCTATTCATTCTCTCAAATGGGTATGCTTTCGGGTATTTTGCTTCAAGTTTTCTACGGATTCGTTGGAAGTTGGACTGCTTATCTCATCAGTGTGCTCTACGTAGAGTACAGAAGCAGGAAGGAGAAAGAGAACGTTAACTTCAAGAACCATGTCATTCAGGTTATTAGTTTCTTTAATTTTTTTTTTCTCATTTTTCTTATATCTGTGTGTATATTTGGGCTGATGTTGAATCACAATCAGAAATCACCACCACCACTTACTCCTAATCCACAAAACAGGAACCCTAGAGAAAAATATCTTTGATCACTGTTTCAAAATCTCTTTTAATACTGTGTCGGAATTTGGATTGCAGTGGTTTGAAGTGCTTGATGGATTACTGGGTCCATATTGGAAAGCCGTGGGACTTGCCTTCAACTGTACTTTCCTCTTATTCGGATCCGTCATACAACTGATAGCTTGCGCAAGGTAACCTTCTTTCTTCATTTTTGTTCTCTGATGATTTTTAGCTTCTTTTAACTTCTAATCTCTTGTTTCTTCTCTCTCAGTAACATTTACTACATCAACGACCGATTGGATAAAAGGACATGGACATATATTTTTGGAGCTTGCTGTGCTACCACAGTCTTTATTCCTTCATTCCACAACTACCGTATTTGGTCCTTTCTTGGCCTCGGCATGACCACGTACACTGCCTGGTACATGACCATTGCTGCTGTTGTTCACGGCCGGGTAATAATTATTTACAGTGACTAATTAATGATCTTGTTTTTTAAAGTTAATAACAGCGAGTAAAAAACCCGTTAAAAATTGCTTTGAATGTTAAGGTTGAAGGTGTAACGCGCACGGCACCAACAAAGCTAGTGCTTTACTTCACGGGAGCCACCAACATACTGTATACATTTGGTGGACATGCTGTCACAGTGTAGGTTTTCTTGTTTATTAAATTTTCTTTTTAACCGAAGTTAATATTCCATTTTCTTACTTTCTATTGTCCTTTGGACTTGCACTTGTTTCTACACCGCTTCTGTTTGCAGCTTTTGCCGGCCATCTTGGGTCTCGAGTCCCAGACAAAATCATCCCAAATTTTTTACTTTTGTTTGCTGTGAAATAACATTTTCACACCCGTCCACTTCGCAATGGAGAATTGCACACTAGATTAGTCATATGTCATACTATTTACTATTTCACAACTGTGCCTTTTTTTATTTAATTTTTTATTTTTCCCTGTGACAGCTTGATTGTGACCTTAATCTAGCCTCCTTTGTCTTTTAATGTGTAGCATTTTTCCTCTATCATTGGCTTTAGGGCATTTTGGTCATTTTGTAAAATAAATAAATAAATAAAATTTCTTAAATCAACTAATTAATTGTGTGAATGGGTTAAAAAAAAATGTTGCAGAGAAATCATGCACGCCATGTGGAAGCCACAAAAGTTCAAGTACATATATCTCTTTGCCACCTTGTACGTTTTTACACTAACGATTCCGTCAGCTACTGCCGTTTACTGGGCATTTGGCGACCAGCTGCTCAACCACTCCAACGCCTTCTCTCTCCTCCCCAAGAATGGGTGGCGTGACGCTGCCGTTATACTAATGCTCATTCACCAGGTTTAATTCTAATTAACATTTAAATTTGCCCTTGTTAGCTCAATTCATTTGCTGAAAAGAAAATTATTTACCATGCAGTTCATCACATTTGGGTTCGCTTGCACGCCTTTGTACTTTGTGTGGGAGAAGGTAATTGGGATGCACGACACAAAGAGCATATTCTTAAGGGCACTTGCTAGACTCCCAGTGGTGATTCCAATTTGGTTCTTGGCCATTATTTTCCCTTTCTTTGGTCCTATCAACTCAGCAGTTGGGGCTCTTCTTGTTAGCTTCACCGTCTACATCATCCCATCTTTTGCCCATATGCTCACCTACAGAAAGGCCTCCGCCCGTCAGGTAAAAAATTGTAGTTATCTTGACATGTTAAGGGTATTTCGGTCATAGAATTTTTCTTTTTTTTAAAATGGGGGCACTCCGGGTTTGATGGGGATTCTCACACATTCCGCAGTTGACAGTGTGGTAGTGTGTGCCCCCAGTTGAGTGGAGAGAGGAAAAGAAAAATTAGTTAAAGAAGAAAAAAAGTAGCAGCAAGTGTACAAGAGCATTTAAGGCTTAGATTTGGAAATATTACGAGAAGGAATTGAAAGATGTATAATATATAGATAGATAGGTGGCTTGTCCTTTTCATTTAGTTATATTCTACAGTTGGCTTGTTGCAACTCTTGTCTGTGATAAGGCTTAGCTGTTGTTGCACTTGCACTTGTGGCTTGTGACTTGAGTTAAACTACTCACTCGACTCCAAAATTGGCTCATGTTTTTTTTTTTTCTAACACATTTGGTTTTTGTTGTGTGCTGTTGTTGCGTTGCATTTGCAGAATGCTGCAGAGAAGCCTCCATTCTTTTTACCAAGCTGGACAGCGATGTATGCCTTCAACACATTCATTGTTGTGTGGGTGCTTGTGGTTGGTTTTGGGTTTGGTGGCTGGGCCAGCATGACCAATTTTGTGAAACAAGTTGATTCATTTGGGCTCTTTGCCAAGTGCTATCAGTGCAAGCCTCCACCACCAGCATCAGGAGCTGCAGCAGCAGGAGCCCATCACTGAAACCCTCAAATCAAAATCAAAATCAAAATCAGATTCAAAACTCCAACATATTTTGCTCAATATCTTGTATCATACAACGGGGAAGAGAGCAACAGCTCCCTTACATGTGATGTGTGCTGGATTTTGCCTTTCTTTTTTTCTTTTTGGCTTAAATTATTAGTTTGATCAAATAGTGTGTTGAATCGTGATGATTCCTTTGCTATCAAAGCATAGGCTAATTAAATCAAGATATATATGTTTAGATATTTTTTTTCACTTTTTTGTGTTGGGGAATATTATAAAATATTATATTGCCATTGTTGTTATAGCTTGCAATGTTATTATTACTAGCATGTTCCCAAAGTACAAGAGCTTATAATAAAAACAGGAGAACCAAACGGTATGGGTGATGGGGACTCTCTTAATTTTTATTGTTGATGTACACGTGGCATGATCTTGAGGATTTGTATGTGGACATGTTTTTAATGTTCCCCTTTTGACCTTAGATTCTGTTCATGAAGTGGGCCGTGGACCCGCCCCCCTTCCCACATGGTTCGCACGTTACCGCATGTGTTTGTCACGTGCCACTATTTACTCCTCCATATTCGCTTTCCCTTGAATTCCCCATGTGATCGCATGCATGTACCCTCATGGGTTCACGCCTGATCTAACCTTTGATTGATTTGATTATTTGACGAGGGTTCATGCCTAATCTAACTTTTGATTGATTTGATTATTTGACTTCCCATTGAATCCCTTGACTCTCTTTTCCTTATTGGAGTTGTTATTTTATTTTCACGTGCTCCCGATTTTAAGGTGCCTCTTTAATTTTTTTTAATTATTATTTTAAGTAAATGTGTGTTGGTGTCCCATTGACAGTGCTGACGGGTGAGTTAATGAAAGTTTTGATTGGTGCTAACTAAATTAATTAAATAATTAAAGAATAATAATACCAAAAAGGTTCGATACAAGGCATGATTTGCTTAATTACCTTTCAGAGTTTGGTGGTCAAATCTTTGAACATCATATGTGATTTGGTAAGACATGCTCATTTTCACAGGTCGGCTAACAAGAATTGACACATCCTTATTGATGCAATATAATATGTTTAGTTGCTTTAATAATATCTAAGTGATAAAAGAGAATAATTACATAAAAACATAACAAACATTAGGGAGCATGTATAATCTCAACTGCCGTCACAATTGATTCCTTATTATAATTTAATTTTTTTCTATTTCAACTTTTTATGTTAAATAATAAAGCATTGTGGTTGTCATCCTATAAAATATAAAGATGATAACATTTTTGGCATGAAATCAATGAAAACAAGAGATTTAGGGTTTGAATTACGCTCATATAAATGGAGAAATAATTGAATTTTTGTTAAGCTATTAAGAAAACGTCATGTTAATAACATTTTCAAAAAAAAAATTAAGGCATGCTATAATGCTATATTCAAACCAAATTAAAAAAATCAGGGTTTTGTATTAAATATTTATAAATTTATGTTTAGTCATGCAAGATAAAGATTTTGAGTTAAATCGTCACGCAAGATAAAGATTATAAGTTAAATCAATGTGACATTTGAGAGAAAAATAGAAATGAATGAAATAAATTGTTAACATATGTGAACACAATTTGGAGATGCTTGGTGGGAGGGGAGCCGTCGCTTCAATGTTGAATCTGAAAGCAACTGAGGAATTGACTTGATGATAAATGATAAATCTCGCATTATAAGCATGAATGCAATGCCTCAACACAAATCAAGAACTCATCTCACAAGTTGAAAGTTTATCTTACATTACAATTTCCAAAATCATATATTATATTATCATACTAAAACTTTCTCCATAAGGTGAGTTTCTCATAGTTTAATACAAATCCATGTTGCTAAGATTCTTATAATTTCCATTACAAGGAACTTGGGCATAAGATTCTGTGCCACCATTATCCAAACCAGCAAGAAACTGCATAAACAAGTTTTCTTTTCTTTCTTTTTGGTATAAATTAAGAGTAATTAAGCTTGTAATCTAAGCATATAGTAACGAACTAAGAAGTGCTTTTACTTAAGAGATGCGAAGTACTTTTTATTTTACTAAGGTAGTGTTTATTTTTTTTTATATGAAATCTGAATTGGTTTGAATGAGCCTGAATATATACATCTGAAAAATATGTTTTTTTTTTTGACATCTAAAAAAAATGGTAAGTTATTTATTTTTATAAGCTCCAAACATCTAAATTTTAATATTTTTACACTTATGACTTTGAAAATGTTATATATACTTGAAGTTTAAATAAGTATATATTTATAATATTTTCTAGTGCAATAGTTTTTATATGTTATAAATTTTTATAAAGTAAACATTCAATATATAATTTATGAAAAATAATTTTTATAACATTATTTTTTTGCAACTTAACATAATATTTATACATAATTTAATAATAAAAGAATTTATTTAAAATTTAAATTAAATGTATGTTAATTATTTAATACTAAGTAAGGTTTAAAATCAAGCGAAATTATAATATAGTATCTAATAACTACGTAGAAAATAAATATATTTAATGAGGTTATTTGTGAAAAAAATAATTATTTATTCATGTATTTTATCATTCGTAGAAAAATTAAGAAATTTTATTTATTTTTATTCAAATGAAAATATTTTTCTATAAAACTTCAAATACCAAAACAAATAAAATAAAATATTAAAATATTTTAAATTAAATTAAATTAAAATTTTAAATATAAAAACAAACAACCTCTAAGAAGAATATACACGTGTGCATACGTAAAACCAATGACATATCTGTGTTAATAATTCATGTATGTGTGTGTGTATATATATAATATATGGATCTAAATCTGTCCCGGTAACTTTGTACTTCAGTTTCCTCGTCTTTATTTGAAGAATGACGTACTGTACAAACTTGCTCTCTCATGTGACATGAACCTAATTTTTTTTATTTTTCTTTTTGCCCTTTTGGAATTATTCGAAGAAGAGTCAAAGTAGTGAAGAATCTCAAGATGAATGGATGTTTCGTTCTTTTTAGGAGCCTGTTGGTCCATGTGTGTGTGCATTGTCTATTCTGTAAAATTGTAAATGGGTTATCGAATCCTCCGGTCTAGTGGCATAGCCAAATATTTATATCAGTATGGTAAAATTGCAGAATTTATTACCAATCGAAGGAAAAAATTTTTCTAGTCTTTCTTTATTGCTTCTGCTGTTTTATTAGTGTCTTTTTTACACACCTTGAGAAACTAAAACTTTAAGAGAAGACAGCCAAACCATGAAGATTGAAGGTATATACATGGTTTTGGGTATTTTTTTTACTTTAATAATTCACTTAATTTTGATCAATTATTAATATTAAGTCGCACATATTGACTAAATTAGACGATATGACGAGCAATATTTAGCTGAATTGATAAAATTATAAATGAATGATATTTGTGTGTGATTTAAAAATAAATTTTGCACTTGAATTTAATTTATTCAATTAATTCAACAGCACAAGTTTGTAACTTTAGTTATCTGGATAGAATAAGTCATTTGTAATTTCTTGAAACAAGTGGGGGGCAACTGCCCTGATTTGTCCCTTAGTGGTTCCGCCACTGCTTCATACAGTATCTATCTTATCGGAGGGAAAAAAAAAATGATGACACCAATTAGGCGATATGACGAGCAATATCGTCACGTAACGTTAATTCTAGTGGAACTACTATAATCTTGATGAAGATCAAGGATGATGATGGTGCACCGAAGTTACTTTTCCAAGATAATTTCATTAAATAATTGATGTGTCCTTAAGAGGTTTAAGCTACACCAAGAAATATCTTTCCACTAAAATTCAACTCTTTGTATTTCAATTAAATTTTGAAAACACGATATATATAGAGTATTTAATAAACAACTCGATAGCTAAAGTTTACAAAACATTGTGCATCAATCGTGAAACGACAACTCGGAAAGGAGCTGTCGTTTCATTACAAGAATGTGGATGTAGTACACAATATAGTGGGATGTATTTAGAATTCATGCACAAACTCTGAACGTACATCTGTTGTTTTTAGGTCCAATACTAATTGTTTCTCAACTCGGACTCATTGGGCCACTATTGAACACAATGAAGCCCTGAACCCATACAAAGCGCAAAACGGTGTCGAAGAAGGGGAAGAAGTAACGAGTCGTTCGTTGCCTTATCTTTGAAAAATTGGCAGACGAGGCAAGAGCCAATCAGCAATGGCGTCACTGCTAGTGGGAGCGCTACCAATAACTCCACAATCTCGCATTTCCTCTTCGCAGTCTCAAATTCTGGGCGCACCCCTCAGCCTCAACTGCTCACTTTCACTCTCTTCTACTCCCGCTCCTTCAATCCCCTACGGTCTGTATCTACTAACCATTTTAACCCTCTTTATCTTTAATTTTTGTTTCAATTTCCCTAATTTTTGTTTTTATTTAATCATTCAGTGTACTGCGGCCGCGGCGACAAGAAAACCGCCAAAGGAAAGCGCTTCAATCACTCCTTCGGCAACGTAAGTATTTGTATTTCTCACCGTTTGATAATGAGTAGCGAATTTCATTAAATACTATGTGATTTGGGCAAAAAATGAGGGGCCTAGATGCTATTGTGGGCCAGCTGTAGCTAAACATTTGTTTTGGTTGCTTGAGGAACTTGTTTGAGTTTGAATTTGATTCATCAGGCGAGGCCGCGTGACAAGAAGAAAGGCAGAGGACCACCACGAGTGACGGCACCCCCTGCTCCGCCGAGGAAAGACCGGTTTGATGATGGTGAGAAAATCCATATCGATCTCGACGAGTCTTTGTTCTCTAATTGATTGTGCAATGCTTCCGTGATTGTAATTTTAGCAGCGCTACCTTTGAGATGCTTATTATTATTATTATTGTTATTATGAGTTAATGAATTCTCAGTTATGTTCTTGTAAATTGCTTTTGCTCTATGAATTTGTAGTCGTAGAGAATATGCTTATAGTAATCGCGAAAACAATGCGTACTTTAGGAGGTAATGTAGGAGAAGGATAAGAGGTCGATATGAAGTACAAAAAAAATATGACACAGGAAAGTGTTGAGTCTTCATCTTGTTTTTCTGCTTTTGTTATCTTGAATGAAGTATCAATTTGCTAGAATGGAAGAAGCACATCTCTAGTCCCTAGTGGGATCTTCTGACAAGGAGAATATAGTTGGCTGACGGGATATATAGGATTACACATTAGATTGGTTCACCCATAAGTAAGTGTTTATGTGCTGGTGGTACATAAGCTGAAATACTTGATCATGATCTGTGGCAATTCACTATGCATAATGGACCCACCTATATTCCTGCATCTGATGGATTTTTCAGGATCTGTGTTGGAATATACTTCATGGTAGAAGAGATTGGCTTAAATAACAGAATAGCAGAAGATAGATAGTGCAATTTGATTAGAAAAAGTGATTACGAGTTTGCTTAGTCTTGGTTTATTGGAACTGCTTAGATATTATGTGTAGTGGTGCAAAGCTCTTGTATTAGATTGCAGAAGTGTGCTCTATTCTTCAAGCACCTTGCTAATGAAATTTGTTAATTTCGGCTGTAAAATTGGAAGTGATTCAAGTCAAATAGTTCTTGTTTATACACTTTTATGGTGCGTTTACTTGTCAGTAATCGGAATGGAAATCGGAATAAGTTAAATTGTTTTAAGTTATTAAAATGCCCTTATTTAATTATAGTAATAAATATTATTATTATTATTATTATTATTATTATTTGTAATTATTATTATTATTATAAAAATGAAATTAATAATAATAATAATAATAATTTAATAATGATAATATAAATAAAAATAAAAATAACAATAATTATTAATAATTAAAATAACAAAGTTAATATAATATTACTAATTTTCTTATTTATTATATGATTATTATTATTAAGAAAATTGTTTTCTTTTATTAGTAGTAGTAGGAATAATAATAATAATAATAATCATATAATAATTAATTATTATTATTATTATTCTCTTTTATTTTTTATTATTATTTTATCTCACCCTGATTGTTTTCTTTTTCTCCTCTTCTTCTTCTCTTTTTCCTTTTTCTCCTCCTTCTGCAACATTACTTCTTCTCTTTCAGTCTTTCTTCTTTCATTTTTATTTTTTATTTTTCATCTTCAAACTTTTTTTCCCCTCTTTTTGTCACTTCTTCATAGTTCTTTTTCTTCATTTTTATTTTTTTTCTCATCTTTTCTGTTTCTTCTTCGTCTCCATCTATTCTTCATCGGTGCCGTGTGATAAATGACGACGCAATTCCAATGTGTTGTGCTATAAGATCTGGATTGGGTTGTGAGATCTGGTTTTGGGATTGGTTGCTTGCTATGATTTTGGTTTCATTTTTTATATTTTTAATTATTCAATAGAGGAGAAATTTGTAATAATATAATTTAGATAAGGGTATTTTAAGGAGTTCAGGCTTGGGAATCTGACTCCCATTCCTGATTTCCAATATATTGTGGGTCCTACTAAAACCAATCCATTCTGTCCTTTATTTTTGTAAAAGAACACAAGCATGATTCCTTTTCAGATTCTTGAATCTGGAAAGTAAAAGCTGCCTTAATCCAAAGAAAAATAGGAAGTGTGTGTGGTAGCTCAATAACAAGTAAAAGTGTTTCTTATTCAAGCTACAAAAGGATAGAGACTCTCCCAAAATGAGACAATTCTATTGATTTCTTCATTGGCTACTCTTTTCCCTTGCTGTATGCTTTCAAATTGAAGAAGCTTCATCACTTAGTGGTCAATTTTCTTCAAGAATTTTATGTTCCTTGGCAAATGGCCCAGTGATCTGCTATTAGTCTTTTCATTACACTTCCCTCTTCAATGACTATTTTTCTTGTTCTCATGTTCCATAGGTGTAGGGCATAGTTATTACTGCTTAGCTGAAGCACCCTTGCCGCTACCCATTTTGATTCTTCCTCGGTTTCAGGTTTCTTGAAAAGCCTGGTTGTCTTAATCCAATCAATTGGATAAAAGGCACTAGGTCACATATGGGTAAAAATCTTGTGAGACTCTTTTGTCATTGTCATTAGAGTTGAGTAGGGCGAGAATTTACATAGAGTATACATATTTCTTCAGGACTTTAGACGATTTCCCAGAACAAAGCTGCAAGTAATGTATACAAAGATTCAAATTTCTCAGGGGGCTTTGTTGACAATGTGGTTTTTGCACGCACTTGAGCCTGAAGTGTAATGGCATTTACAGAGAAGAATTTGAAGCATGGGAAATAAATAAAGCTAAAGCTAAGTTTGCTGTTGACCTCTTTATAAAGATACAATATCTTGCTTTTTCTTGTTTTCTCGCGTTCGTGATACACACTTCACTATCTTCCATCATCACCGACGTGATATCAATCCTATAAATTTCGAAAGGAGTAAAATTCAACAAGGCTAGTTTTATTTTTTATTTTTGGTGATAATTTTTTTTGTTAATTGTGTTTTTAAGTGGGCAAACTGAAATTAGTTAAGAAAATTCAATTGATTTATCCTGCAAACCTAGACTAGGCTTTTAGAAGGAATTGAATAAAGAGAACAATTGAATTAGAATTAAGTATGGAAACTATGGCTTACGTTTTTTTTTTTCTATGAGTAATTTCATCAAACATGTGGCATGTATGAAATATATCTAAAATTTATTTTAACACAAATGCATGTTAATTCTACAAAAATTAATCTTGAAGTCAACATAAAAAAATTACAAAAGCATAAAATGGATCATTACATTAAAGAATTGAACATAAAAAATACATTTGTCCCCATTACTATTCCCCATTTACACAAAATTTAGGACCAAAAACAAATTGATCAAACATCTAATTTCTTTTCTTTTTTCTTTTTTTAATTAAATTTTTTTCATCAACTCTTCTTTACAGCATCTTTTTTCGTTTTGTTGGAATCATCGTGTGTTGACGGTACAATCTCAAAACCTCATTGTGTGAACATCCTATTCTTTATATTTCTGTTCAATTTTTCAATGTACTGATCCATTTCATGCTTCTACAATTTTTATGTTGATTTGACGATCAATTTTTGTAGTGTGAACATGCATGCATTTGTACTAAAACAAATTTTAGATATATTTCATCCATGCTACAAGTTTGATGAAATTTCTCAAGAAGGAAAAAAGTAAGCCGTAATTTTAGTACTTATTTTGATTCAATTATTCCATTTATTCAATTCTTTCTACATACTTAGTTTAGGTTTACCGGACAAATCAATTGAATTTTCTGAATTAATTTCAGTTGCAGTCATTTAAAAACACAATAATCAACAAAAAGAAATTACACTAAAAAAAATCAAGTTAGGCTCGTTGAATTTTACTCTTTTCGAAATTTATACAATTGATATGACGGTGATGACGGAAGCTAGTGAAATGTGCAAGAGGAACGCGATCCTTGATGAGGCTGAAAGCAACACGCGGCAGAAAAAGCAAGAATTTTTAGGATTAAGATTTTATTCCAAAACTATTATTATTATTATTTTTTTAAGAGAAGTGAAAAATAAAAATATAAAGGAAACAAATCTTATACATTGATAGCAAAAGAAGACAGCTTAAAAGCTGAGCAAGAAATCAGCTCAGCTCTGGATTTGTATCTACTTGTTATTAGGAATTATTTCTGGAAACTTTACACAATTTTATAAGTTCGACATGAAGGCTATTGGCAAGTACACAAAAAAATTCTTTAGGAATTATAGGTGTCTCGGCAAATGAGGCAGTGAGATTTAATCAGTCTATCTATAACACTTCCCTCATTAATTACTAATTTCCTTGTAATTTTGTTCCATAGATGTAACCCATAGGACTCCTTGCTCAACCGAAGTGCCGCTTCTTCCACCCATTTTGATTCTTTCTCCGTCGCGGGTTTCTTATAAAATCTTTCTATCTGAACCCAATTTGCTGGATAAAACGCCTTAATTCCCAAAATTGTGAGATTATATCCTGGTGTATTTCCTATTCTTTGAGTAACTCGCGTAATCAGGTAAGGTCCGTTATGTCCCCACTTGTTACCATCAAATGTGTTAGCAAATTCCTGTAAAAAGTCGAATAAAATCGGATGCCTCTTGTCAAAAACCATAGCTGCAGTATTTAATGTTGTCCATTTATGTGTCACTGGATTAACTTCTTGTGCACCAACAGAATTCCTCAAACCTTTGAAATCCTTCAGGATTATAAAATCTGTGTCCAAGTACACGCCACCGTATTTGTACAACACAGCTAGCCTTATAAGATTAGAAAATTGAACTGACAACGGATTTATACCAGGGTCAATTTTCCCAGTTTTAATCTCCTTCAACCAAGCTTCGGCCGGTGTGTTTTGTACTAGAGAGGTCAAATCCGGAGTGACTGCAAGGATTTTGAACCCACGGTCGAGTAATGGCTTCAGGATTTTGTACCCGCGTCGTGTGCTGAGAGATCTCGATATAAGGACTAAACAAGATTGTGGGTTGGCTTTCATTAGAGTATCCACAGCCAAGAAGTCTCTGGGTCCAAATGTTCGAGCCGGCGACAACCATATCATAAAGAACTGAATTGCACATTCGCTTTCAGAGAATTTCACAACTCTGTCGTGAAACGCTTGACTCAAGTTTGTTGACTTGAGAAGCTCGAGGTCCGGTAGTTTTTTTTTGAACCATTCCATTCTTTCTTCTTTTGTGGCATTGGCTGGTAGAATTAGAGGATCCGGAGTCTCATCATCTTCTTCCTCTTCTTCTAGTTCTGCGTTCATCCATTGTGCGGTCACATTATTTGAGACGACAATGGAGCTTGATTGATCAACTTTGAGAGCAGGGGGTGTTGCTTGAACTTGAAGTGTTTTGTTAGCAGCGGCTTGTGCATCATTATTGTGAGCTTGTTGTGGTGGTTTGAAGACTGGAGAGGATATAAATTGTGAAGGATAAAGACCAACTTTATAAATGGAGCTGCACGCATAGATGTTGAAAACGATTAGAGCAAATGAGACTGTTGAGAAAATTGGTGATTTGATAGTTTGGCTAAAGGCCTTGCCATCCAACATTTTTTTTTTCGTGATGCAACGGAAAGTTTGTAGGAACATAGATTTTGATGAATGTCTATTTATAATAAAGCAATTTTCCAAAACCATTAAATTCTACCAACTAGAAAGAAATTTCAACTAATATAAAAAGAATAAGGAATAATTCTAGTCCTAATTTGCATCAAAATGGTTGCTAGAAATATCTCTTCTACGTTAAATTAGTTAGAATATGATGATTATGTATAGAAATTTTAATTAATAAGACTAGGTTTTGTCATTTGAAGTTAGGGGCGGCTCTAGGGAAATTTGAGACTTTACGGGGATATCATCATAAATTGGATGTTTCACATTTTATGTAAAATAAAAATGGTACTTAATTTCTCATAGAATATAATGTATTTTCTAGCCTTTTGTAATAAAAAATTATTAGTTAAAGGGGAGGAGTCGAGGCAATCCTTCTATTTGAAGCATGGATGGTATCTAATTTAATCATTAGAAGTTTAGAGGAGTGAGTTTTTGTGAATTGTAATTGATAATAGAAAAATTTTGAATAGATTTTATTGTGTTAACAAAGAAATATGTTTTCTTGTTTTACTTGTTTGTGACATTTCGGTTGATTCCTCTATTGACTACTTCTTTGCTCTTTGTGTATGCCATCAATTGAAGATGCTTCATCAATCATCACTTAATGGACAATTTTAATCAAGAAATGTATGCGCCTTGGCAAATGGTACAGTGATCTGCTATTAAGTCTTTCCATGCACTTCCCTCTTCAATGACTATTGTTTCTTGTCCTCTTGCTCCATAGCTGAAGCGCCATATCTGCTTCCCATTTTGAAAAGCAGGGTTATCTTAATCCAATCAATTGGATAAAAGGCACTAGGTCGCATCTAGTTAAACGTCTTGTAAGACTCTCTTCTAACTGCCGTTAGAGTTGAATAGAGGGAGAATTTGCGTAGTGGATGCTGGGTACACATTTCTTCGGGACTTCAGATGATTTCCCTGACCAAAGCTATAAGTAATGTATATAAAGACTCAAATTTTTCTCTGAAGGCTCTGTGGACATTGTGGTTTTTGCATGTGCTATAGCCTAAACTTTATACAATGCTGAGTTTGAAAATAATCTAAACGTGAATTGATATCTTTGGCAAAGAAGAATTGAACATGATTTATGTTATGATAAAATACTATATTAATTATGTTCATTGAAATATTTATTAATTATTTAACAATTAAAATTTGTAAGAGTACAAATATAAAAGTACTGATTTTTAGAATTTTTAAGTTAAAATAAATTAATACTTATTATCAGAGATTTAGACACAAATAAATAAATATATTATTTGTCATTCGCATTAAGACAATTAGCTCTATTTATGATTAGACTAATTTAAGTTTATTCAGATTTCAAATAAAAAAATAAATGTCACCTTAGTGAACATATATAAAAAAAATTCACTCTCTGTAGGGGCATTTTTATGATTGCTGGCATGTCCCCTTGAATAGATTTAGGAAATTGGACACAAGTTCTTCTTAAAGCAATAATAGGCTAAGAAAAAAACCATGTTGCAATTTCTCATGGTTTTAAGGAAGAACGGCTGTTGCATTGGAGTGTTGTTGGTTTGCTTTATAAAATATGCAATATATTTTAGTGTACCAGTGGACATATCAAATAATATAATGATAAATATTTAGATTGTCTCCATATAGATTGATGTATTGAGACTTACTACAACAATCTTACCGCGCAAATAAGTGAGATAATAGAATAAAGATGTGATTAAGGATCTAACTAAATTAAAAATATAAACTAAATGCAATAAATAAAGCTAAGATTAACCACAAGGATATACTCTATGGCAATAAGATAGTTGTATTCTAAACTCACTTAATAGTTATTGACTACTTCTCACTTAAGGCTTGGTACTAAATGCAATAAATAAAGCTAAGATTAACCCACAAGAATATACTCAATGACAATGAGATAGTTGTATTTTAAACTCACTTAATAGTTATTGACTACTCCTCACTTAAGGCTCGGTTGGTACAATATTTACTAAAACACTGGATATAATTCTTCACGCATTCTTAGTTGTCGCACATTGGATATCTTATATCTAAAAATAACATAACAGTGACAAGTTGTTAAGCCAACATTTAGATATAGCATTAAACGTTTGAGGTGCCATTTATCCTACAAGGTGAATCTCTATGTCTAGTTCATTATTAATCTTAGATTAAGCATGACCATATTCAAATAGAGATTAACTCAACTTAGAAAATTAAATCTTAAACCATGTATTGTCTCGCCTTGTTCTACTAGATCAGACTTTTGTGAGGCTCTTATCTAGCTTGTATCTACTAAATAGGTAGTCAATCGAAATAGAAATTTACAATAAATAGAATCAAGACAAAATGCTATAACAAATATTAAGTAACACATATATATGTATAAGTCAAATAACCATTAAGTTCATTTAAAATTCAATTACTTAAAAGTTTATCTCATGATGAGCTTTAAAATAGTAACAAAGCAGGAGTATATCATCAAATACATCATCAAAAAGAGATTTAAAGCAAACAAATACAAAGATAAAGTTGAGATACGACGAGGATTAAAGTGTCACGCTTTAATCTTAGAGTATTCCTTCTTAATATTGTGGAAAACTCCTCTGTTGCAATTCTAAAAGTCTCCTTTTGAATCTTGTTTTTATGAGTAATGGCAGTGGATGATGGATGAGAATGGAGATTGTAAAGATGTGTTGAAAATTAGTTAAAGATAAAGATGGAGGTGGTGATGATGTGCTTCCTTAAAATGAGCCATTTTATATCTTAGAATTAAGGTAACCTTAACAGGAAATGATGACGCTTGTCACTATTTAATAATCTAAGACCACATGATATTTTGTATGTTGCCTGTCACTGTTTTGTCTGCACCTAACAATAGCAGTGCAACAACGGCTGCAACAATTTTTGTCTGTTGACACGTGACAAGCTAAACATTTTTTGTCTGTTTTGTTATCAAATTACTACAACAATTTCCTCCAACATTCTCTCTGTTTCAAGCTTGATTTTGTTGGTGTGTAGACCATTCTCTCTCTTATTAGATAATGATTATCTCTCTCTATATATAATAACAGGACTCTACTCTAAGAGTTTGGTAAGAGAGCTGAGGGTCTCTATAACAAAAGACTTCTCTAATAGATATAAATAATTCCCTAGTTTATATTAGGTTGCTATCTCTATATTACTCTTTATATCAATAATTATTGCGCCTTCTCTAATGCTTGATATCTCTCTATATATTGGCTAAGGCATCTATGGTATATGTTTGCATTAGGAGTTGAAGTGTCTAAGTAGCATGTGAATTGTGATATCCTTTAACTAATAAGATAATACATAAGATAAAGTAAGCAAATACTTAACAAGATAATAAATAATTACAAAATGATTATAATCGTACAGGTGATATATATGATTTTGGAATTTATCAAAATGAATCCCTAATTATATTAAATATTAAAACTTAAGCTTTTTGCCAGTTGTATTATCCAAGAAATCTTGCACGAACCCAAACATCTCCCAAGTAGATTTGGGCTGTAATGAATTTACTAGATAATTACCCTAGATCGCTTCTCCTACCTTCCGCAACACACTCACTGCAGTGAGCACCAAAAGAGTGGCTTAGGTCCACTTGTACTATATGATAAATACATTTATCTCATGACTGAGTGATATGATGTAAAGCCTATGATGATGCGAGATATGCTTTTGCATGACAACAGTAGTATAAAGCATAATGCCTTAGATTTCACATGTATGGGCATCGCGTGAATTTAAGAATTACATAAATATGTTATGCATGTCCTCTGTAACACAGGAAAGCATTTCAGCTAGCTTGCTTGTTTTCAGGATATGGTTCTACACGTGTAGAACATTACTAAGTTAATTTGTTTGCATGACTACTTTTGTAAGTAAATTGCTTGTGTTTGATAACGAGATCTAAGTGTATTCATTAGGCCTTTGAGGCCTTTTAGAATAATCTTGTTTGATTGGGCTTTTTGACTACAACACTATATGATTAGTTTATTCATGTGGCCTTTGAGGCCTTTTAGAATAGTCTCGTCTGATTGAGCTTTTTTACTACAATACAAAAATATGGGGTTTTCACTTGTGCATCCAGTAATAGTCTTGTTTGATTGTTGATACCATAATAGTCTTGGATGGGGATTTTTGCTTGTTGCTTATGGATCCAGTAATAGTCTTTTACTTGTATGGGGTTTTTGCTTTTGTGTTTGGTAACAAGATCTAAGTGTATTCATTAGGCCTTCGAGATCTTCTAGAATAGTTTTGTCTGATTGAGCTTTGTTTCGACAATACAAAAACATGGAGTTTTTATTTATGCATCCAGTAATAGTCTTGTCCGATTGGGCTTTTTGACTATAATACTATAATAGTCTTGTATAGGATGTTTGCTTGTTGCTTGTTGCTTGTACATCCAGTAATAATCTTCGATCCTGAAACCAAAGAACAAATCAAAATGGTCGATTTATGTATCTATCATATTAGATTGAATAAATTTTGTTGGAAGTAATTATGTATATTATATGTTAAATATTTAACAAAAAGATAACGCTTACAAATTTTAAAAGAATAAAAGGTTATTTTTCATATTAGACTGAATATATTTTGTTGGAAGTAATTATGCATATTATATGTTAAATATTTAACAAAAAGATAAGACTTAAAAATCTTAAAAAAGTAAAAAGATATTATTTTTAAAATAAAAAGATAACAATCCTGCATATAAGTCTTTCTTTGACTCTTTCCTTAAATTCACATAAAGTAGATAAACTATATAAATAATTAAAATGAAATTTAGTTAGAATAAAAAAGCTTCCACGTGTTGAGAGTGGGATTTGAACCCACGCCCTTTCGGACCAGAACCTTAATCTGGCGCCTTAGACCAACTCGGCCATCTCAACAGATTGGCATGGAAGTTAGCTTTTGATAAAATAAATGATATAGTCAATGAATCAAGAGCACCATTTTTTTAATTCACTTGGTTTTCCGTCATCGAATATTTGATGGTTATGTTATTGGTTATTCCTAGGATTTTTAATTTAATTTAACTTCTAATTAATTGATATTTGTAAAAATCATTTCCCCAAATGATCATATCGTCAGGAAACCAAATATGTATATAGGTCACCTAAGGCATTTACTGCCAATTTTTTTTATAAGTTACGTATGATACTCAGAAAGTTTATACTTCATATTAATTATTTAAGAATTTCTCAATTCTTCTCTCTGGTTGACTTTTCCAATAATTAACAACGCGGTTGCTCCATTTTTAAGATTTATTTTTCTCATTTATTTTCTCATATACAACCTTTTAGAATTGATTGAATATTTGACAGTACCTTATGATATAACCATAATTAATTTTTGAATTTTTTGCACTCAATGAGTTGTGTTTATATATATAAGCTAACATGAACTGGAAATATGAAATGCACATTAATAAGTTTTTTTTTTTTTTTTTCAAGCAACAAACCTTTATCAAATTGTTTAATCAAATAATTAAAAGGCTATTGGCAATTACATGAAAAAAAAAAAAACCTTCAAGAATTATAGGTTTCTTGGCAGACGAGGCAGTGAGATTTGATCAATCTATCTATAACACTTCCCTCATTAATAACTAATTCCCTTGTAATTTTGTTCCATAGATGTAACCCATAAGTCTCCTTGTTCAGCTCAAGCACCGTTTTTTCCACCCATTTTGATTCTTCCTCCGATACTGGTTTCTTGTAAAATCCCTTTATCTGAATCCAATTTACAGGATAAAAAGCCTTGAGTCCCAAAATCGTAAGGTTGTACCCTGGTGTATTTTCTACTCGTTGAATAACTCGCGTAAGCAGGTATGGTCCGTTATGTCCCCACTTGCTACCATCAAACGTGGTAGCAAATTCCTGTAAAAAGTCGAATAAAATCGGATGCCCTTTGTCAAAAACCATAGCTGCACCATTCAATGTTGTCCATTTATGTGTCACTTGATCAACACCTTGTGCACCGACAGCATTCCTCAGGCCTTTGAAATCTTTCAGGATTATAAAATCAGTGTCCAAGTAAACGCCACCGTACTTGTACAACACAGCTAGCCTTATGAGATCAGACAGATGAATTGACAATGGATTTTTACCAGGATCAATTTTCCCATTTTTGATCTTCTTCAGCCAAGCTTCAGCCGGTGTGCTTTTAACCAGAGAGGGCAGATCTGGAGTGACTGCAATGATTTTGAAGCCGCGGTCAAGTAATGGCTTCAGGATTTTATACCCACGTCGTGTGTCGAGAGATCTCGATATAAGTACTAAACAAGATTGATGGGTTGGCTTTCATTAGAGTATCCACAGCCAAGAAGTCTCTGGGTCCAAATGTTCGAGCCGGCGACAACCATATCATAAAGAACTGAATTGCACATTCGTTTTCAGAGAATTTCACAACTCTGTCGTGAAACGCTTGACTCAAGTTTGTTGACTTGAGAAGCTCGAGGTCCGGTAGTTTTTTTTTGAACCATTCCATTCTTTCTTCTTTTGTGGCATTGGCTGGTAGAATTAGAGGATCCGGAGTCTCACCATCTTGTTCTTCTATATTCATCGGTTGCGCGGTCACATTATTTGATACGAGAATGTAGCTTGGTCGATGAACTTTGAGAGGAGGGGGTGTTGCTTGTACTTGGAGAGTTTTGTTAGCAGCAGCTTGTACATCATTGTTATGAGCTGCACGTTGTGGGGCTTTGGAGATTTGAATGGATGTAAGTTGTGAAGAATAAAGAGAAACTTTATAAATGGAGCTGCATGCATAGATGATGCAAACGATTAAAACAAATGAGACTGTCGAGAAAATTGGTGATTTGATAGTTTGGCCAAAGGCCTTGCAATTCAGCATTTTTTCTGGTGATGAAACGGAAAGTCTGTTTGAACATGGATGGGGTCGAGTTTTGTATATTTTATATATGCATGTTGCTTTTTTAGGCTTCCTCTACCCACATCTCTATGTGCCCGCAGCATTGTATTCGTTGACTTTGTGAACTAAAAAGTTGTGGCAGCGCACAAAGAATCAGGATTTGAGCTTAATTCTTTGACATTAATTTAGGTTTAAGGCTTATTTGAGTTGAGTAGATATGAAAAAGCAAAGATGATGCAGCAGAAGTTAATATTTTATTAATTCTTAGAATACTGGAATAAAAGAATAATTTAAATTTATGTTGATTCTCAAGAATATTGTAGACTAAGGAGGTTAACATTCATTTATATTGCAGAATGCCAATGATTAATTAATTGAACTCAAAAACTCTCACACATCACTTTGAAAATTGAAAATATTAATGTAAGCAAGTCTGCTTGTAAAGACTATAAAAGAATTCTATTTATACTATTAGCAATTATCTAAAACCATTGACAATTATCCTAAACCATTAAGAAAAAAGAAAACTAATTGCTAAACATTAAGAAAAAGAAAATAAATCCTATTAACAATAACGAAACTACAACTAAGGATAAGGAATACTAATCCTAATCAGCATCAAAAAGGTTGTTAGAAATATCTCTTCCGTGTTAAATTAGTTTAGACCATGATGATTATGTATAGAAATTTTATTAGGATCAGATTTTGTCGTTTGAAATCAGGGGCAGCTCTGGGGAAATTTGAGACTTCAGGGGATACTGTAAAATGGATTTTTCACATTTAAAGTAAAATAAAAATGGTACTTTGTCATAAAATATAATTTATTTAAAATTTATTTTCTAGACTTTGGTGATATAAAATTATGTTACAGGGGAGGAGATCCTTCTATTTGGTGTATGGATGGCATCTAATTGAATCATTAAAAGTTTAGAAGAATGAGTTTTTGTAAATTGTATTTGAAAATAAAACAATTTTGAATACATTTTATTGTGTCTTAACAAAAAAAAATAATTATTTCCATCAGCATCCTTCTCTTCTACCTCCCTTATCAATACTTTGTCTCTCACCCACCACCCTTGCCACCACATGCACCACCACTATTGTAGATGTTGTTGTTGTTGTGTTTTTTTTTTTTTTAAAAAAAAAACTAATTTGTTATGTTTGAATATGTAAGAAAACAATGAATAACATTAATGAAAAAAATTTACTTAAGTCGGCATGGAACAGGTCAATCAAAATGTTGACTTCCAAATCTTACTGTTTGTAAAAAAAAAAAAGGTCAGACTTTAAACACTTATAAATAAAATATATCAACTTGGATTCATGTTTCTTCAAAGACAATTTTTGTAGTTTAAAAAGAGCATTCATTATATGTATAGATCATATACTATATAATCACACATATTTAGAACAAATCATTTCAGTAATTACTTGTTTGATGCACACTTTTATTATTAATATTGGCTAGCTAGCTGGTTTTCAAAGCTTCAATTATTAACTAATATTATATTCTTAATTACAAATTACGTACCTAAAAGATTACCTTATAATTCTAGAATAAGCTAACGTGCACCAATATTGTCTTTTTGTATTGCAAAATTCCAACTTCCTTAAATCAATTGAATCGCAAGGTGCTTTCAATGGCCGGCTTTTGCAATTTATTTTATACTTTTCAGATTTCCCCTTGTTCTTATTTTCTGTTTCTTAATCACCCGAAAAAGAAAATAAAATTACCCACTTAGCAAATGATGAAATCAGAGATTACAGAAGAAAATGACGAGGAGATTTGCTGGTTTACAGGAGCTCAAAGGGAAAAAATCAGGTACATAATAGAGCATCAGAAATCTCTGTATTGGTCTTCTTCATCGTCGCTATCATCTTCATCAGCATCATGTTCATCTTCCTCTTCATGTCGCAAGAAAAGCACTTTATTAGATTTAATGAAAGGTGGAAGCACTTCTTTAACGAGATTATTTGACATGGAGCATACAAGTTTGAGTACTTATTTTGATAATTACAGTGGCTCACCTGTGATAAAGCCTATATTATTATGGGGCAGTGATGCTGACGATGAACAAGCTTATGATCCATGGGAATCAATCAACCAGATGGGACGGCCAAGATTTGATCCCAGCAATGAGGGGTTAAGTAAATTTGCTTCTGATGGTAGCGGCTTCAGGAAGGAAGAGCCTGACGTGAAGAACAAGAAAGAAAAAATTAGATGCCACCGAAAATTGCGGAGAAAAAAGTCATTTAGAAGATTGCCAGGTTTTGAATTTTGGAGATTTAGAGGATTTAGATTTAGGCTGAGATTAAGAAAACTAAAGATTATGATTTGTGGTAGAAAAATGTAATGCTATACATAGAATACAGACATTATTTTTTTTCTTTTCTTTTTGATCTGTACAAGATTTGCAATTAATAATATGCATTTCATGTATATTGGGATGAAGAAACTAATTAAACAGAGGAACAAGAGTTGGCCAGCCCTAGCCTCAGCCCTACCAGGGAATATGAAGAACAGAGTATATAATATGCGCTCTACGTGTCTGTTAACTTGATGCAGAAGCATCAACTGTTTCAGCCTGAAAAATCTTCTTCTAAGAGCTGTAGATTTGATCACAAATGACGCAATGCTGTAAGATCATTCTCCCCATTACACTGCCCTCTTCGATGACGATTCTGCTGCTTTGCTTGTTCCACAAGTGAACTCCATAAGCCTCTCTGTTCAACTGAAGCAGCTTCGCATTTACCCATCTGGAATCAGCCTGGTTTTGAGGCATCTTAAATAGTCCTCCAATTCTGTTCCAGTTAATTGGATAAAAGGCGGTCGGTGGCAAGATTGTGAAATTATAACCAGGCCTACTTTCTACTCTCTGAACTACTCTGGAAACCAAGTAAGGGCCATTGTGTCCCCATTTGTTTCCATCAAAAGTGGCAGCAAATTCCTCAATGAATTTGAAAAGAAGTGGGTGGTTCATGTCAAAAATGAGCACAGCATTATTCAGTCTGGTCCAATTTCCTGACACCACATCAATGCTCTGTGCCCCAATTGAATTCCTCAACCCCTTAAAACTTTTTAAGAGTATAAAATCTGTGTCCAAATAAACACCACCATACTTGTACAAAACTGCAAGCCTTATTAAATTAGATAGATTCTGAGCTAATGGAATCACGCCAGGGTCTTTATTCCCACACTTCATTTCATCAAACCAAGCTTCAGCCGGAGTGTTTCTGAACAAAAACGATAAGTCGGGTGTCACGGCAGCAACTTTGAACTTTCCATCAAGCAATGGTTTCAAAACTCTGTACCCACTTGGGGTGTCGAGAGTTCTCGACAGAATCATTAAACATCCGTTGGGATGAGCCTTGAAGAAGCTCTCCAATCCCAAAACATCCCTTCTTCCGAACAAATTCGCCGGCGAGATCCATGTCATGAAAGCTTGAAGCTCACACTTGTGGCTGAAAAATTCAAGAACACGGCCGTGGAATTGCTCTGTTAAATTATCCGATTTCAAAATATCGAACTCCGGCAGCTTTTCCCGAAACCAAGCAGTTCTTTCATCTTCTGCGACATTAAGCGGAGGCTTTAAAGAATTCCCACTTCCGCTATCAGCTTTGTCTGTCTCTTCTTGTATTGACAAGAGCGGCCTGTTACTTATTTGTAACTTCTCCGAAATTTTTCCAGCTCTAGAAGCTGCAGCAGCAGCAGCAGAGTGAAGAGAATCATTAGAAATGATCACAGTATCTTCATAGATGATGACAGTATCTTCATAGATGATGAAGAATATAGCAATAAAAATAACGAGTGCCAGTATAGCTGATTTGACACGACGGCTAAGTAGCCTGTGAATGAACATGTTTTATAAACAAACAAATCACTTAATCAAGGGATTTTATGAAGAAAAAATGGAAAAAAAAAAAAGCGAAGCGATTATATAAACAATCAAGGAATCAGATGACCAAAAAGATTAAGCAGCTTGTGTTTTGTGTCTTCACTGTTGTTTCAGAGTTATTATTTTTTCTCTAGGCTTGTACACAAGTCTATGCTCTCTGAAATGGTCCAACTAAATTAGCGTGTGTTTTCGTTAGCGTCTTATTTGGAAGAAGTGGAAAGCCGCCATTGACGCATGAAAAGACAAAATATTAAATCATCACTTTATATGTTATGGCTTTTGATGGGTTTATAGGGCTAGCTAGATTACAGTAAACATGGCAGAGCATCAAGACGAATTGGGAAGAAGAAACTTAGAATTCATCGTAGACAAAAAAGAGAAAGAAATATTGACATAAGAAAGAAGATTTAAGAGAAGAATAATGTTATCTATCTTAAATTTTTAATTATAAATAATTATCTTAAATAATGTGACATTCATCAATTAGTTAGTAAGATAATATAATTTATTTATTTTAATTTTATCAGTCATTTGATGAATACCACATTATTTATAATAATTATTTAGAATAAAAAATTTAAGATGTGTTGCATTATTATTAAGAAAAATGGATGTGGAATTAATTTATTTTGATCCCATATAATCCTAATTATAATTTAACTATTATCATAAATAAAAAACCGTAATTGTAATATTAGATGATTTGAAAAACATCTAGAAATCTAACAGCCTTAGTATTACTTATCTTTTGTTTGTGAACATGCCTGGCGTCTTTAATTTAATTATGTCAATCGGTCAATATTGTTATGTTGTTGAGCAGCTGTTTCAAGACTTTGACTCCTCTACCTACGTACCTTAGGGGCCATGAATGAATAATACAAATATATACACGGAAAGGTTAAATATTAAAATTATTGACAATTGGATCCCTGTTCTCTTTATAACAAAAGTCCTTTCGGTCAAACGATAATGATCATCAGCATACGGTATGAAAACGAAGATAATTTAATTAGGGCGTGTTTGGAAAATTGAAAGTAATTTTGGCTTTTGGTCAAAAAATAATTATTTAGTGCAAACATCCATAATTTATAAAAATATGAATATATCACTATTAAGCTCTACAACAAGCTCTATTAGTGTAACTTAATGAGGTATACGTTGTTGTATACCTAATATGTATAGATTTTTTAAAAAAGTACTTCCAATTTTTTTTTAAATACTATGCTTACTTCATTTGAATACTTACTGATAAATTACTAATAATTTAATGTCAGATAAAATAAATACTTTTGAAACTTTTACATCCCTACCTCTATTTTTCCACGTTGGACTTGAATTAAACAATAGGAAAACAATTTTCCTTTCTCGTGAAACATGCAGTTTACGAATGTTGCGACACTGAGGGGACAGGCTATATTTTCTATTTCTAAATGGACAAACATATACTTTTCAAATCATACATAATTCCTTATGGATGATATGATTCAGTACCCCCACAATGAACAAATTTTTGTTCAGTTTTTATGTCACGTTCATGCATTACGTGAGACAATAGAAATTTGGCAGGCAAAGCCGAATCAAGATTATTGAATATTTGATCATATAACCACAGATTCAGTTGTCAAAGTGTGCTCAATGTAAGGTTGGCCTGGGCCGGCGCTCGTCGTATAGGCCCCTAGACGCTGCTATCTAGCAATTCTCTTCCTAGCAAAAAGTACCAAAATATATACAAAATTATTAATTACTTCAAAAATATTTTACTTTATACAAAACTCAAGCTTTTAAAATAATTTACTGGTGCTATTTTATTAGTTAATTATTAATATTTAATTAAATTAATAAATATGTTTGCGATATGACAATATCTTTAGAAATTTATGAACTATGTATCAAATTTATGTCACTTACATATGTGGTGTTAAAAATTATTGGACTCATTTAAGAACATTATATTATATAGGTTATAAACTGAAAAAATTAAATTATTATGGCACAAAAGCATGAGTTTTTTTTTTCCAGCAATTTAGTCATTTTATGATATAAGAGTAAAATAATTAAATTAAATTTATTTTAAGAGTAATCTTAATTAGTGGTCAAAGGTGGTCAAGACACTTAAGACTAAAAGAAATTAATTAAGTAGGATTTAATTGATTAATTGTCCAAACATCTTTTTTGAATTAATAATACTATACATCTCAATTTTTTTATTTCAAATAACCATATTAAATGATGTGACATTCATTAACTGGTTAGTAAAATTAAAATAGATTAATTATATTATCTTATCAACTAATTGATGAATCTCACATTATTTGAGATTTTTATTTAGGATAAAAAATTTGAGATATATAATATTACTCCTTTTGAATTTCTTAAGAGTTATATGGGTTTTTTGTAATTAAATTTTAAAGTAGTGTGAGTTCACACAAATTGCAAAGGGAAAATATCAGTGCACTTACTCCGATGGAATAATAAATACTACTAGATCTCAGTCCCAAATGAAATGATCAAAATATCCCTTTAATACTAACTTGAGAGCAATACAAATCTGAGAGTATTTGCCTTGAGATTAAAGTATCCTTAAGGGGACATCTGGGTTGGCGACCTCTAGAAGTGAATATTAACTTCTAAAGGAATAAGTTTTGACGGTGAAATGATAATTGTAAGAAGTTAGGGCCCTTTAAGTTATTACCCTTTTTTTTTTTTCCTAGTTTGCAGCACTTGTTTTGTTTTATTTTTTCAAAGATCATTAATTATAATTCTACAATGTTCCAGATGAGAGATTTCTTGTGAAATAAACAAGGAGAGAGCTTGTAGTTTTTAAAGAATCAATTTTTTATCAATTTATTCATAATAAAATATGTTTAAAGAGTACAAATTACACGAATAAGTTTATTTATTACTCAATTTATTTAAGTTAACGAACTATTAGATGAATTTACCAGAATTTTATGTGATATTTAAAAAAATAAAAATTTCAAGATATATTAGAATAATTTCTTAAAGAAAAATTTCTAAAGTTTGGTCCCGTATGAGATTTTCTTTTCATGCAATTTATTATAAAATATCTTGGCAGATGAGATGTCACTGACACCAAATATCATACATATATCCAGAAGAAAAGATAAAGAAATAAATAAAATAATATAAATTTTTTCTCCCTTAATCCAAATATCCTTTCCCTTAGTTTTTTAAGAAAATATCCTTCTAATCCAATCAAATACTTACTCGTCTCTTAAGATAATCTCGCATTAATGAACAGGTTTTAATTAAAAAAATTATTATTTACTATTAACTCTTTGACAACGTCCTTAAAATTCTAATAAAAATGAATGTGAAGTTTTAAAGTCTTTGGGTCATTTTGAAGGTGACGTGGCCTGATTCCAAAGAATTAAATGTTAACACGAAATGTTGAAAAAGATCTTTCACATTTAAAGATATTTTTAAGGAAAAAATTAACGTGAAGCTGTGTATTGAGCTGGTGAGACAGTTTAATGGTATTTTACAATATAGTATAGTAGTGGATCCTCTTATGAGATCTATTGATATATTAATATTAAATTTAATAGGTCCTAGATTTGTTGTTAATTTTATAGTAGAACTCATTGCTCTCGTAACAGAATAAAATTGAGCTATCTCACCATTTTAGCAAATGGAGGTGATAAGATAATTCCCCACGAGTCCTCGTTTTTTAAAAGAATAGAGATAAAAGCTTTTTTTTTTTTTTTTAATTTGATCAACCTAATGGTTTTGCCAAACGTCAACTTGTGTGTTTAATTTGTCTTTTAGGTTTTATTTTTCTATTGGCCCAATTGAAAGCTTGACATGATAAGATGGAATCTTCAAAATAGTTGCTCCTTGTCATGTAACATCATCGGCCACAACATCAGCAGGACCTCCACTTTGGGGTCCGTAGATTGAGCTTATGAGCTACATTTCTCCGATATAGGCCTATAACTTATTTTTCGAGGCTCTCGAACAAAAAGAGAATATGGGTTATGGTCACCTTATTGCTATGGGACTGTGAATTGTCATGAAATTCCTCATTTTGGGCGTCAAATTTCTACTAAAAATTTCTTTCCTATTTTTAAGATTCTGGTTAGATTTTTCTCTTTTTTTCATTCTTTCTGAAAATCAGGTTTAAGTATTTTTTTTTTTAATTTTCATAATTGATTGACCTATTGTAATAAATTTTTAACAAACGGGGTTGAAACTGAACTATGAGACGATTGATTATTACTATAAAATTTTATGTTTGAGAAAATCACATTGTTTATCTTTTACTTCCATTTTGTGTCGACTAGATTAGCACCTAGCATAACAATTGCCAATTAGATCTAAATCAGATGTTCTATTTTTTTTTTAAAGATCTTTTAATGCATAAAAATGAACTGTTTTTTTCAATAGTAAATAAAGAATTGTTAAATGAGAAATACTATCTAGTAAAATATTTATTTTTTAGTGCAAACATTCACATTTAAAAAATATAAACTCAATGAAAGATATCTTAAATTGAGTAATATTAGAAATACTTAATTCCTAAATTTCTATCTAAGTGATGTCAGATTTGTGTCACAGTGCAATGTGTAAAAAGTTCACTTAAAATTTGTAAAAATTTATCTTTCACACCATAAATTACACACATATACTACATTACTCATTGTTTTGGAGAAAATATAGAATATCTATTATTATTTTAAGATATTTTCAATCTAAATTATTGGATAATATAAATTTTAATATAATTGACTTTTTGAAAAAATGATACTCACAGTAAAATTTATCTAAAATCATTATTATTATTATTATTTTATTCTCTCTCTCGCCTCTCCCAGTCTCTTCTCCATAACCGTAAACCCCACCACTTCATCAATAATAAGTTCATCATTATCACCACCATCACTTATCTTCTTCACCATTAATCTATCACCTTCATTAACATATAATGAGTTTAAATGTTGAGTTTTTTGAATTTTTATAAGCAAGTGATTTGTTTTGTTGTTATTGATAGTAATGCTTCTCAGTTTATGTGATAATCTAAGATTTTGTATAATTTTAATTTAGAATTTGACTAGGAGTTAATATTTGATTCAAATTATGAATCATTTAAAAAATGAAAGAAATTTGATAAATGATAAATTAATCTATTGAAAATTTGAGAGTGAAGAAAAATATTTATTATTAATTATGTTATATTCTTAGTATTAAAATAAACAATATTTATTAAAAAATGAGAACTAATCATATAAATTGAGAATGTCAAATATCACCACACTTTAATTTTATTTTTTTTAATAGCCCACTTGAAAGTCTGACATGATAAGAATCTTCAAACAAATCGTTTGTCCTTGTCATGTAACATCATGAGCAGGAGATATAAGATATATAATTTATCATTTCGAAACTTTTCATAAAAAAGAGAATATGGAACATAGAGTGACCTTATTGTTATGGGAGAGTAGTTGTCATGAATTTCCTTTATTTTGGACATTAAATTGCTATTGAAATTTTCTTTCCTATTTTTGAGATTCCTTTTAAATTTTTATATTTTTTCTTATCATCTAAGTGTTACTTTTTCTTTTGGCAATTGAATAGACCCATTGTAATAAATCTTTATAAAAGATTGTTAAAACCCTAGTTACGAGACCATTTTTTATTACTATACAATTTTTCTCTTTGAGAATATGGCGTTGTTTATCTTTGCTGCCATTTAGGGTAAACTAGATTCGGGATTTAGCACAAACAATTGCCAATTGGTTTTGTTGGAACCAAGATCAATTCAGAGCTGATTTTTGATGCCCAAGATTCCCACCGAAAACTCAAGATTAAGCTTTAGCTTTATGCAAAATATAAACTTGATGTGCAAAACTAAGTAATGGAAGATTAATAGATTCAAAACCTTGAGACTAGAACAGTCACTATGCAAATTAGACACAGAAAATTTATAGTGTTTCGATCACTGACTGATCTACATTCACTGTGAGGAAAAAAGTAAGCTTTCACTAAACCGAGTTTAACAAGATACAATATTCATGAGAAAATGTAATTGAATCAATCACCATTGATATTAAATTACATGACCTTTTATACACTGAGAAATCGACCCCTAAAGGAGCTTCACCAGCTAGCTGTATTTCTAGGTTCGTTGCCAACAAACCCAAAAATTTCCCGCCAGTTAAAACAACCATAACAGCATTTGCAATGGCTGTTGAGCATGTGTCAGCAAGTGATTTAATTCGTTATTCAAAACACTGTATTTGGCTGCCGTTTTGCTTAAGCAAATCACGTAAAAATCATATGACTTGCTTAAGCTATCATCCGATATTTCATCTTCTGCATACAGCTCTCCTGAAACTTTAAAACTGACATGTCACTCAGCACACCTGATATCGACTGACTTGTAAGCTCAAACTAGAATTTACAGATTGAGCTTCATCTCTAACATTCTCCACCTTGAACTCAATCAGCTACTACTTGCTACCCTTTTCTCACAACTCAATCACATGCTAACTCTGATGATGTTGGTTGAGCTCAAGCAGAACTCAAACTTAGCACCAAGCACAGGTTTGGTTCGCATATGAGCAAGGTTGTCATCATTATGAATTTTCAATAGCTTGACTACCTATTTTGACACCTCTAACCTGATAAAATGAAGCTTAATGTCAATATGCTTTGTTTTTTCATGATGAATCTGATTCTTACTTAAACAAATTGCACTTTGACTATCACAGAAAACTGTGATATGCTTTTGTTCGAACCCCAACTATGTCACCAAACCTTTAAGCCAAATAGCTTCCTTGATGGCTTCTGCTGTAGCAGTATACTCTGCTTCAGTTATTGACAAAGAAATAACATTTTGTAATGTGGCTTTTCATTTGATGGTACAACCATTTAGAGTAAACAAATAGCCTGTCAAAGATCTTCTTTTGTCTAGGTCTCCTGCATAATCAGCATCTACAAACCCAGAAATTCTGACTTCACTTTCTGTTTTAGCTCCATATATCAAACCATAGTTAGCTGTACTATTGAGATATCTCAGAATCCAGACAACAGTTCTTCAATGTTCTTTTCGAATTTGACATATATCTACTCACCGTACTTACAGCATAAGCTATATCAGGCCTGGTTAGAACCATTGTATACATCAAACATCCTACAGCACTAGAGTATGGTGTCTTAGCCATTGCAGCTTTCTCCTCATCAGTTTTGGGACATTGCTGATATGAAAGTCTAAAATGAGATGATAATGGAGTTTAAACATGTTTTGCAAACTTCTCAACTACTATTTTGATGCATTTATGCTGAGTTAAACATAATGTTCCTTTATGCCTGTCTCTGATCAATTCTACACCAAGGATTCTTTTTGCTGACCCAAGATCCTTTATTTCAAAAACTTCACTCAGCTGCTGCTTAAGCACTTCTATCTGACTCATATTCTGATATGCTATCAATATATCATCAACATATAGCATCAGATAAATCTTGCTCTCATCTTTTAAGTCTTTGAAATACACACAACAATTAAAATTACTCCTCTGAAAATCATGTTCTGTCCTGAACTTATCAAATCTCAAGTACCATTGTCTTGGAGATTGTTTAAGTCCATATAAAGACTTCTTTAGATGACAAACATGATTAGTCTTTTTTGGATCCTCATAGCCTTCAGATTGAGCCATTACAATCATCTCATCTAACTCACCATGAAGAAAAGCAGTCTTTATATCCATCTGTTCAAAATGCATATTATTTACTGCAACAAGTGCTAATATAATTCTCATGCAGGAGTGCTTAACCACTGGAGAGAACACTTCAGTAAAGTCAATGCCCTCCCTCTGAGTATAACCTTTAACTACCAACTTAACTTTATATTTTTGTGGCTCAACACCAGAAATTTCCTTCTTAATTTTATATATCCACTTGCAGCCAACTATTCTCCTATTATCTGGTCTTTTTATTAGTTCTCAGGTCTGGTTCTTGATTAATGAATGCATTTCCTCATCCATAGCTTTCTTCCATTCTTTAGACTTATCACAATTCAAAGCTTCTGAATATATTTTTGGTTTATCAGTTTCAATCTCATGTGCTACTGTTAATGCAAATGCAATCAAATATGTATATGCATATCTCTTTGAGGGCCTTATAGTTATTCTTTCTCTATCTCTCACTAGTTGATAATATCTGACTTCTTGTTCACCATCAGATTCTCCTTCTGGTTCAGAAGTCTCAATATCAGACATTGCTTCTGGTTCAACCCTTTGTTTCTGTTTTGTACTCTGACTTGATAGCTCCACCTCAAGTCTTCTTTGTGTACATGTCTTCAAGCTTCTTCCATAACCTAGCTGCTGTCTTTTTCCCTCCAACTTCTCTGAGTACTCCATAACTAAGACTCAAGATTATAGTACTTTGAGCTCTGTCTAAAACATTTGCTAGATCTTCATCAGACACCTTTCTTGGTTTTTGGATGATGAAGCTTCAGTAAGTGCCTCATCTAACTCTTGATGTACCAACAAGGCTCTCATCTTGAGTCTCCATAGGTGAAAGTCATTTTCACCTATAAACTTCTCTAAATCAAGTTTTGGTGCAGCCATCTTATGATCCAGAGTTTAGTAGTACGCTTTGATACCAATTTGTTGGAACCAAGATCAGTTCAGAGTTGATCTTTGATGCCCAAGATTCCCACCGAAAGCTCAATATTAAGCTTCAACTTTATGTAAAATATAAACTTGATGTGCAAAACTAAGTAATGGCAGATTAACAGATTCAAAACCTCAAAACTGGAACAATCATCATACAAATTGGACATAGAAAATTTATAGTGGTTCGGTCACTGATTGACCTACATCTACTGTGAGAAAAGAAGCAAGCTTTCACCAAACCGAGTTTAACAAGATATAATATTGATGAGAAAATGTAATTGAATCAATCACCATTGATATTGAATTACATGGCCTTTTATACATTGAGAAATTGACCCCCCAAAAGAGCTTTACCAGCCAGCTATATCTCTGGGTTCATTGCCAACAAACCCAAAAATTTCCCACCAGTTAAAACAGCCATAATATCCTTTGCAATGGCTGTTGAGCACGTGTCAGCAAGCGATTTAATCCGTTATTCAAAACGCTGTATTTGGCTGCCGTTTTGCTTAAGCAAATCACGTGAAAATGATATGACTTGCTTAAGCTATCATCTGACATTTCATCTTCTGCATACAGCTCTCCTGAAACTTTGAAACCGACATGTCACTCAGCACTCCTGATATCAACCGACTTGTCAGCTCAAACCACAATTTACAAATTAAGCTTAATCTCTAATAGGTTTTAAATGTGATGTTTTAATTTTTGTTTTCTTTAAATAGCTTGTTTTAATGGCTTAGAAAAAGAACATTTTTAATTGTTAAAAAAAAGAAAGAATTGTGTAATGAGAAATACTTTCTAGTAAAATATTTTCTTTTTAGTGTAAACAACTGCATTTAAACAATACAAGCTCATTGTAAGATACAATTGAGAACTGAGTAATGTTAGACATCTCAATTTTTAATTCCAAAATTTCTCTACAAGTGAAGTTACAATCATAGGAATGATGAAATGCGTAAAAGCATTTACTTAAAGTTTTTAAAAAATAATCATTTAAACTATAAATGACACATATATACCATATCACTTATTGAATTGGGAGAAAAATATGAAAATCTAACAGTATTTTAAGATATTTTTTTTATCTAGATTCTAATTGGATAGTTTCAATTTTATTACAACTTTTTTTATTTTAAATTTTAATACAGTTTCTTTTTGAAAATAATGATACCCACAATAGAATTTATCTACAAAGAATTTGTGATTAGTAAAACTCATTTACAAACATTAATTTTTGAAGATGTCAAAAGACAAAAGTTCTTTAAACTACATAATAATGTAATATTGGAGTATGATTTACTAACTGATTGTCATGGATAAAAAGGCTGCCTTGCAAGATAACAATTTACAATTTACCTGCGGTAGCTTAAAAGACTGTAAACTCTTAACTACAAAGTTAATATAAACATGAAACATGCATACATCCAGGTCCCTATCTCTTTGCAATTTCTCAAGGAAGGGTATAATTTGTCTATTTTGTTTCAAAATATTCCTTAACTCTTATTTGAAATTTTATGAATTACATTTTAGTGTTAAAAGTTTCGTACCCCATTCTACTCATTCAAAATCATTATTACAAGGTTAATTTGGTCATTTCAATAGGGATCCCGGATCGGATCAGGGACTTATTTGATACGAATGAAAAGAATATGTCCTTATTTAAGGAAACTTAAAAGATCGGGACCTAAAAAGTTATCATCCCAATAGATAATTGGAGGGCTAATATAATTTGACTAAAAGATAGACTAAATATATTAAAGCTTAATGCATGGGTGTGATGTTAAGGTAATATATTACAATTCTATTAAGTTATAATTTAATTTATGCATCAATTGTGGAATAATTGCTAGTTGAGTTCTTTTGCAAGTGTTAATGTGTTATGCTGTAAGATAAGGAAGGTAACACAGATCAAAGTTTGTAGCCCTTCTAGAACCAATCAAATATTCCAAATTAAATTGAATTTCTAATATGTCATCACCAATATTAGAAGTGAAGAACAATGTTTTTCAAAGGTGAAATCAAATATAAATACAAGAGTTTATACATTGTTTACAAAATCTTCATTAAGGGCTTTGACAAAAAGTGCTAGCCATGTAGCCATTATTATGGAACTTGATTGCTTGTATCATTTTTGGGGCTTCTTGTAAATATTCCATGATACCATCTTTGGTCATCATTCTATCGCTTAGCAATTCAGGTGAGCATAGGATTCCAACTCTGTTGTCTCTTTAGCTGTCAAGCTTAATTATGAACGGTCTGATAAAACTTTTATCAATTATATGTTATATATTTAATCTAATATTGTTGGATCTTTAATCCAATATTAGGTTTATATGTGAATAATTATGTATTGTGGGCTGTCATATAAGATTAATCTTAATTAAAAGTGATATATTTAGGTTTTCGATAATTTGCGCTTTAATGTATCTAATAAGGTGTGAGCTTTAATGTGTAGAGACTAAACATGTGTAATTACTATTTCTATGATGGGATAAAATAGGAATACCTAAAGTAATAGGAAAAATTATCTATATAAGTGGTTATAATTCTCAGGTCACATGTATTTTTCTATTCTTTTTGGTATCCCATTATCAGATTGAATAGATAGAAAAGCTAAAGAGCTCTCTAAGATGTACGTGTTGATCTGAAAGATGAACCATACTACTCCAGAGAGTAATTCAGTGTTATAGATCCCGGTATGCTTTCGAATATTTTTTATTATTGATTCTTGGTGATACAACATGAATGTTCCTGAATTTTGGTGATGGATTTCACGATAGGTTTAATTATTCTAACAAGTGGTATCAAAACCTCTTTATATTAGATAATTAAAAATCAATTTTTTTTGATTATTGGTTAAAGTTTTGAATGTTCTTGAATTTAATGATTCTATATTATTGAGTTTGAGAACAATTGGTGGAAACATATTCAGTTTCTAAGATTTGAAAAAGTTTCAATTTTTTTAAATTCAGGAAATTTAGAAATATGTATATTCGGTTTTTATGTTTTTGTGGTTGGATTACGAATTAAAATTGGGAATTAAGATAAAATAAAATTAAAAAGATGAAGAAAATTAAAATATTTGATTATTCAATTTTGGAGAACTTGTGGTCGGCACATAGAAATTAATTTCCTTAAGCATATGGCCGGTGGGTCATAAAGCGTTGACAAGCAAGCAAAGCACCGACTATGGCTGTCGCATGAGGAGGTTGAGCAATCTGTGGCAAGCAAAGAGGCAGCCATGGCCGTCGCATTAGGATGCCACGCTAGTTGTGCGAAGTTAGAAGCACCAGGCTCTAGATAAAAGTGCAGTTGTGGCTGTTAGGCATTCGTAAATGAAAGCCATGACTACCAGGCTATGGCAGCCAAAGGAATAGCGGTGATCATGAAGTAGAAACGAAAAGAAAAAAAAAAATGGGTTAGAGTTAGGTTTTAGGATCCAGGTCGGGTTAGGTAAAAAACCTAACCTAAGTGAGATTTTTTTTTTTTTAGTTTTTCATTACGGGTCGGTTATTAACCGGTCAACAATTGAATGGTTGATAGTCAGTTGCTGATCATTCACCAAGATTTGACCAATAAACTTTAAAAGTTTTTTAATTGATTTTGGGTAGTTTTTTGGCATAATTTTAAATTGGTATGGTAATTTATATATTTTGTGATAAATTAATTAAAATAAAATGTCACCAAAATGATCTCTCTTGTGAAAATAATTTTTTTTTAGAATACAAATGGTTGTGTAAATGTAATTTCTATAAGTATCAATCGGCCTAAAAGAATATCCATATTTGATAGAGTTGCATGTGCACCATTGGTAATAAACACGTAATGATTATTTGGTTTTACATGTGAACAATAAATCGATCTAAAAGAAGATTTATTGTTTCATATGTTCTTATTACCAGTGTTTGATTACTGCACTAAGATATCACTTACAAGTTAATATTTTGTCCAAGGATGAAATATTAATCGAGTGCCCAATATCTTAAGATGAGATTTATCTTTATTTGAATTTATTATTGTTTTGAGACTTACAAGAGCTTGTATGCTAGTTTGTTGTTCTCTGTTCAGTTATGACTCCTGATAATATTACTGTCAACATCAATTCAATTCCTATGCTAAATGGCTCTAACTTCAAATCATGGCAAGATAACCTCTTAATAGTTTTTGTAGTCATAGATCTTGACCTTGCGTTAAGGGTTGATTCTTCCTCACCCTTACAGATGCAAGTACCCCTGATTATAAAAGGAAAACAGAAAGGTGAGAGAAATCAAATTACATATGTATAATGATCATGAAAAAAGCCATTCTAGTAGCATTCAGAGGCTCTGTGTCTGAAAAGATAATTACAGCTGAAGAATTCCTTGTAGAATTAGGAAGATGTTTGTAAAAGACAAAATGACAGAAATAAGTACGCTCTTGAAAAATCTAATTTTAATGAAGTATAAGGACAAAGAGAGGAAAAAAAATAAGGAAATTGCAGATACAATGCCTCAAATGAAATAACAAAAGAAACTAGGTGATCCAGAAAGCACTAGTTATTTCTTTTGTGAAGCTGAAGAGCATGCTTTGATTTTTTATGAGGTTAATTTAACTTCGGTATCTAGGCACACGTGGTGGATAGATTCAGGTTTAACTACTCACATCAATGTGTCTATGCAGGTTTGCCTAAATTACTGAAAGCTCAGTGATGGTGAAAAATACATCTATGTGGGTAATGGTAAATAGAGGTTGAACCACTTAAAAATTTAGATTATTATTAAAGACCAAATTTTATTTGGATATTGATGAAATATTTATTGTTCCGTCTTTTAGAGGAAATTTGATTTCTATTTCTGCTTTGGGCAAATCTGGTTATTCTTGTTCATTTGAAAATGAAAAATTCAATTTGTTTCATAATTCACAATTGGTTGGTTCTAGATTTTTGTCAGGCAATGATAATCTCTACTTAATTGATATGATTGCTTCATTTGGGCAAATCTAGTTATTCTTGTTCATTTGAAAATGAAAAATTCAATTTGTTCCATGATTCAAAATTGGTTGGTTCTAGATTTTTTTTCAGGTAATGATAATCTTTACTTAATTGATATGATTGCTTCATTTAATAAATCCCTGCAATTGAGTACACTAGGTATAAATAAAAAATTAACCAATGAGAATTGGGTTGCATTATGGCACAAGAGAGTGGGTCACATCTGCCAATAAAGAATAGAGAAACTTGTGTTAGACGGAATTCTCGGTCCCTTAAATTTTATAGATTTTAATGTTTTTGTTAACTTTATAAAGGGAAAACAAACCAATAAAAGGAGACTTGAAGCCAATAGAACTTTGAATGTCTTAGAATTCATAAATACATATATTTATGGGCTATTTGCTACAGTTGCTTGGAACGTTCAACAACATTTTATGACGTTCATAAACTATTTTTTAGATATGACTACATATATCCCCTTTATGAAAAGTCGTAGTCTTTGGACATGTTTAAAAATTTTGAGGTTGAAGTTCAAAATTAACTTAGCAAAAGAATCAAAAGTGTCAAATCTAACCGTTGTGGTGAGTATTATGGTAGATATGACGGTTCATGTGAACAATGTTCAAAATCATTTACTAAGTTCCTAAAGGAATGTGGTATTGTCCCACAATATACTATATTGGTTTCACCTACTATGAATGATGTTGCTGAAAGACGAAATAGAACACTTAAAAACATGATGATGAGTATGACTTGTCATTCTACTTTACTAGAATAACTATGAGGAGAAGTACTTAAGACTACATTATATATCTTTAACAGGGTTCCAATTAAAATGACTGCCAAAACCCCTTATGAACTTTGGACGGGCCAAGAAGCTTAGTCTAAAGCGTTTGTATATTTATGAATGTCTAATTGAGGCAAGACCTTATAGGCCTAATGAGAAGAAACTAGGCTCAAGGATAATAAGTTGCTACTTTATTGGATACTTTGAAAGATCCAGGGAGTACAAGTTTTATAATCCCACAACTAAATTGATTTTTTAGTTAAGAAAAATAGGGTTCTTTAAGGATGTCATGTTTGGGAGGGTGGGGGAGGGATACTGATTAGGGACTTTGTCTTTGAAGAGGAATATGTTGATATTTCTACAGGTCTTATTGGCATTGATCATGGTCTTATTCCTAAATTTATCTAAGACATAATAAATTAAGACAATATTAGAGAATCCTTTATACCAGAAATTATTCCAAAAGAACAAACTTGACCACCTCAAGAACCTATGCCAGTAAGGAGATCCACTAAAGAAAGGATAAGTGCAGTGCCAGATGACTACATTATATTTTTTCAAGAATTTGAGGTAGACATTGGAGTGATGGAAAATGATCCAATCAATTTCTGTCAAGCTATGGAAAATTCTAACTCTCAGAAATGGATTGATGCCACGAATGAGAAAATAAAGCTCATGAAGGATAATGACGTATGAGATTTTGTCCCATTGCTAAAGGTGTGAAACCTATTAGTTACAAATAGATATTTAATATCAAAAGAGATTCAAAAAGTGATGTGGAGAGGGATAAAGCATGTCTTGTCATAAATGACTTTATATAAAAAGAAGGCATTGATTATAAAGAGACTTTCTCTTGATAACTTCCAAAGACTCGTTCAGGATTATAATGGCATTGGTGATACATTTCAATCTTGAGTTACATTAGATTGATGTGAAGATAGCGTTTTTCAACTGCGACATTAATGAGACAATCTATATGGTGCAACTAGAAAATTTTGTGTTAGGAGATCCAAAGAATATGGTTTGCAAACTTAAAAAATCCATCTATGGGCTCAGGCAGGCATCTCGACAATGATGTTTTAAGTTTCATCAAGTGATCATCTCATTTGATTTTGAGATAAATTTGGTTGATGATTATATATACCATAAGTTCTGTATGAGTAAGTATATTTTTTGGTTTTATATTTCGATAAAATTTTGCTTACTCGCAATGATATATGCTTATTGTACGAAACCAAGAGATTTTTAGCTAGGAATTTTGAGATGAAAGATCTTGGTGACACCTCTTTTGTATTAGACATACAGATACACCATGATCGTTCTCAGGTATTCTTGGATTATCACAAAAGAGCTATATCGAAAAGATTCTCAAGATATATGACATGCAAGATTGCAAACCAGATAATCCCATGTGGTTGAAGGAGACAAGTTTAGTCTTAATCAGTACCCTAAAACTGATTTTGAGGAGAAGAAAATGCAGAAGATTCTTTATGCCTCAGTAGTACGAAGTCTGATGTATGCTTAGGTTTGTACGTGACCGGATATTGCGTATGTTATTGAGATGTTGGGTAAATATTTAAGTAATCTAAGAGTAGACCATTAAAAAGTAGCTAAACGAGTCTTGCGGCACTTGCAGAGAACAAAAGACTACATGCTTATATATCAGAGGTCGGATCAGCTTGAGATCGTTGGCTATACCAACTCCAATTTTACCAGATGCCAAGATAGTATAAAGTCCACGATGGGCTACATCTATATGCTAGCTGGGAGTGCTGTTTCTTATCGGAATCGTAAATAGTCTCTTATAGCATTTTATCTGATGGTAGCAGAGTTCATAGCATATTATGAGACATCCAATCATTGAATATGGTTGTGAAATTTTATCTTGGGGCTGCGCATAATAGATAATATTGATAGACCACTCAAGTTATTTTATGATAATAAGTTAGCAGTACTATATTCTAATAACAACATGAGCTTGATGACTTCGAAATATATAGATATCAAGTTACTAGGTGTTAAAGAAAGAGTTCAAAGTGGACAATTATCTATAGAGCGCGTTGGCGTAAACTCCATAATTGTGAATTTACTTACTAAGGGGTTGCCACCTAAAATATTTCATGAGCACACTACTCGTATATGTGTCATGTCATTAAATGATATTTAATTTAGTGGAAGTTTGTGATTTTAGATGCTCTTATGATATAGATATTTTCAGTTATTTCAATTTATAGATATTTAAGATTATTTTCTATAAAAATAAAGTTTTGGTTTATTCACACTCTAATTGTACTATGGTTTGATCACAATAAGATTTAAGGTGGATCAGTTGGAAATAGCCATGTTAAGATCATATTACATAAAATTTTTATGCTAACACATCCAAATTATAATCCATGTCATTAAGTTGTATTGACATAGTGACCATTGATAGGTCGAGTTATGATAATGTAACGAAAGCCGTTTTGATCTTATGTTTGTATGATTGATGGATCGGATTTGTTATAGATGCATTTCGACAATAACAGTAAAGTTGAGCGCATACGATTATTTTTTATAAAGCATAAGTATAATGTTACATATATAGCCCGAGTAGAAGATTGTTAAATATTTAATCTAATATTGTTGGATCCTTAATCAAACGTTAGGGTTATATGTGAATAATAATGTATTGTTGACTTTCATATAGGGTTAAGCCTAATTAAAAGTGATCTAATTAGATTTTTGATGATTTGAGCTTTAATGCATCTAATAGGGTTTGAGCCTTTCATATGTAGAGACTAAACAGGTAATTACTATTTCTATGATGTGTTGAAATAAGAATATCTAAAGGTAACAGAAAAAGTTATTTATATAAGTGGTTATGGTCCTCAGATCACACGTATCTTTCTATTCTTTATGATATTCCATCATCAGAAAGAGTGTTCAAAAAAACTAAAGTGCTTTATAGAATATACGTGCTGATCTGGAAGACGAACCATATTACTCTAAAGAGCAATTCATCATTAATAATTTAAGTATGCTTTCGTATATTTTTTTACTATTGATTATTGGTAATACAATATGAATATTCTTAGATTTCGATGATGAATTTCAAGTTTAATTATTCTAAAATCAGAGGTTCAAAACATTGTTACTTTCTTTTCCATTTACTTGGGCTTATTTTGGTAAAAATTATCCGATGCGCACAAATTGGGCTAAAATAAAAAAGTTTGTGTTTACTTAGGCATGCTCAATGTAAGCATTCCTGACTCACCAATAATTTTTGTTCACCTTTTTTCCCAAATTAATTCACCAACTGAATAAAAAGACTATAAAATGCAATCTAATAGAACCATATACTCATTGCTGACTTTGCTAATTTTAAACCAAATGGCAGCACAAAGGTGCTGATGAGAGATGGGTAAAGAGAAATGAAGGATACTTATAATTTGTATCAATATTTTCCTAGGCTAAGACAATACAATTTATCCAAGATTAGAGCCGTTGTAAAACGATGCATAAGATGAACAAGAAATAACTTTGCAAAATGCAGGGTAGTTTTAGCCTGTAGAAATGGCCAACATTCCAGCAGTCATGCAGCCAACAATAGCCTAACTAGCTTTGGCAGCAGCAGGTTCCAAGCCAAGCAAATTGTACATTCGAGTGGGTATCCAAATAAAAAAAGGTATCCAGTTTGTGTTCAATTTACACAATTGTTACTTCCTAAACCCAGTTTGTTTACTAAGTTTCCATTTTCAAAAGCAAAAAAACAGTCATCGAAGGAGTAAAAGGCATCATTAGAGACATATATCTCTCTTAGTGAAAAGGCATCTAATAATGTAGGCAATTTCCAATCATCATATGGATAGCCTCCTCAACAGGTGTGTTTGGGTTGGATTTTTCTAATAGCACCAAGAAGTACAATCAACCCTAACGCACTCGAAATCTATTGCCTCCGAGCCGACCTCATGAGTACAACCTGGAGCCTATGATGGCTATCTGGTTTATAAGTATGACCTGAACATGATAACTTGCCCCAATTTTTAGAAGAGTTGTAAGCTATTATATTCTCAGCCGCTCACAACTCTACATATAACTACTTTTGAATGTGCTAAAATAGTGATAACTGCCTTTGGTAACTAAAATTGAGTGTAGACCTATTTAAACTTAAGAGGGCACCAGTTGAGGGATAAGAAACATAAACAAAAAACTACAAGTAACTAAAGTTTCTTCTACCTTTTAGAAAAGTGGCAATACATCCACCCACGAATTCTCTGGTTTTAGCTTATCATTAATTTCTTCTCCCCATTATTTTCTTCTCACACAAAATATCTAACTTAAGTATTGAAGTGTTTACGCTGGACCCCAGACTAGCGTGTCCTAACCATGTTTTTGTGATTGACAGGTATAGAAAGTTGCAGTCAAATTGACGTTTGAACTTAGATTCATGCTGTTATCCCAAAAAAAAAAAATTCAGTTGTTAGAGTCGTTTTTTGGCATCAACAAGGTGACTTGGTGATCAAATAAGAACACCAAAAATTCAAGAGAAATTTTCTGGCATAGACTCAATTCATTGTTTTTCTGCCAGCATCTTACAGATTAATGTGTTCAAATCATAAAAGTCTTCCAGTAGACCTCAATAAATGTTCAATCCAATTCATTGAATAAACAGAAAATGTAGGCAATTCTTAGTTTCAAATATTTTCAACTTTCAAGAACATTTAAGTAAAAGCCTCTATTATGTCAATAATAATGACAATATTGAAAGTTTGAAACAGTAAATAACACTTCTATCTTTCAAACCTTTATACCTCAATAAAACAAACAGCAAATCACGCAACTTCCTTGCCCGTCACAAATTACTAAATTGGCAATAAGATAGCATGAAACAAATAAGCCAAACACAGAATATGGATTTGAAACAAAACCATACTTTAAATATTAAAACATGAAACCTCTAACCATTAAAATCCACTCATGCATCCCCACTCTCATCGTTCAATAGACTGCCTTGTGCATGCTTTTTTTTTTTTTTTTCATCTTCTCATGCTCATACTCCTTCTCGAACTTCTTTAACCCACCAAGAGGATAAAAAATCTAAGTCCACACTCCACAGAAAGAGGTACAAATAAAGTTAACAGTAGCCATTCAATTTCATTTCACTCATCCGAAAAAGAAAGAAAGAAATAGTTAGTTAGTAGTGGAATAACGATACACGAAGCATATTCCTTATCATCGACAGCATCATCACCATAACCACGACCACGAAGGAGTTGTATCAATATTAGAGCAGAGTTGGACTATTCGCATCCCCTTAAAATTCTCCCAATATCCGTTTAGACATTTACAACTTTAGCCTCTCTTAAAACTACAAATAAGGACAAAGCATATTTAATTAATCTCGCATGTATTAATTTTGTGAAAAGTGCTTGTAATGAGTTGGCCAAGTGAGCACATAGTTTGCTCTAACAAATTTTGAGGTTCATTCACTACAAGCACTTTCCCCTTGCATAAGAGTAGATTTCACCTAAAATCAGGTGAATCCAGAAAAATAGTCTAAATATTTGAACTTCAAATATTTCAAACTAGGGTTGATTTTAAAAAAGTAATTATGAGGATACTGGTTGAGCTTAATAGATGCTGAGGTTGTAGACTCGATTACTTACAATCTGATAAATATTTGAGTTGGATATCATTATTTGAGGGTTGCGTATACCTTTTCTTCATAAAATAAAATAACATTGCCATCTTTGCCACTTATCAGTTTAATGTCAGGGAGTCAACGGGAAAACATCATTTGAGCATATAATTTCAATGGAGTTAATTTTTGATTTACTAGATAATTGTCACGGTCCTCAAGGATAAAAAGCCTGCCTTGCAAGTTGCAATTTACCTAAAGTTAAGGGATTGTGGAATAATTGCAATTTAACAAAAGAGATTTTATAGCAATTCTACTGCATTATGATTTAATTTATGCATCAATTGTGGAATAATTGCAATTTAACAGAAGGGATTTTATTACAATTCTACTGCATTAATGATTTCATTTATGCATCAATTGTGGAATAATTGCTAGTTGAGTACTTGTGCAAGTGTTATGAGTTATGGCAGCGCAGATCAAATCTATCTTGGAAGTGAACAAGTGTTATGAGTTATGGCAGCGCAGGTCAACTTGAAGACAAAAATTCTGAAGTATACACGCGAGCTAGCTTTGGTTTACAGAATTTGATCAGGGACTTTGACAAAAGTTGCTAGCCATATATATATTACAATTATTATGGAACTACGTTATAATTTGATTGCTTTTATCAATTTTTGGGCCTCTTGCAGTTCCAGGATAGCATCTTTGGTCATCATTCTATCACATGGCAATTCTGCTGAGCACAGGATTCCAATCAGTATTGACACCTGAATCTCATGAAATTTGGCTCTCAAGCTTGGTTGCAATTCCTTGAAAATGTCCACTTGAGTTTCAAGTGCTTCTTCAAGAATTGACGAGTCGATTATTTCAACCACTTGATCTGGAAGACCCATCTTTGCATACTTGTGAAGATTAAGGCCTTTCTCAAACATGTCATCGGTAGGTCTCTTTCCGGTGAACATTTCCAGCAATAGGATGCCAAAACTGTACACATCTCCATGCGTTGAAACCTCACCCAATGCTCCATATTCTGTGATTTAAGAATTATTCATTAGTAAGGGACACTTCACTTTAAGAAATTTTAAAATGAAGTATTAATTAGTACCTGGAGCAACATAACCAATAGATCCTTTTACTCTGCTTGTGCTGGTTTGATTTGGAGATTTGTCATGTAGGAGCCTTGCTAACCCAAAATCGCCTACATGAGCAACCATTTCATTGTCAAGTAACACATTGCTTGGCTTAAGATAACAATGAACAATTCTTATGTGGCAATGGCCCCCAAGGGCGTGGTCGGATTGGCCATCATGCTCACCGTAGAGCTGTGCCTGCCCGGGTTCGATTCTTGGGGTGGGAAGGGGGGTTAAAAAACTTGTATTAGCCACATCAATTGCTATTCTCAGCCTTTGCATCAAATTCAGTTTTGGCCTCTGATTTTGCTCATCCTCTTTTCGATTTAACCAATTCTCCAGACTCCCAGTAGGCATGAACTTGTAAACTAAAGCCTTGAACTCATTGCCTCTGGTATCCATGCTAGAGCAAGGAGTACTTATTTTGAGAAGATTACGATGCCGGATGCTCCTCAAGGCTTCACACTCAGCTATGAAACCTTTTGAAGCTCCCCTTTGTTGAAGATCTAGCACCTTCACTGCAACATTTGTTTCTTCAGTACCAAGGATGCCTTTATACAAAAAACCATAGCGCCCAATGCCTATCAAATTGGCAGAGGAGAATCCTTCTGTTGCTTTCAGGAGCTCTGCGTAAGAAATTTTCAAATACTTATCCTCCATTGAAGAATTAACCAAAGACTTGCTTCTTCTTCTTTTCCCCTGCTGATAGGATACAAATACTATGAAACATGTTGAGAGCAAACAATGCAAGGAAACTGCCGAGATGACTATTTTGAAAGTGAGATATTGCCACAATTTCTTTGAGCCCCTGGATCGGCAACTATGCAAATGCAATTCTGGGATTCCACCATAGAGTTTATTGTTTCCTATGATTGAAACTGCTCTTGCATTCTTAAATATCCCTTCATTTGGTACCTCTCCCTCTAGATTGTTGGACAGATTCAACTTTCGCAGAAAGGGAAATGTATTCAGAAACTTTGGGATTTTGCCTGAAAAGTTGTTCCGCGAAAGATCAAGGTCTTGAAGACCTTTTGAAGAACTAAAACCAGAATGGATAGGCCCCTGAAAGGAATTATCACTGAAATTTAGAAACTCCAGGCCAACAAAACTTGCAAGTGAGCTTGGAATTTCACCTGATTACTTATTCTCCAATAAGTCTAGTAGCTGAATACCTTTCAGGCTGCCTATTTCCAAAGTTAAAAGACCAGTTCAATGATTGCGTTACAAGTCTAACAAAACAAATGAAGATAGACCAATAACTTCACTGGGTATAGCCCCAGAAAGATTGTTATCTGAGAGATCTAATTTCTGCAGTTGGAAATAATTTCCTAGAGCTGAAGGTATGCTTCCTCGTATGGAGTTTCCATGTAAATCAACTTCTGTCAGGAAAATTAAATTCCCAAGTGATGAAGGAATTTCTGCAGAAATTTTGTTTCCAAACAAGGATAATACTTGTAATTTAGGAAGATATCCAACAGAAATAGGAATGATTCCGGTAAGAAGATTCTCCTCCTTGGCAATTAAGATCAAATTTTCAAGCAGAAATCCTATTTGCTGACATATATAAATAGCTAAGATGGGATGATAAATTAGTAATGGAATTGGGCAATACCCCACTTAGACTATTCATGCTTAGGCTGACGACTTCTAAGAAACTACAATTCACCAAAGAATCTAGAAATCTAAAGTCATTACTCTTTCCAGTTCCAAGGTTATTTCTTGCAAAATTGAGCCTAATCAGATTCTTCAATTTTCCCAAACCTTCTGGTACCGAACCTGTCATTGAGTTATTTGCAAAATCTAGTTTTTCGAGCTTACTTGCATTAGAAATTGAAGAAGGTATTTGCCCCGAAAACCTATTATTCCTCAAGAGGAGAATGCGGATATTAGGAAGTGTGAAGTTGATTTTGTGTCACAGCAAAGTAATCCATTGCAGAGATTTATCGAATCTGTTAAGGAATTTCCAGAGACTAGGAATATGTTTAGCCGCTTCAACAGGCCAAGATCAATAGGAATGTTGCAATGAGGCTATTTTGTGAAAGAGAAAGCTACAAGAGGTTTGAAAGGGACTGGCCAGTAAGATTGTTACTGGTAAGTCCCAAGTACTACTAACTTGAACAAATTGCCCAATTCAGAAGGAATGTTCCCTTCAAGCTTGTTCATGACTAAGTGAAGAATCCTGAGTTCTGAACAATGAGTAATATTTACAGGAATCTCTCCTTGTAATTTTACCATAGAATTCATTTTGTTAAAGATTGATAAATCTGAGGAATGTCAAGTTGCCCATAAAAGGAGAAATGGTACCTGTCAAATTTTGGTCACAGAGATCCAATGCCACGACTCTTCGATGTCGAAGGCTACAAGTGACACCATGCCACTGGCAAAAGTTGACAGAATCGTTCCATGTAGTCAAGGCTCCAAAGGGATCATCAACAACGTCGCTTTTGAAAGCAAGCAAAGCGAGTTTATCAGTCTCACTTCCAAGATTAGCACATTGGAAAGAAGGGACATGAAAGTAATTTAGAAGGATGAAATGGAAGAAGAATAAGAATGCTACTTGGGAAATTTTAGAACGCTTCATTGCTGTCAGAATCTGTAATTAAAATGCTTTTACTAGGAATTTTAGTGTTCCTGATTTGGTACTTTGCTTTTCGCCCATCTAATATTAGTACATAGTTCTTAGAAAATGACAATTTATTCGATCAGCGACGACATTTATATGTAAAATTATTGTAAATAGGCAAGAAAATTACCATGAAAGCTCTTAAATCAATAAAAAATTCGTGTTGTTTTGTTCTTTCTGCATAAAATTTTGATAACAAATGCATCCTTTAAGCTTTTGTAGCTGGAACGTTGAAAATTTCTGCATCTAGAAATTGAAGAACATAGAGTTTGATAGATTTGATGACACGTTTGCATAACGACAACTAAAGATGTGATAATATGATTTGTGTAATTTATTATTATTTAGCCTAATGATAAAATGATTTGGCGTTTGAATTCTAAACTTTTTATTTTTAATATAAAAAATTTTATCATTGAAAGAATAATTCAATAGTATATTCATGATAACCTTGCTCATTTTCTCGTAACTTAACCTAATAAAAAAGAATAAACTAAAAAATGACTTTCGTGCTTTGACTTCTGTGCTGCGACTGCATGCGTCCACTAAGGACACTATTACACAAAAAATAAAGTAAAGCTGCATTTTTATTTTTCAAATAGCCTATGGCAAACAAAATCTCTCCCATTTCGTATGAGCAGGATTTGAACTTAAATATCTTTTATTTAATTTAAGAGATTTTACAAATTAAATTAGTTACTTTAAAAAAAATTAAAATATATAATTTCTATCACAAGTGATGTGATATAAAATATTATTCATTGATAGGTGGTATAATGTTGTCAAGTGCAAAATAATTATGGAAATTTATCAACACCCTTGTCTTTTTTTATTTTCTTTACTTTTTGGGTCAATTAAGGATCTCTATGTGTTGAAATACGGGGGTATGAGAAAGATGAATTAAGATTCTCTCTTAATTATTTTCTTTTATAGTCTTTTTTATTTTTCAATGATTAGTCAAATGCATATATTCATTGAAAAAATTGACTTAATCATCACACATTTGATCAATAATTAAAAAATTAATGATATTACACATCTCAAATTTTTTATTCCAAATAATCATCTTCAATGATGTGACATTCATCAATTGATTGGAAAAATTAAAGTGGATTAATTATATTATCTTACCAACTAATTGATGAATGCCACATCATTTGGGATAATTATTTTGGATAAAAAAATTTAGGATATGTAGCATTATTATTAAAAAGTTAAGAGGGGTATGAGGAAAAAAAAATTAAGAGAAATCGTTGTCTGAGAAAGATATCTTTCATAAAATAAACTCTTGATAATATTGCTCTAAAAAATGTCAATAAAATAAATTCCACTATCACTTATTAGTAGATGTCAAGTTGTCAATGGAAAATATCAATTATTTGAGAAGATAATTTCAATGGAGTTAATTATGTTCCAAGAAACTTTTAATCCTTCTTTTCTTTTTTATTTATCGTTATTTCTCATTTTGTTATTCTAAATAAATTGCTGAAATCGGTATTGACTTTTGATACTCTTCAATCCTGAAACAATGGAGTATCAAGTTTTGAACTCCAAATGGTTTTGGTTACACTTCCTTAAGTTCATCATGTTTTATGGATGACTCGAGGTTTAATGATGTAAGACATTATTTTAGGATTTTAAAATTTAATTTTCTATTTTAATTAGAGTAAATTAAAGAATGTGTCTTAGTCATTTATTTTTATTTTAATTGTGATTTAATTTTCCTTTTTAAGTTAACTTAGGGAAGTGGATTTACTCAATTATAAATAGAGAGGCCTTGTTATTATTTTGATAACTTTAACTTCAATTATTCAATAAAATCTCTCTTCTATAATTCCTCTGGGATTATCTATCAAAGATTTTTTTTTGTAGATTCGTTTGGATTAGAGCGTCATCTAATCTTGCTTTATGTGTTATTAAAAATCTCATTGAGTCGTTTAGATTAGAACAGATTTAATCACGTTTTGATTATAGCATAACCTAATCGCATTAGCTTGGTTCAGTTCGAGTATTTGATGCTAGTGCCAAAGGTTTCATTGGCCAGATTCTCGACCAACTTAGTTTATTGGAAAAAGTTGCAATCATTTGCCTTGGACGCAATAATCTCACAGGAAATATATAACATCCTAGGCAAATCCCACATCGGCAAAGAACAGGAGAGATGCTGGGTTTATAAGGGTTGATTTATCTTAATTGGCCAGACGTATTTTGCAATATATGGACACAAAACCGTGCGAGCCTTATTAAGGCCCAAATCGGACAATATTTTGCTGGATCTGGGTTGGGTCATGACATATGGTACCAGATCAGCTTCGCGTGTCCTCTTGAGCGATAGTGGGGTAAACCTGAACGAGGACGCTGAGTCCATAAGTAAGGTGTATGTAACATCTTAGGCAAGATATTGTCTGCTTTAGGCCTTAACAAGGTGGATCATGACATATGCTAGTGCCAATGGTTTTGTTTATGGAGCATCCATACACCCCAAAATGCCTCTTGCTAATTAAAGTGGATCACCTCTTCTAGCATTTCTCTTGTGCTTTGCCAATGTGAGATTTGTCTAGGATGTGAGAAAATATTCCCTTGGATAGGGAATTTTTCTTCTTTGCAAGTTCCGAGGATGCTCTAATTAATTTACATGGAAACATACCAATTGAACTTGGCCAGCTTTCAAGCCAGGAAATTTTTCAACTTTATAGGAATTTTCTATATGGTAAGATCCCTTACTCAATTTATAATATCTCATCCATATATTATATTTATGTGACTTAAAACCGGCTTCATGGACACTACCTTCATATGTTGACCTAACTCTTCCAAATCTGAGAATATTTGCTGGTAGTGTTTGAAATACTAACTAAGTAACTCAAGATGGGGGGGAGGGTGAATTAGAATTCTAAAAATATTGTTAAATTAAAACCTAATTCAATCTCAATAAGGCAAACAAATTTGAAATATTCAAATTTAAATTGCAGTAAATATAAACGAGTAAGGGAAAGAGAAATGCAAATACGAGGGTTTTTACGTAGTTCAGTCAACCGTGCCTAGATCCACGTCTCCAAGCTCACCGAGCTTGAGGTTTTCACTAAGCACGCCTATAAAGTATCAATGAACCTTTACAACAAGAGAATCTCTTAACCCAAGCGTATTCCAACACTTACAATTACCTAATTTTGTATTTACAAGTAAAGACTTACAACACAACTTCACTCACACTATATAATAGATTACAAGATGAATACTCAGTGTGAACAAAAAAATTACAAGAATTTAAGCTTGGATTGCTCTTGAATGCTCAGTGATATATATGGTTGTCCTCCTTTGATTTGGATTTGAATGAGTCTTTTTATAGTTGGAGAAGAAAACTAGCCGTTATGAAATTTTTAATGATAACTAGCTTACCGTTTAATGATAATTGGCATGTTGCTTTATGTTACCGTTAGAGACCAAAATTTGAATTTTCATATAATTGACTTGCCACTTGTTGAATCTGGTTAGCTATTTTATTCCAGGGAGTCACTGTTTCGTAACTGGCTTGCCATTTGTTGAATCTAATTAGCTGTTTCCAATCCAAAGAACTAATGTCTTGTAACCGGCTTGCCGTTTGTTAAATCTACTTAGGATTTCAAAACTTATTCAATTTAGTTCATAAATTTGAAAAAAATAATTAATTGAATGAAATTATTTTTCCTTGAAAACAAAAACTCTTATATAATGAAAATAGTAATGAAAAATATTATGAAAAATAACTTAAGTTTTTGTTATTTAACGTATGTGACCAATGGGCTTATAGCCTAATGGGAGAACTATTGTACTCACAATGTTGAGAGCAAGGGTTCGAACTCTTATAGGGGTTATAAAAAAAAAGTATGTTGTTTTATTATCATAAAAATCAATTAAATAGCCATATAGGCTAACAATCTCCTTATTTTTTATGATGACAAAACATATCAATTATTTTAAAGATTTTAATAAATGCTCCCCCTTAGTGTAAACACATTTATCCTTTTAAAATACATCCATAGATATCCCCCCCTTCTTCATCAAAAGGAAACTAATATGCTGAAAAATATTGTACTCTCTTTAAAAATATACTCTCCCTCAAACAAATCAGTGTCGCCAGTAAGTTGCAAAAAAGAAGATAATGTCAAAACATGATAGATAAGTGAAAAAAAAATGGCAGAATTTCACCTTAAGATTAGAGGTGTCCCTTAAAACAACACTTCCAAAATACCAGCACATAAAAACCAGCATACCCCCAGTAAATCATCTCAACTTCTTCATCAATATCAAACATTCCAAAATGTAGATTAAGTATCAAAATCAACAAGATAGAAAGAACAACATAAATTGAAAATCATGATAATACCAAAATAAAATAATCATCTAATAAATATCTTAAAAAAAAAATCCAATTGAGTGATATAAAATGTCAAATCATAGAAATATTGGCGTGCTAAAAATAGATAGAGCCAGAAATAAAGAGCTACTGAGGTGGTGGAGGTGGTGGTGATGGCGGAAATGGATATAAAATGTCGAAATACTCAAAGAGGATGTGCTATCCCTGAAGAAACTGTTGTTGTTAACAGCTTATGGATCAGCAGGTACCATAACATTAAGAGGGCGGTCATCACTTGGAGTAAGAAGAGTGGGCTTGTTGTATTGAAACTTTGTCCATTTCCTATTTCCCCACTCAAAACCTAAACGACAAACCATTTCATCGGCAATACTCTTTGAGAGTTTAAGAAAGGGTTCATTGATAGATACTCAAAAGTATTGAAGGATTCGGCTGATGAAATGGCCATAAGGAAAGGAATGGCTGGTTAAGGGAATAGTGAGCATGTGATAGACAATGGTATATCTAAGGTCAATTGGATGATGCCTAAGAATAGAGTTGACCAAGGCAACGTCCATGTGAGAAACTTCATCTAAGTGCCCCGACCTAGGAATAATAATGGTTTCAATAATACGAAGTAGAATCTTAGATTAAGACATAGGCACTGAGTTCGGAAGTAAAGAGTACACACTTCATCAGTAAAATCAGAATGCCTACAAATGTTACGAACAACCTCAACATGATCATAATCATCAATCTCTGGGGCTTTCCTAGTAGAATAGATTTGTAAGCTATCTCTAGATACATAGGATCCTATAATATCATTCAACTCATTATCATCAAATTCAATCAAAACTCCTCGGACATTGGTGATTACTCAATTTTCTTTGTTTGTGGAAGTATCCATATTTGAGTAAAAGTCTTTTACCAAGTCAGGATATACATTTTCATTTATAAACAAAGCATTTATCCACCCAATATTTTCTAACAATTATATCAAATTCCTATTACTAATGCTAAGACTACGAAGCCAATTAGGTAAGAGATAAAAGATAGGGAATATCATTCAAGTCATGAAAGATTTGAAAAAATTCTTGGCTAAACGACTATCAGGAAAATGCCTTGAATTAAAATCAGGTTGATGTTCAAATGCTTCCTCCTGTTGTGATCGTTTAATTGGCTGAGCAGGTACCTTTCATTATTGCGTGGCCTTAAATTTGACATAATGATTTTAAAGTGATTTAACAAGAAATGAACCTATTAAAAGAAAGAATATGAACTATAGAAGAGATGTATGGGTTTAATTTGAGTGAAAATTAACTCAAAATGAAGAAATCTAATGAGAGAAGAAATTGATCAAAACCTAGGTTTGAAATGAGATTTTTTATTTTGTGAACAATATAGGAGATTAAAGATTGATTTTGTATCCTAGGAAGGATATGAAATGATTCTTATGGTGTATTTTGGTTTAAAAATGAGTGAAAATAATGGATCTTAGAGAGAGAATGAGAAAGAAAGGAAAGGATTTTAAGAGAGAGAGAGAGAGGCAAAATGCTGAATGAATGAAGAAGATGAAGATTGTTCATAAGGCTTGCGAATCCAGCATGCCGGTTGTGGTTAACTGGCAGACTAGTTATATTCCAGTGAGTGCATTTAAAAGATTCAGATTACCAGTTATGAAAACTGGCTACTGGTTTTGGTACAGTGAGTACCCTAACGCATTCAGCTTTTCGGTTTTGACAAACCGGTTGACCGATTAATTGTAGTGAGTACCTTGACACATCTGGCTTTCCATTTTTGATTATCCGACTGATCGGTTGATTATAATAAGTGCCTTAACACGTCCAGCTTTTTGGTTTTGATTAACCAGCTAACCTGTTACACTACACGATATTCCGAGTTTTCTATATTTTGCACACCAAGTTATTTTTGGCTTAAAGCTTAATTAATTTTAAATCATTTTGTGATTCAAAACCTTTTAATAAGCTAGTTAATGCATGAAAAATGAATGCATGTATGAACAATCAACAAATAAATCAATTCAAACAAGAAGTTACATACAAAAAGAAATATCAACTTAAAACGTACCATTCATTATTCCAAGTTCATGTCTAATCTTAGTAAATTGTTCTTCATTAAGAGGTTTTATGAAGATATCAGCAAGTTGATTTTCAGTAGACACAAATTCGATTACAACATCTCTCTATTGAACATGATCTCTCATAAAATGATGCTGAATCCCTATACGCTTAGTCTTACAATGCTGAATTGGATTTTTTTGACAGATTAATAGAACTGGTGTTGTCACATCTAATGGGAATGTGGTCTAACTTAATGTCATAGTCTCTAAGTGTTTGTTTCATCCACAATGCTTGAACACAACAACTGCCAATAACAAATGGCATGTATCACTAGTAGTAAAAAGTGCAACTAAATTTTGTTTCTTACTAAACCAATAGATTAAAGAATATCCTAGAAAATGGCATGTATCACTAGTGCTTTTCTTTTCAACTTTAAACCCAGAAAAATTGACATCCGAATAACATATTAAATCTATATGTGTTTCCTTATGATACCAAAGGCCAAGGTCAATAGTGTCAATCAAGTACTTAAAAATCCGTTTAATCGCAAGTAAGTGAGGTTCTTTAAGACATTATTGAAATCTAGCACACAAGCACAAAAGCATACACTAAATATAATATCAGGCTTACTAGTAATCAAATATAGTAAGGATCCAACCATGCCTCGGTATGTCTTGATATCAATTTCTTTAATTTTTTCGTTATTGTCTAACTTGATGGTTGTACTCAATGAAGTGTTGTTCCATTTTCATAACCAAATCTTTTGAGTAAGTCCCTCACACACTTTGTTTAGTTTATGAAAATCCCTTCCTCATTTTGTGTTATTTGAAGTCCGAGAAAGTACTTCAATTCTCCCATCATACTTATCTCAAATTCTTTGCTCATACAGGTGGAAAATTCCTTACACAAGAGCTCATTAGTTGAACCAAAGATAATATCATCAACATAATTTTGAACTAAAAGAATATCTTTATTCTTATGCTTAATGAAAAGAGTTGTGTTAGCTTTACCCATTAAGAACTCATTTTTCAGCAATAAAATTTTTAAGTCTATCATACTATACTCTAGGTACTTGTTTCAAGCCATACAAAACTTTTGTCAACTTATAAACATAATCTAGAAATTTTTCATTTTTAAAACTAAGTATTTGTTTCACATAAACTTTCTTCATATTATAGCCATTTAGAAATGTACTTTTAACATCATTTGATATAAGATAAAATCCTTATGACATGAAAATGCTAAGAAGATCATAATGAACTCCAATTTAGCTACAGGTGCAAATGTTTCATCAGAATCAATTCCCTCTCCTTGATTATAATATTGAGCCACTAATCTAGTTTTATTTCTTACAACTATATCGGTTTCATCCATTTTGTTCTTAAATACCTATTTAGTGCCTATGACAGATTGACGTTCCGGTTTAGGAATTAATTCACATATATTATATTCTCTCAAATTGATTTAACTCTTCTTGTATTGTCATAGTATAAAATTCATCGTTTTCAGTATCCAAAAAGGATTTTGGTTCAATTTGACAAATAAATGTAGTATGTTCACATGTGTTTCTAAATGATGATCTAGTAGTAATTCCTTTAGATAGATCACCTAAAATCAAATCTTTTGGATGAGAATAAACATACCTCCACTTCTTTGGAAGTATTTGAGAAGTACCTTTATTTTGTTCTGTGATTGTTTCTTCTTGTTGTTCTTCTTTCTTTTCGAGTGGTATATCATTTTGATTATCCTTAAATGTCCTAATCTTCTATGCCATAACCAACCATCATTATGTAAGGCAGAAAAACATTTATCTTTTAAAATTGCATATCCAATATCAATAGTGTACACATTTCCACACCTATTTCCAATAAACATAATTTTACTATCACATGTATTCTCTATAACACATTTAGTTTTATCAAAACTAACTCTATAATCCTTATCACATAATTGACTAATAATAATCAAGTTGGGCTTTAAATTTTCAACAAAGCATACATTTTCAATTAGGGTAGAAGAAACATTACAAACATTTCCAATTCCAAGGATCTTCCCTTTTAAATTATCTTTAAAGGAAACGTCTTCACTGTTTTTAACCTTAGTAAGACTTAAGAACAAGAATAGTTTCCTATCATGTGTCTTGAGCATTCACTGTCCAAATACTATTAATTTTTCTTCTTCTTCAAATCCTGCAAAAATAATCTCAAGTAGTAAGTACCCTAAGTTTTTTGGGTTCTTGAGTGTTAGTAATGGTTCCTTTAGGAACCAAAATATATTTTATTCTATAGTATGTATTTATCTTGAGAGGAAATTTATTTTTCATATGACTATTTTGATTACAATAATGGCACACAACTTGATTATTAATAGAGGTACTTGGCACAATGTAGTTCTTATAATACTTTTGTTTCAAAATTGGCTTATAGCCAATACTTCCCTTGTCAAACACATATTTTTGTAAACCAAGTAAATTATCTAACATCTTTTTTGTATATTTTAAGACAATATTACTAAGTTCATTATTCTTATCTTTGAGCAATTCATTTTTCTTTTTTAAATCATTCATATAATATTCTTCATATTTATGTAATGTGCTAAATTTCTCATTATCATGTAAAGATTTATTCTTTAATTCTAAACATGTAATTTTAGTATTTTTCATTCCTATTTGTGAGTTTTACCATTTTATTTTTGAACTATGCATTCTTCTTACCTATTATCATCCAATTATTATGCAATTTCTTAAAAGCATCATATAGTTCATCATAGGTAGGAGAATCATTTACCTCATCAAGCTCATCAAATGATTCATCCCCAAATGCCATGAGAGCTGGATTTGACACTTTTTGATGTTCTTCAACACCACTTGATTCCTCATCACTGTCATTTCAAGTAGTTACCATGGCTTTCTTTTTGAGTTTGTTAAAGAGAAGGCATTTCGATTGAATGTGTCCAGACTTCTTGCATTCATAGCAAGTAATAAGTTTCTTTTTTTTCCTTTTGATTATTGTATTTTCTGAACTTCCTCCGTTCATTTGTTTTCTCATAGAATTTTTTAAATCTTCTTGCCAACATAGCCATTTCATCATCATCTAGCTTGCTTTCCTCATGACTTTCGTCCTTTGAGGGTTTGAGTGCAATACTACTCTTCTTCTTCTTATCCTAAATGCCTTTTTCAGCCACTAAATCTTCTTAATAGGAAATAAGAGAGCCAATTAAATCATCAATAGGTAAGATATTTAAATCTTCAACTTCTTCTATAACTGTTATCTTAGGTCTCCACTCAATAGAAAGTGACTTAATGATCTTCTTAACTTTTTCACTATTTGAGAAATTTTTTCACTATTTGAGAAAGGTTTTCCTAGAACTCCCAAAGTGTTCACAATGTCTGTAAATCTAACATAAATGACATAGATACTTTCATTTTGTTTCATTTGGAACAATTCATATTGTCTAGTTTATCTATTAATTTTAGACTCTTTAACTTGATTTATCCCCTTATAGACAACTTTAACTTTGTTCTAAATTTTTAGTGCAATCTCACAACTACACACTCTATGAAATTCTTTCTTATCAAGTGCACAAAATTAAGTATTCATGGCTTTGGAGTTTAGAGACAATTTTCTTTTCTCTTCATCACTCTATTGGCTGAATGACTTGGGGATATCTTCCCTTTTTTTATTTTTCATCATAAATATAATTGGTCTATCATTAATAATCTCCCAAATTTTATAGTCTAAAGCCTGTAGATAAATTCTTATCCTACTTTTCCAATAAGAATAGTCATTACCATCAAAGTATCGTAACTTAGTGGCATATTATCCTTCCTTAAATGTAAAATTACAATGAGTTGCTATAGATCCTTAACTCTAGATGGTTATGTCAATAACAAGAGCACCTTGCTCTGATATCAAGTAAAATACTAATTAAGCAACCCAAGAGAAGGGGTGAATTTGGATTCTAAAACTATTACTAAGTTAAAACTTAATTTAATCTAAAAATGTTAAAACTTAATTTAATGTCAAATAGGTAAACAAATTTGAAATATTCGAATTTAAAGCACAGTAAATATAAATGAGTAAGGGAAAGAGAAATACAAACACAAAGATTTTTACGTAGTTCAGTCAACTGTGCCTACCTCTACGCCTCCAAGCTCATCGAGCTTTAGGTTTTCACTGAACGCGCCTCTAAGGCTTCAATAACGCTTACACTTGACTTCCAAGGTGTCAATGAACCTTTATAACAGAAGATTAACCCTAATTTCTTAACCCATATGTAGTCCAACACTTACAATTATCTGATTTTGTGTTTACAAGTAAAGACTTACAACACAACTTCACTTACACTATATAATTGATTACAAGATGAATACGCAGTGTGTGAATAAAAAGATTACAAGAATTTAAGCTTGGATTGCTTTTGAATACTCAGTGATATATATGGTTGTTCCCCTTTGATTTGGATTTGAATTAGTTTTTTTATAGTTGGAGAAGAAAACTAGTCGTTATTGACTTTTTCGTATAACCGGCTTACCGCTTAATAATAATTGACATGCCGCTTCATGTTACTGTTAGATACCAAAATTTGAATTTTCATATAATCGGCTTACCACTTGTTGAATCTGGTTAGCTGTTTTGTTCTAGAGAGTCACTGTCTTATAGCTAGCTTGTCGTTTATTGAATCTGATTAGCCATTTCCAATACAGAGAGCTACTGTCTTGTAACCGACTTCCCATTTGTTGAATCCGATTAGACATTTATAATTTAGAGAGCTATTATCTTGTAATCGGCTTGCCGTTTGTTGAATCTACTTCGAATTTCAAAGCTTCTTTAATGTAGTTCATAAATTTGAAAAAAATAATTAATTGAATGAAATTATCATAAAAATAGTGATGAAAAATATTATGAAAAATAACTTGAGCTTTTTTTTATTTAGAATATGTGGTTTTATTATCATAAAAATAAATTAAATAGCCATATAGGCTAACAGTGTTAACTGCTTTATTAATGTAGAAATCTGGTTGGGCTCATTGTTGCGATTAGTTATCCACATTTGCACTTGAATTTAGTTTTCATAGGAGATGTTACTGCTTGCACTTGTTTACCTCAAGCAGACACTAATTCTCACAAACACTTTTGATCTAGTTGCCTTAATTCACAAAAAAATAATTAGAGGTCGTTGGATTTTTTTTGCAGCAAAAGTATTTTGATGATCAAGTCAGTAATTGAGAGTTTTAGGGAAAAAATTATGCCACACCTCTTATGACTTGATTATTGTGTTTTTATGGATTTTATAGAAATTTTGTACTCTATCTAAAGAAAAATAAACTGAATTTAGATTCAAAGAGATAATATTTCCCCTCGTATTCAAGTGTACTTACCTTATTTTGGATTTTATGGGGCTTTTATATGCAGCCAAATATGTTGTGTCAATTTTTATATTTGGATCTTATTGGGTTGAACGTGCTGCTTGAATAATTGATGGGTGTGCTAGTTATAAGGTGGTTGGTAATTATGGGTTAATTATTTGTACATGTATGGGCACTGTGCCTAATTTCTCTTAAAGATCACGTTGGTCCATTGACTGAGTCTTTGGATCTTCCAGATTATGGTCTCCTTATGAATTCTTTAGCTGACCACATGTGTATGACCAACTGGATATCTCATTGGGGAATTATCTTTAAACAGAAATGAGCTCAGTATGACTAGTTGAGAAACTTCTCAGGGAATTAATTCTATATCAAGAAGAGCTTGTTCTGCTTAGGTACACATCTGATAATAGTATTTTCACCACCCAAACATTAGTCCTCTAGTTTCTATTATTGCTAGTGAAATAAGCTGAAACTAGAAACTTGTTAATATCTAATGATTTTTAGGGTATAGCCAAACTTGCTCGCTTTTGACTAGGTTAATGCACAATACTAGGGATATGACTATCGCTTGAATTTCTATCCTCTAACTGGTTAGCCTTATCCTAATGGTCGAGCACTTCATCCATCTTTAAATGCTGATGACATGGCATGCACCAGACCAAGTATTTAAATTTTAAAATGGCAGTTATGCTTTTAAGATGCATCTTTTCAAATGTCGTACCAATTACTAATAAAATACTTCATATCTCATTAAATCCCTAAACCCCTCTCATTCTCTCTTGTCTTATGCCATTTTAATAAAAAATTTTAGAGCTTTTCATTGGATAAGCCAAGTTTGCCACTGCTATTGTGCTCTCTATACCTCTACTCCCAAGTATTACTTCATGTACTTACTACTGTATTTCATTTTGGGTAATTTACAGTTTACATAGTTTGTTTTATTTTGAGATGTTTGGAAATTTCGATCTACAATGTCTAAGGATAAAAGAAAATGATTGTGGTAGACAATAAAGATGAGCTAGATTTTTTACCATACTTACTTTCAGGACTAGTTTTCAATCCTCAAATCCCTCTGGAAAATATAGGTCAATCTAGCATTAAAGATAACCCTAAAAGAATGTCCCTAAGGCTTCTTCCCTATCTAGAGAAGGTAAGTCAGATAGGGGAAGTGATGAGGAGAAATCAAATTCTGATAGGACTTCCAGTGTTGACAAAGTACAAAACTATGTTGAGGATGGAGGTAACGAGGAGAGTTCCCCATAGAAGACTAGACTAACTAAAAAATCCAAGATTAGCCACAAAGCTAAGGCTGAATCTTATCTTATAGATCTTATAAGGTGTGATACAACTCATGAGAAGTTAGATAGTCTTAGAAAAATATATAGCATTTCTAATGATATATACCTTAAGGTTCTTAGTTAAGGAAAAACCTTTAACCATCTCCCTAAAGGATACGTGACCTTATACCTGGAGTGTTTCAATTAGGTGTTAGTTATCCTTTCTAACCATATTTTTTTAAAATATTAGGGAGACTGAATTTAGCTCAAAGTCAGCACAACCTAAATAGGTGGAGAGTTCTTTTTAGTCTGCTTGATTTGTATAAGAGATATAGAATGAATGAGCCTACTATGGAGGAGATAAAGAATCTGTACCAATTAAGGAGTAGCCTAAAAACTACTGGCTAGTACTACTTTATAATCAGCTCAAAGAAAAAAAATAATAACAGATCTTCTGACCTCTAGTGGTAATTGGAAGAGTAAATTTTTCTTTGTTGGGGCTGTGATGAAGTGGCTCTTACTCTAGGTGGAAACACCTATGTACCTTCTTACTTTTGTACGCAATGTTATTTACTGTTCATTGTATTTTCCTTTACAGCTTTTGACTTACTTATTCTCACCTCTTTTTTCTGATGTTCAGTTTTTTGGAGTATGATCTATAATATAAAGGATAAGCCTCGACTATGAATTGAGACTATTATAGTCAACGCGTGCTCATGCAAGGATCTGCTAACAACTACCAGCCTAGTTGAATCTCACTTAGCATCTGAAGCAGAAGCCATGGGCAATAGTGTCTTTAAGAAGATAAATAAGCGTGATCACACTGACAATAGCCCAACAACTCATTTACTCCTCCTAAGGAACCTCATGCTTCCAGATCTTTTCTTTACAAGTCCTTCCTCCACCATTTCCTACAAAAAGTGAGGGTATGGTCGAGAAATCTATAATCAAAGCCCAACAACTTCACCTCCTACAAGCAAGCAACCACGACTTTCCCAAGAAGGTGAGCATCAAGATTTTCTAATTCCTTACCAAAAGAAATATATAAGGTCAATGGAAAGAAATTACCTTGAAGGCCTATAGAGCCACACCTGGGGTGAACTAGTAAATCTTATCCAGCTTGGTGTCTACTAAGTATCTATTGCAGCTATTTATTACAAGGCTAGAGTTGGTAACAATCATAGGAAACTGAATGTAGAGAATTGGGCTTTAAAGAAGAAGTTGGAGTAAGAAAATGAGCGATCGGTCAAACTTTATTATGAGGTTTTGACATATGATGAGAGATTTGCTCTTTCAAAATAAAAAACTTTACAACTTGAATAAGAATTATTTGGTACAAGAATGAAACTCATCAATGCCAGAAATGATCTTGCTACCTAGAGGTCTGCTTTTGAGTGACACTTGGAATCAGAAGCATCCTGTTTCGAAGGTAGGATTGACGAGTACAATTTTGAGCTATTGTTCTTCAATGATTGCATCATGTCTATCCTAAAAAGTACTCGAAATTGAATATGGACAAGCTCAAAGTTGGTGTGGCCACATATATGTATAAGTAGAATAATGAAATGAGAAGCAAGAGGAGCCTTCTAAAACCCAAAAAGAAATGGCCTTTTCTAGTAAGAGTAATCTTCAGACCATGAAAAAAGTTAACTAGACTACGAAAACCCCTTAGGGTTGCTGTAGGAAATATTTATGAATTTTATTTATACTCTTTAACTTCTGTTAACATTAAACAATAATTTCCTTTATATGGGAAATTGCAAATTAACTTTTGTTATACCTTAAAGGGCCTTTTAGCCTTGAAATCTTCTACTTTCATTGTAAATTATTATCTGCTTGTCTTTTATTTACCTTAAAATTTTTTCTGAAATCGATCACCTGCTTGACTTAATATAATCAAGCAAACTTGGTTAAACTATGACTTTTATCTCATCTTAAATAGATTTAGAGACTTAAAGCCTTTTATTTACCTCAGAAATTTTTTTGAAATCAATTGCTGCCTCAACTTAATCTAATCGAGCAAGCTTGTGCAAACTTTAACTTTTTTCTTATCTCGAGTAGGCTTAGAGAATTAAAGCCTTCTGTTTAGCTTAGAATTTTTTTTAAAAATCAATTATCCTCTAATCAAGCAAACTTGGACAAACTTTAACTTTAGTCTCGCCTCGAGGAAGCTTAAAGTCTTAAAGTCTTTTATCTATCTTAGAATTTTTTGAAAACAAATATCTACTTGTCTTCATCTGACCGAGAAAACTTGGGCAAGCTTTAACTTTTGTTTCGCCTCAAGTAGGTTTTGGGACTTAAAGTCTTTTATCTGCCTTGAAATTTTTTGAAAGTAATTAATTGCTCAACTTTATCTAATCGAGTAAAGCTTTAATTTTTGTCTCACTTTAAGCAGGCTTAGGGAATGAAAGTCTTTTATCTGCCTTGGACTATTTTCAATGTAAATTACATACTCTAGTCATGCAAGAATAGACAAATTTTTTATTTTTTCTAGCCTTGTGGAGGCTTTAAGACTTTAATTTATACTTACCTTAGGATATTTTTTGAACTACAAATAACTTGAGAATATAAACTTCATGTATATGTTTCATTCATGGCTAATTGATGACATACTGTAATCTTACATAGCAATGTACTATTAAAGGAAATGACCAGATTTTTAACAAGGAAGCTTATTGAAAATATTTATTCAAATGTTCAGTACTTTAGGATCTTTTTAACTTCTTGTCTGTCTGCATAGGTTCACTGGTATGTTCTTGGAACAACTACTTGCATGACTTTGTACAAGCCTTCCAATTGGAGCCGAGCACTCCTTGGTTTGAATCTTTTGTGCTCTTATTTACCCTTTTAAGCACTCAATCACCACTTTTGAATTGCCAGACTTTCACATTTTGGTTGTCTTGGCGAGCAACCCTTTGTTGATATTCAGCTGCTCTCTTCGAAGCTACCTCCATTTTTTCAGTTAACGGGTCAAGGTTTAAACACATCTGCTTATTATTTTACCCCTCATCAAAGCATTCTGCTCAATGTGTGCCCACTCCAATTTCTGCTAGGACTACAGCTTCATGTCCAAAAGCTAAGGCAGAAACCCAAGCTCCATTCTATTTTCTTAAACTAGTCTTTAGGAGCTTCTTTATGGTCTTGTTTGCTGCTACCTATCTGTTTTCTTGCGAATGTGCTGGTGAGCAAGTCTTCAACTCTATGCTCAGATTTTTACAGAACACTCTGAAATTGTAGTTATCAAACTGTTTCCATTATATATTATGAGAGCATAGGGGATATCATACCTATACACGATATTTCTCCAAATAAAAAAAGTTTTCTGCCTTTCTATAATCTTATTCAAAACTTCAACTCGTACCTATTTCATAAAATAGTTTATTATAATAATAACATGTGTGGCGGCTCCTCGTTCCTTAGGTAAGTGCCCAATCAAATCAACCCTTTACTAGGAAAATAGCCAGGGTCATAATATTGTAGTAAGTTTTCTAATGGTTGCGTTAGAAATTAGTAAAGCTCTGGCAACTTTTATAACTATTAGCCTTTTCATGTGCATCCTGGTGCATCGTTGGCCAGAAGTATCTTTGTCTTAGAGTTTTGAAAGCCAAAGATCCCTCATGTATCTTCCTCAATATATAATTTGATTTTTTATCATCCAAACATCTTAGGCGAGGTAAGGTGTACCCCCGTCGATACAAAACTTCATCGACCAGTGAGTATCTAGCTACCTGGCATTTAATTTTCCTCGTTTACTTCTTATCTAGGGGAAAGTTCTATCTTGGATGTATGAGATGATCGGATCAATCCACAAGCTCCTTGTATTCACTTGTATCACATTTGTTTCCTACTCAATGCTAAGGGAAGTTTTAACCTCTACCGGAATAGAGTTATATATCATCTAATTCGAAGTTATAGCCAACCTTGCTAAGATGTCTACTAAAAAATTTTCTGCATTGGATATCTACTCAACCTCTATTACTTAGAACACGGTCATCATTTGTCTAGCATTTTTTAAATATCGCTTCATCTTCTCACCCCTTTCTTAGAAACTTTCATTGAGGTGATTAGTTAAGAGTTGAGAATCCATTCAAATCTTTACTTTATCTATTCGTATTGCCAAAGACAATTTTAATCCTACAATGAATGTTTCATACGCAGCCTGGTTGTTAGTCGCTTTAAACTCAAACCTTAGTGCATAGGGGACTTTCACACTCTTTAGACTAACTAAGATCACCCATGTTCATGCTAGATCATCCATTGTCACTGTCCAAACCCCACAAGTGTTCCTTTCATCTACTCTATGTTTTCTACCAACTTCTCTATCTACCTCAGTACATTCGGTAATAAAATTAGTTAACGCTTGGGCTTTAACCACTGCTTGAAGCCAGCAACTAATGTTGAATTTGCTCAGTTTTACGATCACTTTACTAAATGAATAGAAGTATATAGCTTGTGCAATACCTGCCTAAGTGGCTGGTTCATCATCATGATCACTGGATACGATTGGAAGTATTGTCTCAACCTGCAATGAACTGTAACTAATGCAAGTGCCCACTTCTCTATCTTTAGATATCTAATATTTGCATCAAACAGAATTTTGCTAGTGTAAGACATTAGATGCTGGACTCCTTTTTCTTCTCTCACTATGACTGCACTAGTGGCCCATTGGGATATTATTAAGTATATATACAATTCGTCACCTTCTCTTGGTGTTGACAACAACAGAACCTTGAGTGGATACTTCTTCAATTGCTTACACATCTCCTCGCACCTTACTGTCTACTTTATCTTTCTTTTTTTCTTCAAAAAGACATGACACTTATCTGTCGCATGAGATATAAATCTGTTTAGCGCTGCCAGCTTATTCGTGAGGCTCTGTATCTCCTTAAGTGTACGAGGACATTTCATCTTCACGGGGACACCTTATCTTCTTTAGATTTGCCTTAATTCCCCTGTGAACTAACTATGAATCTAAAAACTTTCCTGAACGCAGTCTAAATAAGCACTTCTCAAGATTAAGTTTCATATTGTATTTCTTCAAGATCTCAAAAGTCTCATTGAGATGCTTTACATACTCTTCAAGTTTTTTAGTTTTGGGGATTATGTCGTTCATTTATACCTCAATTGTCCTGCCAATCAACGGTTTAAAGATTTTGTTCACTGGCCTCTAGTATTTTACTCTTGCATTCTTAAGGCCAAATGGCATTTTCTTATAATATAACAAACCATGGTTAGTAATAAAAGCTGTGAGCTCTTCATACTGCTCATACATAGAGATCTGGTTATAGCCTATAAATGTATCCATGAAAATGAATAAGCTATGACCCGTTGTAGAATAGACCAGCTGGTTTATCTTAAGGAATGAGAAATTGTCTTTCGAGTAGACCTTGTTTATATCTGTAAAATCTACACACATTCTCCACTTCCTATTAGTCTTCTTTAGTAGGACTACATTTGAGATCCATTTAGGATAATTAAACTTCATAATAAATCTTGCTCGCAATAGTTTTTCTACCTCAGTGTTTATGGCATTATAGCTCCCTTGATTAAAACACATCTTCTCTTGTTTTATTGGCCTTACTTCCTCACTTATTGCTAACTTATGACATGCAATTTTTGAGTTAATTCATGGCATGTCCTCATGCGACCAAGCAAATACATTAGCATGTGTTTGCAAACAATCAATCGACCTCCTCTTTAGATCTTCAATCACGTTTAACCCAATTTTTACTTTCTTGTTTGGATCACCCTGTCTCACCTCTTCTTTTACCTCTTTTTTTGATCTTCTACTTTTTAGATCTACCTCTTTTTTAGATTGCCCAATTTTTGCTTTCATCACCTTCACTTCTTCTACCTCTTCAACTGGCTTCTTTATTCTTTTGTTTGAATATTCTTAAACATCAAGTAAAGTTATCTATATTGATTCTTTGACCATTATTGCCCGAAAATGCTTGTTCCGAAGTTGTTAGGGCTTACAATTCACCTTGTGTAAAATTCCTTCGGTCGAGCGTTCTCCAAACGTCGATCAATCTATCACTCAGCCGCTCTCTCACTGTCTGATTTTTGGTTGTCTGATCACACTCGAAATTATGTATCTACTTATTGTATTTTTGCCCCTGCTAGGTAGTTCCGTAGCAGGTTTTTTCGGATGTTTTCTAATTTCTAGGATTAGAAGGAACCGCTATAATGACCACTACATGCGTTTCATTCTCTTCAATCTTATCTTTGATTGCTTTTTATCTGGAAACTATTTTGTCACTTTTCACAAATTCTACCACTCTATTTACCCAATATTTAAGAGCTAGGTAATAGGTAGACATCATAGATCGGCTGATTCTCATAAATGGCCTCCCAAAAATCATCTGGTAAGGGTTATTTTCATCAACAACCATAAAATCTAACATCATAAACTTCTCAAACGGCATTGAGCCTTCCTTATCCAAATTCATTCAAAGAGGTGATAGTGTGTTTAAGTCCTACATCTGTAATTCCCATATCTTCCAGTATGGATTTGAAAAAGATATATACTGAACTTTATGAATCCACAAGTATTTTTTTAAACTCCCTACTCGCAACATTAGCTCTTATGACCAGTGCATCTTTATGTGGATACATAACCCCTTCTTCATTGTCCTCTGTCCACATGATCTGGACTTGTTTGGTCTTGGCTCATTTTGCTGCTGGCATGTTGAAGAACACCTCTCAGCGGGTCATTACGTACTTTCTGTAATTTTTCCTGGCTCTATTTGAATCTCTAGCTAATGTTGGACCTCATGTTATGACTTTGACTACTGGCTACTTGTGACCATATCTTTAATCTCTTATGTATTATCAGTCTGCCATAGAATGAGAGCCATCGATGAACTCATCTGGATACCGATTCCTTATGAGATCTTCTACTTGATTCTAGAGGTTAGGACATTGGGTTGTAATATGACTATGAGTGTTATGAAACTTGCAGTATTTGCTTCTATCCCGTTTGTTGGCTGCTTTGGCAATTGGTCGTGGAGGGTAAAGTATACTACAGTCTTTTATTACATGAAACAACTCCTCCAAAGAGACTTTCAAGGGAGTGTATTGTCATAAGCGGGGCTCTGGTCTATCATTTAAATAGCTTTGTCCCTGGGAAATTACTGTTTGTTAGTGCAGGTGGTAGAGTTTGCTCTATTAAATCTGGTGTCTTGTGTGTGATGGCTTGTTGAGATGCAATAACGAAGGTAATTATAGGGCGAATGATGATCTTTTCGTCGATCTATGCTTAGGGATTGAAGAGATGTGACTTGGTTGTAATGAGGTTGAGGTGGCTTTTGGTGGTGTTGGCAAGGGCCGACTCTACTACCTGTTCCTCTTCTCGAATATGGTTTTTGATCATGCCCAATAAGCTTGTCTCCTCTCTAAATTCTCCTCTCCTTGTGCCTCAACTCTTTTAACTATTCATTCTTAACCATTGCTACTTTTTTTCCTCGATCTCAATATCTCTTTTAATTTACTCACATGTAGTAGAATATAATCGTATTATTGGATTTTTAAGTTATACTATAATCTTCTAATCTTCACTCCTCATTTTAATCCCCTCAATGCTTAGGGATGATTGAAGGCTCCTAGGTCAAAAATTGCTCAATAGTACCTTTTCACAAACTCCTTGAAGGGCTCATCCTCTCTCTACTTAATCTCTATCAACTCCATCATATTATCTTTCAGATTTACTATTCCATGAAATTATTTTCTAAACTCTCTACACATCTGCTTGAAAATCTTGATGCTTTCACGAGGCAATTTGTAATACTATTCACGTGCTCTGCATATCTGTACTTGCGTCAGACTCTATATTCCTATCATATCATTGAAGCATTCAATGTGCACTAAAGGGTTACTTTTCCCAGAAAATTTAAGGTCGAGAAAGCAGAAATCCTTTGGAATTGTGATGCCCGTGATCTCTATTAAGAGTGGGGACTCGTTGCCCAGCATAATCCACCAATTTGAAGCTCTTTCTCAACCTTGCATCCCATCTATAATTTGAGCCAATCTTCATATTTCTCCCTCCAATTCCATTGCACAAGTAGGGTTTTATTCTGTAACCCACTCGCATTTTTGCTCGGATCATTCAAATTTTATTTGAGCTCTCTTTCCTCAAGGCTTATCCCTACTTTGTCTATTGAGTTCTTTTTTATTATGTAACTCATCTCTTATCTCTAAGTCTTGTTTGTTACATTGACATATGTTTCTTGACTTTAGTATATCTCAAATTTCCTATGGGTTCTCCCCACTTGACCTTATTCGCCCATCTCTTAATTCATGTAAAATTGCTATCAAACTCTCTATTTGCTTCTCCATTCATTCCATCATTTCTTGTATTGCCCTATCTCAAGCCTCATTTACTATTTCCCACAACGTGACGGACTCTCCCAACCTAGTTCTTCGCGCATTGTTATCTCTAGTATTCATGTTTTCCATTTCTACAGTAGCTATAACTTCTTTTGTGATCTAGCTTCAGCAAAAGTGGCTTTTCGTTTCATTCCCACAGATAATGCTAAAATGTTGATGCATAAATCTGGTCAGGCTCATTGTTGTGACTAGGTATCCATGCCAATACTTGAATTTATTTTTTACGGGAGACATTACTGCTTGCACTTCTTTACCTGGAGCAAACACTAACTCGCACAAACAGTTTTGATCAAGTTACTTGCATTCATAAAGAATGATGAGAGTTCGTCGGATGTTTTTCGACGAAAATCCTCCGACGCTCAAGTCAGTTATCGAGCTTTATAAGGAAAAACTAATGCCACACCTCTTATGGCTTGATTATTTTGCTTTTATGGATGTTATAGAAAATTTTTACTTAATCTAGAGAAAAATAAACAGAAAGGAAATGACTTTGGATTCAAAGAGATAATATTTCCCCTACTATTCAAGTGTACTTACCTTATTTTAGATTTTGTGGGGCTTTTATTGGCAGCCGAATATGCCTTGTCAGTTTCTATATATGGACGTTACTAGGTTGAACGTGCTACTTGAATAATGGATGAGTGTGCCGGTTACAAGGTGGCTGGTAGGTTATAGATTAACTGTCTGTACATGTGTGGGCACCGGACTTGAATTCTCTAAAATAGCAGGCTGGTCAACCCTTGATTGAGTCTTTAGATCAGCCAGATTCTAGTCGCCTCATGAATTCTTCAGCCAACCACATGTATATGACCAACTGGATATCTCCTCAGGGAATTATCTCTAAACCAAAAGGAGCTGAGTATGACCACCTGAGGATCTTCTCGAGGAATAATTTTATGTCAAGAAGAGCTTGTTCTACTCAAGTACTCATTTGGTAATGGTATTTTCATCACCCAACCATACTTTATAGGAAGTATCCCTATATCATTGTCTAATGCCTCCAATCTGCAGATGCTTGACTTTTCTGATAATGGTCTTAATGGGACAATTCCTTAAAAGTTTTGGAAGCTTGAAAAGTCTAGCTAGACTTAGTTTTGAGATTAACAAACTTTGAAGTAGGGAAATAGGTGACTTGAAACTTCTCTCTTCCTGGGCTAATTGTACTAGTCTTGAAGTGTTAGGTCTTGCCCAAAATTGCATTGGGCGAGAATTGCCTAGCTCCATAGCAAACCTTTCTACCCATTTGCAAATTCTAACAATGGGAGATAATCTCTTTCATGGAAACATCCTAGTCGGAATTGGAAACCCCGTTAACTTGAGCATTTTAGGAATCGAAGGTAATAATTTAAGTGGCAGTTTCCCTGAAGTAATAGGGAAGCTCAACAAATTAGAGGACTTGGAGCTGAATGCTAACAAATTTTCAGGATTTATCCCATCTTCCCTTGGTAACTTGACTATATTAAATAGGCTTTTGATGGAGGAGAATAGATTTGAAGGAAGCACCCCTCCGAGTCTTGGAAACTGCAAATAGTTACAGATGCTGAACTGATCAAGTAATAGTCTCAATGGCACCATACCTAAAGAAGTTGTCAGCCACTCTTCTCTTACAATTTCTTTGGTCATGTCCCATAATTTTTTGACTGGTTCCCTCCCACGTCAAGTGGGCAAGTTGACAAATCTTGTGGAATTGGATGTGTCATACAACAAGTTATTAGGTGAAATTTCAAGCAGCCTTGATAGTTGTATTAGTTTGGAGCGTTGTATTTGGGGAATAACTCATTTGAAGGGACAATTCCTATATCCTTAAAAAGTTTAAGATGCTTAGCAGAATTAGATCCTTCATTCAATAAATTATTTGGCAAGGTTCCCGAATTTTTCAGCAAGCTTTTATCTCTCAGCCATCTCAATCTCTCTTACAATGGATGGTGAAATATCAGGGAATGGATTTTTGCAAATGCCAGTGCCATTTCCATTATTGGGAATGACAAGCTCTGTGGTGGCATCCGAGAATTACATTTACCTGAATGCTCCAGAAAAAATCCCAGAAAACATCTTTCTCTAAAAGTAGTAATCCCAGTAACTATTTAAATCGTAGTTTTATTCTTCTTTTGACTGCTTTGGTTATTTACTGTATAGTCAAAGCTTCAAGGAGACAGACCGCTCCTCCTGATGATGAGTGGTAATCCAGCTTGGCTTACTTGGAAATCTCAAAAGCAACTGATAACTTCTCTGAAGAAAATTTGATTGGTTCTGGCAGTTTTGGTTCTGTACACAAAGGAACTCTTGGTGATGGGATAACTGTTGGAATTAAGGTACTAAAACTGCAACAGCAAGGAGCTTTAAGGAGCTTCATTGATGAATGCAATGCTTTGAGAAGTATACGACACCGAAACATCCTCAAGATCATAACTTCATGCTCAAGTGTTGACTATGAAGGGAATGACTTCAAAGCTTTAGTTTTTGAGTTCATGCAGAATGGAAATCTGGACCGGTGGCTGCGTCCAACTACTGATGAGTAATGTTGTTGATGAAGTTTTTCCGCGTGCCTCAACAGTGCCTCGAACCTTCAAACAGTGCCTCCAAACAGCTCGAGCAGGATCTGTCTCGAACCTTCCGCCATGGCTTCAAACAAGGCTCTCGATCCTTCTGCTCGCGATAAGCTCGATCTCGAGCAGTGATTGCCTCCATCGTCCTGTTCACTGCTTTTTTCGTAATCGGAGATCTCCTGGCCATGTACTCACATAAAACAGGTCGTGGTCGCCGGCGTGTCTGCTGAAACCCTCCAACGCTCAAGTCAAGAATCGGGTTGTTCTTTTGTATCTCCTTAGTGGAGGAAACCGGAAAGATAAAAGGGTATTATTTCGCCTGCTTTTGGATAGATAAGGTTTTTCGTAAAATCAAAGCGAGAGAAGTCGAATAGTGAAGAACCCGTGAATGGATTTTTCCAACCCTTTGTGAATCGCATAATCCAACCCTTGTAACGCTCCCTTCGCTTCCTTTTATACTCTATTTTTCCCGCTATTTCCATTTCCAGTCGTCCACTCCCACGCTAGTGGTATCTCGGGTCCCTCCGACAACTGGATTGGCGGAATATTCCCTGTGGATGAGCTGACCGTCCCTTAACCCGATTCACGTGGCCGATCACCATGTCGGCAAGTGCGCTAGGAATTATGACACCTTGAGGCATGTGCCGGCCACCGCAACAAGATCACCACCAAACCACGTGGGACCCCGGTCGACATTAAAAGGTGTGCCGGATTACGAGAAAACTGGCCTGGTCTTGTCCAGATATGCTCGTGGATCGTAATCTCGTGCAAGGTGAAAGGTGTGTTCTGGGACCCGCTCTTTGCGAACACGAAGGGAGTGCTCTGCCTCGACCTCGACCAGCCTTTGACCTGGACGACCTCGAGCTAGGCTGTCCTCTGGGTGTCTTACTCGAGCTGGAAGGGCTTCGAGGGCCTCGTCTGATATTACCCAAACACTAGTCCCCCGCTCTAGTCTTTGAGTGAGCGAGATAAGACCGAAACTCAAGAATGATGGGCCGACTCGTGGCCTTATGCGCTCCCCACGCTCTTCTTGCTCGAGCCTATAGCTAGTCGTGCTTGGCTCTGTCCCACCCGAGGCTTAGGCTTTGGGACCTCCGGCCTCGGTATTCTTCATGAGCTTCTTCCGCCGGCCCGCAATCGACCTAGGCTTCTTCCGCCACTCCCGCCAGCCTCGCAATCGACCGAGGCGTCATTGCTACTCTTGCCGGCCTCGCAATCGACCCAAGCGTGGCACCGTCCTCACTGGACTTCGGCCGAGGAGTTCTTCCGATCTTCCGCTCGGCCTCGCAATCGACCCAAGCTTCTTCCCGATGTTACTCCCGCCGGCCTTTTGATTGACCTAAGCTTGGCACCGTCCCGCCTAAGACATAGGCTTGGGACTTCCGCCAAGGAGCTCTTCGATCTTCCGCCCGGCCCGCAATTGACCCGAGCTTGTTGATACTCCCGCCGGCCTCGCAATCGACCCAAGCATGGCACCGTCCCGCCCAAGACTTAGGCTTGGACTTCCGCCAAGGAGCTTTCTCGATCTTTCGCTCGGCCATTTAATTGACCGGAGTTTCTTCCGATGTTACTCCCGCCTCGGGTCTTCAATCGACCTGAAGCTGGCACCGTCCCACCTAATGACTTAGGCTTGGGACTTCGCCAAGGAGTTCTTCTTGAACTTCGCCGAGCCTTTAATCGACCCGAGCTTCTTCCGATATTACTCCCGCCCGGTCTTCAATCGACCTGAAGCTGGCAACGTCCCCGCCTAATGACTTTGGCTGGGACTTCCGCCAAGGAGTTCTTCTTGACTTCTCCTCGCCGGCCTCGCAATCGACCCAAGCGTCCTCCGGTATTATACTCCTCGCCGGGCCAAGAATCGACCCAAGCCGTCTTCATGTTATACTCCCCGCCGGCCCGCAATCGACCCAAGCGCCTTCTTGATATTACTCATGCTCCGGTCTTTAATCGACCCGAGCTTGGCACCGCCTCGCCTAATGACTTAGGCTTGGGACTTCGGCCGAGGAGTTCTTCTCGATCTTCCGCCGGCCCCGCAATCGACCCAAGCTTCTTCCGATAGTTACTCCCGCCGGCCTTTAATCGACCCAAGCTTGGCACCGTCCCACGGGACTTCCGGCCGAGGAGTTCTTCTCGATCTTCCGCCGGCCCCGCAATCGACCCAAGCTGCCTTCCGTGTTATACTCCGCTCGGCCTCGCAATTGACCCAAGCATGGCAACCGTCCCGCCTAAGACTTAGGCTGGGACTTCGCCCAGCGAGCTCTTCTCGATCTTCCGCCTGACCGCGAATTGACCCGAGCTTGCCGATAGTCCTACTCGGCCTCGCACTGACCCAAGCATGGCAACCGTCCCGCCTAAGACTTAGGCTTGGGACTTCCGCCAAGGAGCTCTTCTCGATCTTCCGCCAGCCTTTTAATTGACCCGAGCTCGCTGACACTCCCGCTCCTACCGCAATCGACCCAAGATGGCAACCGTCCCGCCCAAGACTTAGGCTTGGGACTTCCGGTCAAGGAGCTCTTCCCGATCTTCTCCCGCCGGCCTTTTAATCGACCCAAATGTCTTCGATCTCTACTCCCGCCGGCCTCGCAATCGACCCAAGCTGCCTTCGTGTTATACTCCCGCCGGCCTCGCAACTGACCCAAGCATGGCACCGTCCCGCCTAAGACTTAGGCTTGGGACTTCCGTCCAAGGAGCTCTTCTTGATCTTCCGCCCGGCCTCGAATTGACCCAGTGCTTGCTGACAGTCCCGCCGGGCCCGCACTGACCCAAGCATGGCACCGTCCCGCCTAAGACTTAGCTTGGGACTTCCGCCAAGGAGCTCTTCTCGATCTTCCGCTCAGCCTTTAATTGACCTGAGCTTGTCGATACTCCCGCCGGCCTCGCAATTGACCCAAGCATGGCACCGTCCCGCCCAAGACTTAGGCTTGGGACTTCCGGTCAAGGAGCTCTTCCCGATCTTCTCCCGCCTGGCCTTTTAATCGACCCAAATGTCTTCTCGAATCTCTACTCCCGCCGGGCCCGCAATCGACCCAAGCGCCTTCCGTGTTATACTCCCGCCGGGCCCGCAATCGACCCAAGCATGGCACCTTCCCGCCCAAGACTTAGGCTTTGGGACTTCATGGCCAAGGAGCTCTTCTTGACTTCTCCCGCCGGCCTTTTAATCGACCCAAACGCCTTCCGAATCTCTACTCCCGCCGGGCCTCGCAATCGACCCAAGCTGCCTTCTTGTTATACTCCCGCCGGCCTCGCAATCGACCCAAGCATGGCACCATCCCTCCCAAGACTTAGGCTTTGGGACTTCCGCCAAAGAGCTCTTCCGAGACTTCTCCCGCTCGGCCTTTAATCGACCCAAACGCCTTCTCGAATCTCTACTCCCGCCGGCCCGCAATCGACCCAAGCTGCCTTCTTGTTATACTCCCGCCGGGCCTCGCAATCGACCCAAGCATGGCACCGTCCCGCCCAAGACTTAGGCTTGGGACTTCCGCCAAGGAGCTCTTCCCGATCTTCTCCCGCCGGCCTTTAATCGACCCAAATGTCTTCTGAATCTCTACTCCCGCCGGGCCCGCAATCGACCCAAGCGCCTTCCGTGTTATACTCCCGCCGGCCCCGCAATCGACCCAAGCATGGCACCGTCCCACCTAAGACTTAGGCTTTGGGACTTACGGCCAAAGAGCTCTTCTTGACTTCTCCCGCTCGGCCTTTTCATTAACCCAAACGCCTTCTCGAATCTCTACTCCCGCCGGGCCTCGCAATCGACCCAAGCGCCTTCTTGTTATACTCCCGCCGGCCTCGCACTGACCCAAGCATGGCACCGTCCACGCCCAAGACTTAGGCTTGGGACTTCCGCCAAGGAGCTCTTCCGAGACTTCTCCCGCCGGCCTTTTAATCGACCCAAACGCCTTCTCGAATCTCTACTCCCGCCGGCCTGCAATCGATCCAAGCGCCTTCGTATACTCCCGCCGGCCCGCACTGACCCAAGCATGGCACCGTCCCGCCTAAGACTTAGGCTTGGGACTTCCGCCAAGGAGTTCTTCCGCTTCCGGTCTTCATTTTGAACTTACATTATGAATGCTTTTCTTATTCTTACATACATTTATACTTTTACATATCCCATCTCGGGACGTAAATCTTACATTAGCATTTCACAATACAAGGAGACCCACTGGAAATACTTCCTCGAGAGTTGTGCGCTCCACTGCCTCGACCTCCTCGTCCGTCTGGACGAGCCGGCCTAGATGCTCCCGCCTTCCATTCCTCGATTCCCCCGAGTCGAGCGAGGTTATCCGCGATGGTTTCTTTGGCGACCACGGCATAGCAGCTCCTCGCCACCCTTCGGTCGCCTTTCACGACCCCAACAATTCCCATTTACTCGATACTTATGGGCTAAATAATGGGTGGATAGCACGCATTGGCCGATCCTCATGAACGGCCTCCCTAGAATCGCCTCGCACGGGCCGGCTTCATCTACCACCACGAAATCCAAAGATCATGTTCTTCTCGAAAGGCTTTGAGCCCATGGTCACGCCACTTGATGATTCCTGGAGGTATTAGCTTTCTCCCGAATCCTTTCAACGAAGTGCTCGCTCCGCTCGAGGCTCACTGCTATTCCTAAATCCTCGAGTGTGGATTCAAGAGAATATCCACCGAGCTCCCGAGTCAACCAAGATTCTGATCAACTTCCTTATTCGCTATGCCGGCTTTTACCACTGTGGCATCCTCGTGAGGGTACAAGACCCCTCCTCGCCTCCATCCGTCCACATGATTGGTACCGCCGAACCTCGGCCTTCTTGGCAACTGGAGCAATGAACAGACTTCTCACCAACATGCAGATATCTAGCAGTAGTTTTTCCGGCCCTATTTGAACTTCCTGCCATCATGGGCCCTCCCGAGATTACCCTCGTGATCGGTGGTTCTGTGGTCTATTTCAGTAAGCCCGACCATCTTCCTCAGTCGTCGCTCAACCACCGGTGTCCCCTTCAACAAACTCATCCAAGTACCTGGCTCCTAACCGGATCCTCCACCGGTTTTTCAAATCACTGGCATCAGTCGCTGGAGTGGCCGTGGTTACCATGGAAACGGCAGAACCGCCTCTTATCCCGCTTGCACACCGACTTGGCCATCTACGCTGGTAGGCTCAGCTAGCCTCGCCTTCACCACTTGAAGTATCTCTTCGAGAGATACCTTCAACCTCAGATATCGCCTCGTAGTAGGCCTGTTCCACCACTCAGTATTGCCCTCATCCCTGGGAAGCTTCTGCTGAGGGTGGCAATGGACTGGTCCGCTCTGGCCGTGGTTCATCTCAGTCCGCTTGGCGGCTGGTCATGGGTGTGGCCATCATGACGCCTCAGATTCTCTCGCGATCCCGGCCTGAGACCCGCGAGGTGGCTGGGGACCATCCGCGCATGGGAACTCTCTGACATGGGTCAGACAGGCAGCCCTGGCCTCACGCCTTGAGCTCCGTGTCCTCTGCAGGCTCCCTTCTCCTTCCTTCTGCTCCACCAACCCGCTCACTTCTCGCCTTGCACTTTTTCTTCTTCGACTACCATATCCAGCTTTACTTGTTCATGACGCGTCCGAATACGAACGGATCAAGGACTCCAGTAGTTATACCATGGTCTCCCTATCCGGATCCCATCCTTTAATCCTCTCGTAGCTTGGGATGGTTGAACGCACCAAGATCTAGGACCGATCTATGGTATCTTTTGATAAACTCCCGAGGGACTCTCCTTCCTTCTCGCCTCACTTCGATACCCATCATGTCATCCTCGTGGGTCACCGCTACCTGAATTGCTCCGCGAACTCCCCGCACATCCTGCTCAAAGCTCAAGATGCTTCCCGTGGAGTCTCATGGCACCATTCTCTCGCTCTTCCCTCCAGAGTGAGCTGGAAGGCTCGCGACCTCCGAGTCACCGACAATCCTCGCACCTCGCCATGTCGCTGAACCGCTCTATGTGCACTAATGGATCACTTTTTCCCGAAAATTTCAGATCCGGAAGCTGAAGTCACGTGGATCGTGACACCCATGATCTCCGCGAGAGTGGAGATTCGTTGTCCAAGATTATTCGCCACCTGGACTCTTTCCGCTCCCTCAAGATCTTCCACAACTCAGTGCCAACCTCGCGACCTCTCCCTCCAACTCCTCCGCACGAGAGGTTTGGGTCAGTATCCTCGCAAATGTTGACGAGACCCCTTTCCTCCATGTTTGTTTCTTCTCTCACCGCAACATTTGGTGCCCTAGGTCTGGGCTTCATCTCCGCGATTTTCCCGAACATGAGCATTCCCCTACTGGACTCGGGACATCATTACATGCTTTTCTCTGCTCCTCCCCGAGTTCTTGAATGAGGAGGTCGAGTATCCATCTGCTTTTCCATTCGATCATGTCATCCTCGGGGTCACCGCGCCCGAATTGCTCTGCGAACTCCCCGCACATCTGCTCAAAGCTCAAGATGCTTCCCGTGGAGTTTGCGGTACCGGCCTCTCACTCTTCCCTCCGGGTAAGTGGGAAGGTTCGGCACCTCCGAGTCGCCGACAATCCTTGCACCCCGCCATGTCGTTGAACCGCTCTACGTGCACTAATGGATCACTTTTTCCGAAAATTTCAGATCCGGAAGTGGAAGTCACATGGGATCGTGACACCCATGATCTCCGCGAGAGTGGAGATTCGTTGTCCAAAGATTATTCGCCACTTGGACTCTTTCCGCTCCCCAAGATCTTCCACAACTCAGTGCCAACCTCACGCACCTCTCCCTCCAACTCCTCCGCACGAGAGGTTCGAGTCGTATCCCGCAAATGTTGACGAGACCCCTTTCCTCCATGTTTGTTTCTTCTCTCATCGCAACATTTGGTGCCCTAGGTCTGGGCTTCATCTCCGTGATTTTCCGAACACGAGCATTCCTCTACTGGACTCGGACATCATTACATGCTTTTCTCCGTCCCTCCCCGAGTTCTTGTAACAGGAGGTCGAGTATCCATCTGCTTTTCCATCCGATCCATTCTTTCCTGGATCTCCTCTGCTCGGGCCTCATTGGCCACTTCTCTCAAAGTTATCGATTCTTCCGGACTTAATCCTCTTCGACTGCTTCCCTCATCGCTGTGTCAGTGTCTTGAATGTATTAGGAAATCAGGCTTTTGTGCCGATCCCCACAGACGTGCGCCAAAAGATGTTGATGCGCTTTTCCCGCGTGCCTCAACAGTGCCTCGAACCTTCAAACAGTGCCTCCAAACAGCTCGAGCAGGACTGTCTGAACCTTCTGCTCGCGGCTTCAAACAGTGCCTCGATCCTTCTGCTCGCGATAAGCTCGATCTCGAGCAGGATTGCCTCCTTCGTCCTGTTCACTGTCTTCTTCGTAATCGGAGATCTCCTGGCCATGTACTCACGTAAAACGAGGTCGGGGTCGCCGGGCGTGTTCCGGCGAAAACCCTCCGACGCTCAAGTCAGTAATCGGGTTGTTCTTTTTGGTATCTCCCTTAGTGGAGGAGACCGGAAAGATGAAAGGGGTATTATTTCGCCCCCCCTTTTTGGATAGATAAGGTTTTTTCAGAAAATCAAAGTGAGAGAAGTCAGAATAGGAAGAACCTGTGAATGGATTTTTCCAACCCTTTGTGAATCAGACAATCCAACCCTTGTAACGTTCCCCTTCGTTTCCTTTTATACTCTATTTTTCCCGCTCTTTCCATTTCCAGGCTGTCCACTCCCACGTTAGTGGTATCTGGGTCCCTCCGACAATCGGATTGGCTGAATATTCCCTGGGATGAGCTACCGTCCCCTTAACCCGATTCACGTGGCTGGATCACCATGCCGTGCAAGTGCGCTAGGAATTATGACACCTTGGAGGCATGTGCCGGCCACCGGCAACAGTATCACCACCACATCATGTGGGACCCTGGTCAGACATTAAAAGGTGTGCCGGGATTCTGAGAAAACGGGTCGAGTCTTGTCCAGCTATGCTCGTGGACGTAATCTCGGGGAGCAGGAAAGGTGTGCTCGGGGACCCGTTCTTTGCGAGCAGGAAGGGAGTGCTCGGTTCTCGACCTTGACCAGCTTTGACCTGGGACGACCTCGAGCTAGGCTGTCCTCGGGGTGTCTTACTCGAGCTGGAAGGGCTTCGAGGGGCCTGTCCGATATTACCCAAACAAATGTCATTTTAAGAAATTGAGCCTCTCATGCAGAGACTGAATATAGTGATAGATATAGCATCAGCATTGGATTATCTCCACCACCATTCTGACACACCAATTGCGCATTGTGATCTAAAGCCAAGTAATGTACTTCTTGATGAAGATATGACACCCCGTGTTGGTGACTTTGGATTGGCAAAATTCCTCTTTGAAGAATCATCCAATATTCACTCCAAAAATCAAACCATGTCAAATGGGCTCAAGGGTTCCATTGGTTACGTCCCTCCAGGTACTTGTTCAACCAAATACATCACGCTTCTTTCTTGAAACTACCAACTTTGATATTCTAATTACAAATTTCACAAGGTGCAGAGTACATCAACGGCCATGTCTCAATACTTGGAGATATATACCGCTATTGCATATTATTGCTGAAGGTATTTACAGGAAAAAGACCAACAGATGACATGTTTAAAGATGATCTTAGCATTCATAAGTTTGTCTTAATGGCCTTGCCCAGCCATGTCATCGATGTTCTCGACCTATCGATGTTGCTTGAAGAAGAAAACGAAGATGAAAAACATGAAGAAGATGATTTATTTCCAGACATTGAATCACAAGTTGCTCAAAGGAAATTAGAAGAATGCTTGGTTTCAGTGATGAGAAATTGGAGTCATGTGTTCTGCAGCTTCGCCAAGAGAGTGGGTGGCATGAACTTTGTTGTTAACAATGTGCAAGCGATTAGGTCAAAAATAAGAATGCAAGAAGAATGAGATAAATAAGAGGTTTCAACTCATCTTTTAGAAATATGTAATTTTAAAAATGTAAAAGCTTAGATAAATAAAGATGGTCTGATATTATTGCTGTAAGTTTATGTTCACGGAACATAATTTTTTCCGAGCTGACATAGACATATTTCTTATTACTTGCTTTCAACTCGCTGAAACAACAGTGAAAGGTAACTTCTATTTGCTTACATCTCGAGTTGAGGATTAATCAATCCCACAACGAAGCACAGTGCTTTTGACTTTCTGCAGAGTGTTTACAACACCACTGATGTCCATCCGCTCTCTGGGGGATTCTACTGAACAAGCAACTCCAATTTTGAGTATTGTAGCCAAACTCTCTTGTACTTGTTCCTGTTTGAATTTTTCTACAGCTATTCCTTCTTCTTCTCCACCAGTAACAAACAGTGGGTCTAAAACTTCTGATATTTGTTCAGGCAATGCATTTTTAACAAAATTGTGGAGGTCCAAACCTTCCGCAAACATGTCACTGGTAGGCCTTTTCCCTGTAAAAGTTTCCAGCAAGAGGATCCCATAGCTGTACACATCACCATATGTTGAAACCTGACTTCCCATGCCATATTCTACAACATTCAAATCGTTCAGCAGTTAGAAGCAGCAGCATATTTCAGTTTTAAGTATCATCGCTTCTCACTTGTGCTTAATTAGGCCCGTTTGTAAGCACAGATAAAGCGTTAAAAACTGTATTACCAATGCACCTACCCATTTGATGACTAATGATTACTGAACACATACACAATATATGGTTATACTTTGAATCTGTGATACAATTTCTGAGAATAAAGGCTTCTAAAAAACTGTTCAAACAAGAAATCAATGCTTACCTGGTGGAGCATACCCAACAGTTCCTTTCAGTCCAGTTGAGCTACTTTGATTGGAATGGATCGCTTCTGGAATAAACCTCGTTAACCCAAAATCACCCACATGTGCAGTCAGGTCATCATCAAGAAGAATGTTGCTTGGCTTTAAATCGCAATGAACAATTGGCTTTCGGCAATGGCGATGAAGATATTCTAGAGCAGAAGCCACATCAATGGCAACATTCAATCTTTGAAGAAAGCTTAAAATCCTGGAGCTGTAATGCAGATCATCTGAAGTTGATTCTGGGTGCAACCAGCTCTCTAAATTACCATTGGGCATGAACTCATAGACTAAAGCTTTGAAATCATTGCCTTGAAAATCGGAACTTGAACATGCAGTTATGATTTTGACAAGATTACGATGCCTAATGTTTCTTAAGGCCTCACATTCAGCCATGAAGCTCTTTAAAGCTCCACGTTGATGTAAGAACAACACCTTCACCGCAACAACTGTTTGGTCTGGATCAAGTATTCCTTTATAGACAGAGCCAAAGCTTCCAGTACCTATTAAATTGGCAGAAGAAAATCCACCAGTAGCTCTCACGAGACTTTCGTAGGAAACATTTAGAAGCAAATCCTTTCTTGATGAAGACTCTGAACTAGTCACTGTTCTTTTCTTTCTCAATCTATTGATAATTAGAAGAGACATGACCAAAACTAGCCCCACAGCTCCAGAGAGGAGTAGAATCATAATCTTGAGCCCTTTGGATTTCCCTCTTTCCTTTGAGTCACTGGAAGTACACGGTGGCAATTTAAGTTCTGAGATTCCTCCACAAAGCTTTTCATTACCAGCTACCGATATGGCAGATGTGTTCTTAAAGATCCCTTTACTTGGTACATCTCCCTCTAGATTGTTGTAGGACAGATTCAAAGTTTGTAAATATGGAAATGTATACAGAAACATTGGGATTTTTCCTGAAAAGTTATTTCTGGAAAGATCAAGGTCTTCAAGACCTTTTAAAGAACTCAAACCAGGATGGATGGGCCCATGAAAGGAATTAAGGCTAAAATTTAGATATTCCAGGCCAACACAACTAGCAAGTGAGCTTGGAATTTCTCCTGCTAACTCGTTTTTTGATAAGTCTAGTTGTCGAATACTTCTCAGATTGCCTACTTCCAATGGTATAAAACCAGTTAAACGATTGTGCGACAAGTCCAACAATCCTGATAATGAATATAGACCAACAACTTCACTGGGTATAGCCCCAGAAAGATTGTTATCTGAGAGATCTAATTTCTGCAGTTGGTGACAAGTTCCTAGAGCTGAAGGTATGCTTCCTTGAATGGAATTTGCATGTAAATCAAGTTCTGTTACGAAAGTTAAATTCCCAATAGATGAAGGAATTTCTCCGGAAATATTGTTTCCAAACAAGGACAATACTTGCAATTTCAGAAGATATCCAACAGAAGTAGGAATGCTTCCTGTGAGGATACATTCCTCAATGGCTATTAGGATCAAATTTCTCAGGTTCCCTATTTCTGTTGGGATGGAACCAGATATTGGATTAGCTGACACATATAAGTAGGTAAGATGGGATGAAAAATTAGCAATGGACTTCGGCAATATCCCACTTAGTCTGTTTACGCTTAGGCTGACCACTTCTAAGTAAGTACAATTCACCAAAGAATCTAGAAATCTAAGGTCGTTATCCTTTTCTGTTCCAAGGTTATTTCTTGCAAAATTGAGCCTAATCAGATTCTTCAATCTTCCTAAATCTTCTGGTATCGAGCCTGTAAAAGAGTTCTTTGAAAAATCTAGCCCCTCAAGCTTACTTGCGTTAGAAATTGAATGGGGGATATTCCCAGAAAACTGATTACCCCCCAAGCTAAGTTTGCGGATATTAGGAAGTGTGAAGCCAATATAATGTGGAATTTCACCAACAAGTTGGTTTTGTGTCACAGCAAAGTAATCCATTGAAGAGATATTAAAAAGCTGGATGGGAATCGAACCTGTTAAGGAATTTACAGAGACTTGGAACATGTTTAGGTTCTTCAATTGGCCTAGCTCAAAAGGAATGTTGCCACTAAGACTGTTTTCTGAAAGAGAAAGCTGTTGAAGAAATGAGAGATTTGCAAGTGACTGCGGAATAGGCCCGGTGATATAGTTATTAGCAAGTCCAAGTGCTTTTAACTTGAACAAAGTGCCCAATTCAGAAGGTATGTTACCTCCGAGCTTGTTCACGACTAAGTCGAGAACCCTGAGTTCTGAACAATGAGTAAGATTTACAGGAATCTCTCCCTGCAACATATTACTATTGAATATGATGTAACGCAGTCGGAACAAGCGGCCTATTTCGTGCGGGATATTGCCAGAGAAATTATTTTGTTGAAGATTGATAAGCCAGAGGAATGTCAAGTTTCCTATGTAAGGAGAAACGGTACCTGTAAGATGTTGGCCACTGAGATTCAATGCTGTGACTCTTTGATGCTTGAGGCTGCAAGTAACTCCAAGCCACTGGCAAAAGTTGACAGAACCATTCCATGTACTCAAAGCTCCAAATGGATCATCAGCAACCTTGCTTTTGAAAGCAAGCAAAGCCTGTTTGTCAGTTTCACTTCCAAGATTAGCACAATGGGAAAAAGAGAAGTGAAATACGAATCTTAGAAGGATGGAAAGGAAGAAAAACAAGAATGCTGTTACAGGAGAAGCTTTAGCGTCCCTCATTTATAAAGCGAATTTTAGCAAGTACTCTGAGTTTGGTGCAATGATCTGCCTCAGAGCCTCCTAATTTTATAAAGCTAAAAGTACGTGGGAACGTAGTTGCTGGGAAGATCTTATATAAATAGTAAATGATTCTTGTTTTGTTTCTTTCCGAAGAAAATTGGAAACGAGGCCTCATTTTCTTCATCGATGTGCGAGCGCTTGGGTCCCTTTCAAACTTTATTCTTTTTCGATCTAATTCAACAATTCGATTCAACCTAACAACAGTGGTTTCAATCATTATTTGTTAAGGTCGGATTCAAATAATCCATCACATCAAGCAGTCACGCAAATTATTGTAATCTTATCAAAGAAAAGATACAGACATACAGTTAGGAGCTCCATTCTTTTTCGTCAAGTCGTCCATTGAGCACCATTTTTTTCGTCAAGTCGTCCATTAGACTGTAATATAGATTATAGTATAGTTCAGCGTACCGCTTTATCATATCATCGGACCATCCTGGTATGAATTGATCACCTCAAGGCTTAGGATTTGATTAATATCATAATACCTAATATATAGATTATAAACTTAGACAGTAATGCATATTTGAAAGCAGATAGATAAAATAATGGGTTTAATGTAAGCTATTATATCCTTTGATATATGTTAGCCATATGTTGATCGGTCAATTACGGAAACATATCGGGTAATAATATAAGACACCGATTTCATGTCCAAGCCGAGGCATTGAACAATAATAAGGTCTTAGATTATTACTACTCAAATTTACCCTTCTAGGCATTAGGATGTTATCCGTTGATACGTTAGACCACCTTTTGTTATGTGTCTACGAACACTTATGATTAGTTAAAAGGACACACATGACAATAAATGAGTAAAAGAAAATGAACAAATAAAGCAATTGAGATTTTTCGGAGCTTAGATAAAGAAGAAAAATTACAATATACCGTTCTGAAAATAATAAAACTATCTAAATCCATAAAACATTTAAATTTGAGGGGAGAAAATTCACACCTATGAAATAATCTGCCCACACTAAACTAAAATTTCTACCAACCTAATCACTAAAGAGTAGTTCTTTCTGTCAGTGGAAAACGCGTTCCAAACTTCTATATCGAAATTTCGCGCAAGTACTGTACATTCAAACTTGGAATATTGAAATTTCATTTCAAACAATGGTTAACTATTCGTTGCAATTAAACGTTTTCATTGGTAAAAATAATAAGTAAAATATTGATAAATTAAATGGTCGATAAATTAAAACTTCGATTATATTGGTTTTGCCAATTTTTATTTAGTCCAAGTGTTAAATCATAATTTAATTAGTTAATGTTTATTTAAATTAATAAAATTTTCTTAGTTTCATTAATATTAATATATCAAGATATTATTGTAATAATATCATCATAAGTGCGTCTTTTATTATTTAGCAAATGTTGAAACTGGTCGCAATTTTTAAATACTTGGTGTTTAAGCCAATTCATATAAGTAGCTAGATTTACATACACACAAAATAGTTGTTTAGTTGTCAATGAGAGTTTTATAAAAGATTGTAAAATTATTTTAATAAGCAAGTTATTTAAAGTTATGTTATGAAATTAATGAAATAAGAGATTATGAAATAAGTAAAGAATATTTTAGACTTTTTAATATTTAAAAAAAAATTCAACCCCTACTCCCATAAGCTTAAAATTTGAAATTTTATTAGTAAAGATAAAATATTTTATTCAATCTTCAAAAGATCTATTTAAAATAAATAAATAATAAAAAAAAATTTAAAAAAAAAAAAACTTGTGAGATTAAATAAGCAATATTTTAACAAATTGAGGTGATAAAGATAATCCACACAAGTCCTCGTTTTTGAAAATAACAGAGATAAAAGCATTTTTTTTTAATTTGATTAATCTAATGGTTTTGCTAAACGTCAACTTGTGTGATTAATTTGTCTTTAGGTTTTATTTTTCTAATGGCCCGACCGAAAGCTTGACATTATAAGATGGAAACTTCAAAATAGTTGCTCCTTGTCATGTAACATCATCGGCCACAACATCAGCAGGACCCCCACTTTGGGGTCCGTAGATTGAGCTTATGAGCAACATTTCTCCTATATATGCCTATAATTTATTTTCGAGGCTCTCGAACAAAAAGAGAATATGGGTTTCTGGTCACCTTATTGTTATGGGACTGTGAATTGTCATGAAATTCTCATTTTGGGCATCAAATTGCTATTAAAAATTTCTTTCCTACTTTTAAGATTCTTGTTAGATTTTTATCTTTTTTTTTTTCCTTTCTGAAAATCAGGTTTAATTATTTTTTTTTGTTTTATTTTGATAATTGATTTGACCTATTGTAATAAGTTTTTAAGAAACCGGGTTGAAACTTAGTTATGAGACGATGATTATTACTATAAAATTTTATGTTTGAGAAAATCACATTGTTTATCTTTACTTCCACTTTGTGTCGACTAGATTAGCAATTAGCAGAACAATTGCCAATTAGATTTAAATAAGATGTTCTCTTTTTTTTTTTTTTTTTTAATATAAGATCTTTTAATGCATAAAAATGAACTGTTTTTTCAATAGTAAAAAAGGAATTGTTAAATAAGAAATATTATCTAGTAAAATATTTATTCTTTAGTGCACATATTCAGATTTAAAAAGTATAAAATCAATGAAAGACATATGAAAATTGAGTAATATTCAACATTTTAATACTTAATTCCAAAATTTCTCTCTAGGTGATGTCAGATTCATGTCATGATGAAATGTGTAAAATGTTCACTTAAAATTTATAAAAAATTTTCATTCACACTATAAATTGGGCATATATACTACATTACTCATTGATTTGGAGACAATTTAGAATATCTAATATTATTTTAAGATATTTTCAATCTAAATTATCGGATAGTTTAAATCTTAATATAGTTGATTTTTTAAAAAAATAATGATACTCACTGTAAAATTTATCTAAAATTATTATTATTATTGTTTTATTCTCTCTCCCTCGACTTTCACTCTCTCCTCCGTAGCCATAAACCCCACCACTTCAACAACAGTAAATTCATTATTATCACCACCACCACTTATATTCTTCAATATTAATCAATCACCTCCTGTAATATATAATGAGTTTAAATGCTGGGTTTTGTTGAATTTTTATAAACAAGTGGTGGTTTTTGTTGTTATTGATAGTAATGTTTCTGATTTTATATGATAATCTAAGATTTTATATAATTTTAATTTAGAATTTAATAAGAGGTAATATTTTATTCAAATTGTGAATCATTGAAAAAATGAAAGAAATTTGAGAAATGAGAAATTAATCTATTGAAAATTTGAGAGACAAGAAAAAAAATTATTATCAATTATGTTATATTCTTAGTATTAGAATAAACAATATTTATTAAAAAATGAGAACTAATGAAATAAATTGAAAATGTCAAGGATTACTATACTTTAGTTTTTTTTTTTTTTTCTTTTAATAGCCCACTTGGAAGTTTGACGTGATAAGATGGAATCTTCAAACAAATAATTTGTCCTTGTCATGTATCATCATCGGGTACTACATCAGTAGGACATCAGCTAGAGATATAGATCTATAATTTTATAGTAATAATCAATCATCTGAAAACATATAGATATGTAGGTTATACGTAAGTTATGTTTAATAACGAGGTGTTGTAGTATTTAAGGTACAATTGTTATGAAAAAAAAAATTGTAACTATAAAATAAAAGTTAATAGTATATAGTAAATATAATTTTTAAGTAATAATTTAAATAAAATTATTAAAGATATAATAAATTTTTTATCATTCAAGTGAAAAATTATATCAACATAGCTTTTAACCTATAACAACTAGTATTTACCAAATATTTTAATACTGTAACTTAAAAGGTACAACTGTCCAACCTCAATTCCAAACATACCCATAGTCACCTTATTGCTATGAGAGAGTATATTGTCATGAATTTCATTTATTTTGGGATTGAATAGCTATTGAAAATTTCTTTCCTATTTTTGAGATTTATTTTTAATTTTATCTTTTTTTTTTAATCACCTAAGTGTTTTTTTTTTTTTTGGCAATTGAATAGATCCATTGTAATAAATTCTCATAAAAGAGTGTCAAAACACTAGTTACTAGACAATTGATTATTACTATAAAATTTTTCTCTTTGAGAATATGGCGTTGTTTAACTTTGCTGCCATTTTGTGTCAATTAGATCATGGATTTTGCACAAACAATTGCCAATTGGTTTTAAATGAGATGTTTTATTTTTTTATTTTTCCTTAAATATTTTATTTTTCCTTAAATAACATGTTTTAATGGTAAAAAAAGGAACTTTTTTTAATTGTTAAAAATAAAGAATTGTGTAATAAGATATACTTTCTAGTAAAATATTTTATTTTTAGTGCAAACATTCACATTTGAAAAATACAAACTCGTTGTAAGATACAATTAAAGATTGAGTAATGTTAGATATCTCAATTTTAAATTCTAAAATTTCTCTACAAGTGAAGTTACAATCATATGAATGATGAAATGCATAAAAAATTTACTTCAAATTTATAAAAAAATAATTATTTACACTATAAATGACACATATATACTACATCATTCAATGAATTGGAAGAAAAAACAGAAAATCTAACATTATTTTTAGATATTTTTTATCTAGCTTCTAATTGGATAGTTTAAATTTTAATACAGTTTCTTTTTGAAAATAATGATCCCCACGGTAAATTTTATCTACAAAGAATTTGTGATTGTCAAACATTTTAGCATCTGGAATACATGAATTTTTCAGCCTCTAGAAGGTCAATATGACTAGCTGAAATTTTTGAAGACAAAGAGTGGTGGCAACCTTAAAATTTGAAACAACAATGTTAAAAATTAGAATGAACAATAGCCGAATTTGGCTATAAAAGGGGAGGCATCCCTCATTTGCAATCTATCCTCATTTCTTTAGTTTTCCCTTCTAATTTGAGAGAGAAAAATAAAGAGTTGTGCGAGAATTAAGAGTATTTTAATATTCTTATAAAACTAGCAGGTGCGAGATTGGATATATTGGAGTTCTGGTAATAAGTTAAAATATTACAATACTTGTAACTAGTAAAATATTTTTCTTTTGTCTTCACCTGTGAATGTAGCCTAAAAGCCGAACCACGTAATTTCTTATTTTCTTTTTTATGCTTGTTGTTTATTTTTCTTTCAATTTTATTTTAGTTATAGCCCTGCTTTACCCATCAATTTCCTAACAGTGGTATTAGAGCATTGGTTGCATTTTCTAGAATCGGGTTACTGTTCACATTATAGTAGTTATTGTTTACGTATACAGCACTGTTCCAGTATATAATTTCTATTCACATATATAATTACTATTCACATAAAACGTGGGAGCCGATCCTAGTAAAGGCAATTCGTAGTGAAAGCAATGGCGGCAAAATACAATATTTAGAAGTACAACAGAAATAAGTTCTCATTGTAGAAAATGAAGATGAAAACTATTATGAAAAAAAGCAATTACTTGCTTGGCAGTAATTGGACAAAAAGCCCATAGAGATAACTAATGATCTCAAGTTGAACAAGATGGACAGCAATGCAATTGTTGATATACATTTAGCACTTGTAGATAAGGTATTATCCAATGCGGAGGAGAAAAGACAGTAAAGGAAATATAGAATACTCTCACAAAATTGTACGAGGCCAAATCGCTGTATAATAAGATCTTCCTAAAAATGAGACTTTATACTATTCAAATGATGAAATCTAAGACAATGACCAATCATATAACATCTTGAAGACTCTATTTTCACAATTCATAAGGTTGGGTCATAAAATAAAGGAAAATGAATGTGCAGAGCTTCTACTTCAAAGTCTACCAGATTCGTATGATCAACTCATCATCAATATGATGAATAACAACTTGGAGGACAGTCTAGTCTTCAATGATATTGCAGCCTCCATATTAAATGGGGAGAGTAGGCAGAATAACAAAGAAGACAGACAGGTAAGTTCACAGCAAGCGAAAGCGCTATTGGTGATGAGAGGGAGATCAACATAATATGACCCTAGTGGAGAAGAGTAAAGTGCTAATTTATTCATGCTTCATGGAGAAACATTACAGGAAACTGATGTGTGTATCGTATCAAATGGAGAAGAGTCGATGATGATGTGGCATCTAAAATTAGGCCATATGTCCAAACAAGGTTTGAAGATTCTCTCTAATCAAATACTACCTTCAAGACTCAAATCGATAAACTTACCATTTTGTGAGCATTATGTTACAAGTAACCAGTATAGATTGAAGTTCCGTATGTCTAATGCTATAAGTCAAAACATCTTAAACCTAGTTCATTATGATATTTGGAAATCATCGAATTTATCCCAAAGAGGAGCAAAATACATCGTGCCTTTCATTTATGATTACTCTAGGAGATTTTAAGTATATCCAATTAAAAAGAAGTCAGATGTGTTTCTAGTGTTTAAGGAGGATTAGGTGTTTGAGGACAGATAATGGTGGAGCGTATATAGATGATAAGCTTCTTGTAATCTATAAGCAAGAACGTATTCAGAGACAATTCACTATGGCATACACTTTCAATAGAATTGAGTGGCGAAGTGGATGGACATGACTCTTACAGAAATGATAAAAACAATGTTAAGAATTGCTGGTCTAGCTAATTCATTAATGGGCAAAAGCAATCAAAACAATATGTTATATTGTTAATCGATCTCCATCAACAACTATTGAGTTAAAGACACTAATGGAGATGTAGATCAGAAAGCCAACTGATTACTCTCATCTACATGCATTTGGATGTCCTGTGCAAGTGATGTACAATACTTAAAAAAGAATAAAGCTGGATATAAAATCTAAGAGGTGTATTTTCTTGGAGTATGCTGATAAAGTAAAATGGTATCTTATGTGGGATCTCACTGTCCACAAGATTATCATTAGTAAAGATGTTATCTTTGTAAAAGATCAGCTGAAAATAAAAGAAGGGATGATAACACTGAAAATGAAGAGTCAGAGACTGTGTCAGTATATATGAAAAATAATCCAGAAGATCAGAATTCTTCTAAAGCAGTATCAGAGCACGATGAATAAGAACCAGCCGAGTTCGAGGCCCCTAGATGTTCTTCGGTCAACTTGTAAAAGACGATCGCCAACTTGGCACTCATATTATGATACAGAGATCAATGTTATATACTGTCTTCTAATAAAGGATGAAGAACCATCAACTTTTCATGAAACTTTAAACAACTTAGACTTTGCTTTGTGGAAGACAGGAATGTAGGAAGAAATTGAAGCTTTACACAAGAATAAGACTTGGAAACTTATACCACTACCACATGGAAGAAAAACTATTAGAAACAAATGAGTCTATAAGATCAAACGTGATGGCAATGACTAAGTGGTGCGATATCATGCAAGATTAATTGTAAAAGGATATGCTCATACTATTATACATATTACAAGAGATTTGAGGATAATGATTTCATCATTTTGCTATTATATGTGGATGAAATGTTAATAGTAAGCCCCAACAAAAATTGAGTCCTAGAATTAAAGGCATAATTGGCTAGGGAGTTTGAAATGAAGGATTTGGGATTGGTAAACAAGATTTTACGGATGCAAATTCATCAAGACAAAAATGATAGGAAGATTTAGCTTTCTCAGAAAAATTACTTAAAGAAAATTTTGCGGCACTGTAACATGCAAAATTGTAAGACAATTTCTACTCCACTTCCTGTTAATTTCAAATTATTCTTAAGTATGTGTCCTAACAATGAAGCAGAGAGGAAGGAGATGTCTCGAGTGCCGTATGCATCAGTAGTGGGAAATTAAATCTTTGTTATCATTTGTACAAGACCAGACATTACACAAACAATGGGATTAGTCATTACATGACGAATCCTTATAAAGAGCATTAAAAAATTATGAAGAGGATTATGAGATATATCAGATGAACTTCAGATGTTGCATTATGTTATGGAAGATCAAAATTTACTGTCAAGGGTTACGTAAATTCAGATTTTGTAGGAAACCTTGATAAAAGGAAATCCACTACTGGCCATGTATTTATACTTACTGGAACAGCTGTAAGCTGGGTTTCAAAATTGCAGACCGTTGTGACTTTATCTACAACAGAAGTAGAATACATGGTAGCTATACAAGTTTGTAAGTAAGCTATTTGGATATAAAGGTTACTAGAGGAGCTTGAGCACAAACAAGCTACAATTTCTGTATTTTGTGACAGTCAGATTGCCTTGCATATTGCAAGGAATCTAGCCTTTTATTCCATAACAAAGTATATGGGGGTACAATACCACTTCGTTCTAGAAGTAGTGGAGGATGGAAGTGTAGATTTACAGAAGATTGATATCAAGGAGAACCAAGTAGATATGATGACCAAACCAATCAATACTAATAAGTTTGTGTGGAGTAGATCCTCTTATAGTCTAGTAAAGATGTAAGCAACATGATAATGGCGAAACAAAACAGATGGTTTAGAGATTGATTAATTGTCAATCAAATCTCTAAGTGGGAGAATGTCAAACATTTTAGCATTTAGAAGACATGAATTTTTTAGCCTCTAGAAGGGTAGTATGACTAGTTGAAATTTTTAAAGACAGAGAGTGATGGCAACCTTAAAATTTGAAATGGCAATGTTAAAAATTAGAATGAACAGTAGCCAAATTTGGCTATAAAAGGGGAGGCTCCCCTTATTTGCAATCTATCCTCATTTCTTTAGTTTTCCCTTCTAATTTGAGAGAGAAAAACAAAGAGTTGTGAGAGGGAATTAAGAGTTTTTCAACACTCTTGTAAAATTAGTGAGTGCGGGATTGGGTATATTGAACAATACTTGTAATCCTCATATCACCAGTAAAATATTTTTCTTCTGTTTTCACCCGTAAATGTAAGCTAAAATTCGAATCACATAATTTACATTTGTCTTTTTTTGTGCTTGTTCTTTATTTTTCTTTCAATTTCATTTTAGCTGTGGCATTGCTTCATTCATTAATTTCTTAACAGTGATTAATAAAACTCATTTACAAACATTAATTATTCAAGATGTCAAATGACAATAGTTCTTTAAACTACGTAATAATGTAATATTGGAGTATGGTTTACTAACAAATTGTCAAGGATAAAAAGGTTGCCTTGCAAGATAACAATTTACAATTGCAATAGCTTAAAAGATTGAAAACTCTTAACTACAAAGTTAATATAAACATGAAACATGCATACATCCAGGTCCTTATCTCTTTGCAATTTCTTAAGTAAGGGTATAATTTGTATATTTATTTCAAAATATTCCTTAACTCTTGTTTGAAATGGCTGAATTACACTTTAGTGTTAAAAGTTTCGTACCCCATTCTACTTGTTCAATATCATTGTTACAAGGTTATTTTGGTCATTTCAATAGGGATCCCGTCATCGAATCAGGGACCTATTTGATATGAATAAAAAAAATATGTACTTATTTGGGAAACATAAAAGATTAGGACCCAAAAGTTATCATCCTAATAGATAATTAGAAGGCTAGTATAATATGACTAAAAGATAGACTAAATATGTTAAAGCTTAATGTATGGGTATGATGTTAAGGGATTATATTACAATTCTATTCAATTAGGATTTAATTTACGCATCAATTGTGGAATAATTGCTAGTTGAGTACTTATTGCAAGAGTTATGCTGTAAGATAAGGCAACACGGATCAAAGTTTGCAGCCTTTCTAGAACCAATCAAATATTCCAAGTTAATATGAATATTATTAAGTCATCACCAATGTTATAAGTGAAAGCAATGTCTTTCAAAAGTGAAATTAAACACGAGTATAAGAGTTTATACATTGTGTTGGATAATATCGGGCAGGTCTCCTCGAGGCCCTTCTAGCTCGAATAAAATACCCCGAGGACAACCCAGCTCGAGCAGAAGTCCCGACCACTGGCACGAAGATGATCTCACTAGACGTCAAAGCTGGTCAAGGTCGAGGACTTCAGAGCGGTCCGAGCTCCGAGCTCTCTTGCTCGCCGAGGTCATCGGTCCGCCAAGGTCGGACAAGGACGGGAGCTCAAGATTGATCGAGGCCCGAGCTCTCCTTCCCGCTCGCTGCAGTTAAATTCTCGAACACAACCGGGTCAGCGCTTAATCATAAGACAAATGGATTGTAAGACTCCGGTTCGGGACAATCCGACCCGTTTCCTCAAGATCCCGCACACCTTTTTAATGTCAGATTGGGCCCCACAAGGGAGGGTGGTGGTACTGTTGCCGATGGCAGGCACATGCCCCCACGGTGTCATCATTCCTTGCGCACATGCCCGACATGGTGATCTAGCCATATGAACCGGGTTAAGGAGACAGCCACAGCATCCCTGTGGAATATTACGCCAATCTCTACCGCCGAGGGACCTGAAACCATCGACGCGGAATGGATGCTCTCGAGAGAAAAGGCGGAAAAACAGAGAATAAAAGGAAACGGATGGGCAAGTTGCAAGGGTTCCAAAATTTCACATGTGTTCTTCTAACTCTCATTTTCTCTTTACCTTGATTTCGGATTCTTCCAGAATTCCTTTTATCCAGAAAGAAAAGCAAAAATACACCTTTTCTATTCTTTCGGTCTCTCTAACTAAGAGGGATACAAAAAGAACAACCCGATCACTGGCTTGATCGTCGGAGGGTTTTCACCGAACAACACCCGCGACCCCGACATTGTTTTCTCGTGAGCGCAGATCCGGAGACTTCGCTCGGAAAAGACAGAGAATAGGAAGAAAGAGACAGTCCCGCCGAGCTCGAAGTTAGCCGCGAGCAGAAGGTTCTTGACACTGTTTGAAGATACGCAGGAAAACTGCATCAACATTTTTTGACGCCGTCTGTAGGGATCGGCACAAAAAGCCTGATTTCCTAATACGTTCAAGATACACAACGCAACGATAAGGGAAACAAATTAAAAGGAGTGAGTCCGAAGAATCGGTAACTTTGAGAGAAGTGGCCAATGAGGCCTGTAATAGGGAGATCCAGGAAACAATGGATCGGATGGAGAAACAGATTGAGACTCGACCTCCCTATTGCAAGAACTCAAGGAGGGACAGAGAAAAGCGTGTAATGATATCCCAGAGTCCAGCCGTGGGAACGCTCCCGTTTGGGAAAATGTGGGAGATGAAGCCTAGAGACCTAGGGCACCAAATGTCAGTAGTGAGGAGGAAACAAACATGGAGGAAAGGGGTCCCGTCAAGACTTACGAGGATACGATCCCGACCTCTCGCGGAAGAGTTGGAGGAGAGGTGCAGATTGGCACTAGTTGTGGAGGACCTCCGGTAAACGGAAAGAGCCTGAGTTGGAGAATAATGTCAGATAATCGAATCCCCACTCTCCGCGGAGATCATGGGTGTCACAATCCCACGTGACTTCCGCTTCCCGAATCTGAAGTTCTCAAGGAAAAGTGATCCATTGGTGCATATAGAACGGTCCAACAACATGACAGGGGTGCAAGGGTTATCGGCAACTCAGAGGTGCCGGGCCTTCCCACTCACTCTGGAGAGAAGAGCAAGAGAATGGTACCACAGACTCCCACGGGGAAGCATCTTGAGCTTTGAACAGATGTGTAGGGAGTTCGCAGAGCAATTTCGGGGCGCAATGACCTTGAGGATGACATGATGGAGCTGTCAGAAGTAAGGCAGAGGGAGGGAGAGTCCCTCCGGGAGTTTTTCAAAAGATACCATAGATCGGTCCTAGATCTTGGCACGTTTAATCATCCCTAAGCGCTGAGAGGGCTGAAGGATGGGATCCGGATAGGGAGACCATGGTATAATCTGCGGAGTCCTTCGATCCGCTCATATTCGGACGTGTATGAGCAGGTAAAACCGGATATGGTAATCGAAGAGGAGGAAGCGGTCAGCAGAACGCGAGTGAGCTGAAGCAGGTGGCAACTGGAGCAAAGAGAGCTCCCCCACCGCGGATGGTTCCCCTGCCATCTCGCAGGTCTCCGGGCCGGGATCACAGAGAGTACAAGCGTCATGACGACCACACATCCCGCAATCAGCCGCCAAGCAGACCTGAGATGAACCACAATAGAGCAGATCGCCCATTGCCACCCCTACCGAGAAGTTTCCCAAGGGATCGGGCGATACAGGTGGTGAAGCAGAGCCCCCCTTACGAGCAATACATGAGGTCAAGGTATCTCTCAAGAGATACTTCAGTGGTCAAGAGCGAGGATCGCCGAGTCCTCTAACGCCGATGGCCAAGCCAACTGGCAAACGGGACAAGGGGCGGTTCTACCGTTTCCATGGTGACCACGGCCATTCTACATCACAGGTCTGTGATTTGAAGAACCAAGTGGAGGATCCGGTTAGGAATCCAGTACTTGGATGAATTTATCGAAGGAGGGCATCCAGTGGTCGAGCAAGCACTGAAGAAGATGACCGAGCTTACGAAATAGACATGGAACCACCGTCCATGAGGGTGATCTCGTGAGGGCCCACGACGGTAGGAAGTTCAAATAGGGCTCTGAAAAACTATCGCAGATGCATGCCGCCGCACGGGAAGTCCTGCTCATCGCCTGCAGCCAAAAGGCCAAGCGTTCGGCAGTGCCTATTATGTGTACTGGATGAAGACGAGGAGGGCGTGTTGTACCCTCACGAGGATGCCCTGGTTGTAAAAGCCAACATAGCAAACAAGGAAGTTGACCGAATACTGGTTGACTCGGGAAGCTCGGTAGATATTCTCTTCAAGTCCACACTCAAGGATTTGGGAATAACAGGCGCGAGCCTCGAGCAGACAAGCACTTCCTTGAAAGGATTCGGAGGAGGAAAGCTAATACCTCCGGGAATCATCAAGCTAGCAGTAACCATGGGCTCAAGACCTTTTGAGAAGAACATGATGTTGGATTTCGTAGTGGTAGATGAAGCCAGCCGATACCAGGTAATTCTAGGGAGGCCTTTTATGAGGATCAGCCAGTGCGTGCTATCCACCCATTACTTAGCCCTAAAGTATCGAGTAAATGGGGCTGTAGGGGTCGTGAAGGGCAGCCAAAGGGTGGCGTGGAGCTGCTACGCTGTAGCGGCCAAAGAAACCATGCAGATAACCTCGCTGGACTCCAGGGGGGAATCAAGGAATGGAAGAAAAGACCCGGCTGAGAAGTTGGAGGAGGTCGAGGTAAGAGCAGATGACCCCGAGTAGAAAATCCGAATCGGCTCGGGCATTAGCGAGCAGTTGAAGGAAAAGTTGGTGGAGTGTCTGCGAGCACACGCGGATGTGTTCGCATGGACGCATGAGGATATGCCCGGATCGACCCGAGTGGCGTGTCACAGGCTGGCAATACGGAGAGATGCCAAGCCAGTGAGGCAGAAAAGGAGATGCGTCAACCAGGAAAGATACGAAGCCATCAACTATGAGGTGGAAAAGCTGCTGAAAGCGGGATTCATAAGGGAGGTCTCCTACCCCGAATGGATCTCGAATGCTGGTCAGTGAAGAAGGCAAGTGGGAAATAGAGAATGTGGTGGACTTCACAGATGTTAACAAGGCTCGCCTAAAAGATAGCTTTCCGCTACCAAAGATAGACCAACCGGTGGATTCTACTACGGGCACAGTCGCTTAGTTTTATGGATGCATTCTCGGGATATAACCAAATTCCCATGCACCGATCGGATGAGGAGTGCATGACCTTCATCACTAATCGTGGGTTAGTACTCGCTATAAGGTCATGCCTTCGGTCTGAAGAATGCAGGGGCAACGTATCAGAGGCTGGTGAACAAGGTCGCGTTTGTAATTGATCGGTCGAATGATAGAGGTATATGTGGATGACATGATCACCAAGTCTAAAGACGCGGATGAGCATGTAAGGCATTTAGAGGAGACCTTCGCACTATTAAGAAAGTACCGGATGAAGCTAAACCCAGTGTTGATGCAGTTTTCCCGCGTACCTTCAAACAGTGTCAAGAACCTTCTGCTCGCGGCTAACTCGAGCTCGAGCAGGACTGTCTCCTTCTTTCTATTTCTCTGTCTTTTCTAGAACGGAAGTCTCCCGGATCTGCGCTCACAGAAAACAATGTCAAGGGGTTGCCGGGTGTTATTCCGGCGAAAAGCCTCCGACGATCAAGCCAGTAATCGAGTTGTTCTTTTTGTATCCCTCTTAGTTAGAAAGACCGGAAGAATGGAAAAGACAGAAAGAAGAAGGGCTTGTACCTCAACGCGAGAGAGAGTGTGGTTGGCTGGAAGTTGCCCTGACAGAAAGAAGAAGATGAGTAGATGGCGGAAAGTAGATTAATTCTGGGTTTGAACGCAAATGAGCAAATAGAGGGAACAGTAAAGAAGTTGGGGGTTTTTAAAGAGGAGGACGCGTCTCTTCCACTGGCGGCGTGCGTTTCGAGGGACACGACCTTTCAGGTAACGTCCCTTCGAATTTTAAACGCACGGCTGGGATCTACCCACGTGTCCCGCATTAAATGCGAAATGATGGAAGTGGGAGACAACTAGGGAACGTGGGGAAGCGTAAAAGGCCGCGAAGTCGGCCAATCATTAATAAGTTTTCAGTCTTATCTCATTTCACTCAAAAGACTAGAAACTGGGGGACTGGTGTTGGGTAATATCAGGCAGGTCTGCTCGAGGCCCTTCTAGCTCGAATAAAATACCCCGAGGACAACCCAGCTCGAGCAGAAGTCCCGACCACTGGCACGAAGACGATCTCACTAGACGTCAAAGCTGGTCAAGGTCGAGGACTTGTGAGCGGTCCGAGCTCCGAGCCTCTTGCTCGCCGAGGTCATCGGTCCGGCCAAGGCCGGACAAGGACGGGAGCTCAAGATTGATCGAGGCCCGAGCTCTCCTTCCCGCCACTGCAGCTAAGTTCTCGAGCACAACCGGGCTGCGCTAATCATAGGACAAATGGATTGTAAGACCCAGCTCAGGACAATCCGACCCGTTTCCTCAAGATCCCGCACACCTTTTTGATGTCAGATTGAGCCCCACAAGGGAGGGTGGTGGTACTGTTGTCGATGGCAGGCACATGCCCCCACGGTGTCATCATTCATTGCGCACATGCCCGACATGGTGATCTGGCCATGTGAACCGGGTTAAGGAGACAGCCGCGCATCCTCAGAGAATATTACTCCAATCTCGGTTGTCTGAGGGACCCAGACACCATTGACATGGGAACAGATGCTCTCGGAGAGAAAAGGCGGGAAAAACAGAGAATAAAAGGAAACGGATGGGCAAGTTGCAAGGGTTCCAAGATTTCACACAGGTTCTTATAACTCTCATTTTCTCTTTACCTTGATTTCGGATTCTTCCAGAATTCCTTTTATCCAGAAAGAAAAGCAAAAATACACCTTTTCCATTCTTTCGATCTCTCTAACTAAGAGGGATACAAAAAGAACAACCCGATTACTGGCTTGATCGTCGGAGGGTTTTTGTCGAAACAACACCCGACGACCCCTGACATTGTTTTCTGTGAGCGCAGATCCGGGAGACTTCCGTTCTGGAAAAGACAGAGAAATAGGAAGAAGGAGACAGTCCTACTCGAGCTCGAGTTAGCCGCGAGTAAAAGGTTCTTGACACTATTTGAAGATACACGGGAAAACTACATCAACACATTGTTTACAAAATCTTCATCAAGGGCTTTGACAAAAAAGTGCTAGCCATGTATTATGGAACTTGATTACTTCTACCATTTTTTGGGCTTCTTGCCAATATTCCATGACAGCATCTTTGTTCTTCATTCCATCACTTGGCAATTCTGCTGAGCACATGATTCCAACTCTTTGTCTTTTCGGCTCTCAAGTTTAATTATGAACTGTCTCATAAAACTTTTATCAATCATAAGTTCATAATATTGTTGTTTTCTTTTCATTTACTTGGGCTTATTTTGGTAAATTATCCGCATGCGCACAAATTCGACCAGAATAAAAAATTTGTGTTCATTCTAACATTGTTAGGATTGGAGTGGACGAACATACAATGTCTCTACTTAGACAAGCTAAATGTTAGCATTCATACTCACCAATAATTTTTTCACTTTTTTTCCCTCCAAATTAATTCACCAATTGAATAAACAAACTATTAAATTCAATCTAATAGAACCATACACTCATTGCTGACTTTCAGCACAAAGGTGCTGATAAAAGATGGAAAATAAGACTGAAAGATACTCGTAGTCCATATTAATATTTTCCCAGGCTAAGGTCGTACAATTTATTCAAGATCAGAGCAATTGTAGTAAAATGATGCATAAGACGAACAAGAAAAAGCTGTTCAAAATGTAGGGTAGTTCTTAGACTGTAGAAGAGGCTAACGTTCCAGCAGTCGTGCAGCCAACAAGAACTTAACCAACTTTGGCAGCTGCATGTTACGAAAGGCCCAAATTGAGCACAAAAATGGCTCAATATTTTACAATTTTCTAGCACATTTGACACTCTTGTACATATCTTAGATTTATCTAGAATTTTGCACATATACATAGAATTCTTTAGGCCTTAGAAAGCAATAGAGCTTGGCAAATCTCCATATAAATATGAGTTGATATTAGATATTTGAGCACCAAGCACTTGAGCAAGCATCTCAAGCACTTTTGTAAGCTCTCTTGTAAGCATTCTTTCGAGTAATACAATTTCTGTATTTAGCTCAATTACTCTCTTGCTCTCTTCTCTCTAGCTCTTTTGATAAGCTCAAGGCTTAGCTAGTCGAGAAGCTCAAAGGTTTATTTAGTAACTTTCGGTAAGAGTTGTCTAAGTGCCGCACGGGTTCGTCGCGCAAAACACTTATCTCGTAACATGCAGCTTCCAAGTCAAAAAATTATCATCCCGCGACATACAGCTTCCAAGCCAAAAAATTAAGGAATTAAGCCCTAACATTAAACAAATTGTACATTCGAATGGACATCCAGATGAAAAAAAAGGTATCCAATTTGTGTTTCATAAACGCAGTTTGTATAATAAGTATCCATTTTCAAAAGCAAAAGAAGAGTCATCCAAAGAGTAAGAGGCATCACTAGCCAAATATATCTCTCTCATAGAGATAGCCCCCTTAACAGGTGACTTGATGATCAAATAAGAATACCAAAAATTCAAGAGAAAAAAATTTCTGGCATAGACTCAAGCCATTGTTCTTCTGCCAGCATGTACAGATTAATGTGTTCAATTCATAAAAGTCTTCCATAAGACCTCAATAAATATACAATGTCATTCATTGAATAAACAATCAGAAAATGTAGGCAATTCTTAGTTTGAAAGATTTAACTTACAAGAACATCAAGTAAAAGACTCTATTATGTCAACAACAATGACAATATTGAAAGTTTGAAACAGTAAAAAACACTTCTATCTTTATAAAACAAACAGTAAATCACGCCCCTTCAGTGCCCTTCACCAATTCCTAAATTGGCAATAAGATAGCATGAAACAAATAAGCTAAACACAGAATATGGATTTGAAACAAAGCTATACTTTAAATACTAAACATGAAACCTCTTACCATTAAAATCCACTCATGCATCCCTACTCTCATCGTTCAATAGACTGCCTTGTGCATGTTTCCTTTTCCATCTTCTCATACTCACACTCCTTCTCGAACTTCTTCAACCCACCAAGGGACTAAAAAAATCTAAGTCCACGGAAAGAGATACAAATAAAGTTAACAGTAGCCATTCAATTCCAATTCACTCATCCAAAAAAGAAAGAAATAAATAATTAGTTTGTACTCGAATAAGGATACATGAAGCATATTCCTTATCAACGTCAGCATCATCGCCATTCAACTTCTGCCACCTTGTCGTCTTTCACATCAACTCCGGCCATTATCGACGTAAAACAAGCGATTTCAAGAAAATAAACAAACCAGTTATTGAAATCGGAACCAAGGGATCTTCCTTTTTGTTGCTGCTGCGCCGCTGAAGCGATATTAATAAATAACTGTTCGAATACATTTTTTTTTTTTTTTGGGGCGGGGGGCTGGTGAGGGTTTACTTGCGCTTCACTTTTTGGGCCCTTTTCAATTTGGTGGAATCCGCCTCCAAAGACACAATTTTTTTGATTTATTGCTTGTGAATGGCCTCCACGTCATTACAATTTATAATTTAAAAATGATGGGTTTTATAATATTAACGAAGGGGTGCCTGTAATCCAACTCACTAGAAAATCGACGGTGGGAATTAGGATCCTATTACTTGAAGAGTTGTATTAATATTATAGCAGAGTTGGACTATTGGCACCCCTTTAAAATTCTCCCAAAATTCTTTTAGACAATTATAATTTTAGCCTCTCTTAAAATTACAAATAAGGACAAAACATATTGAATTAAACTCACATGTATTAATTTTGTGAAAAGGGCTTGTAATGAGTTGGCCAAATGAGCACAAAGTTTGCTCTAACAAATTTTGAGGTTTATTCACCATAAGCACTTTCCCCTTGCATTAGAGTAGGTTTCACCTACTTTAGGTGAATCCAGAAAATAGTCTAAATATTTAAACGGCGATATTATTGAACTATTTCAAACGTTGATTTTAAAAAAGTAATTGTGAGGATCCTGATCGAGTTTAATACATGCCGAGGTGGTAGACTCGATCAATAAGAATCTGATAAATATTAGAGTTAGATGTCGTTATTTGAGGATTGTATCTGTACCTTTTCATAAAACAAAATTACATTGCCATCTTTGTCACTTATCAGTTTAATGTCAAGGAGTCAACGGAAAAACATCATTTGAGCATATAATTTCAACGGAGTTAATTTTTCATTTACCAGCTAATTGTCACGGTCCTCAAGGATAAAAGCTGCCTTGCAAGTTGTTAAGGAACTGGAATAATTGCAATTTAACTAAAGATATTTTATTGCAATTCTGCTGCATTATGATCTAATTTATGCATCAATTGTGGAATAATTGCAATTTAACAGAAGGGATTTTTTTACAATTCTACTGCATTAATGATTTGATTCATGCATCAATTGTGGAATAATTGCTAGTTGAGTACTTGTGCAAGTGATATGAGTTATGGCAACACAGATCAAATATATCTTGGAAGTGAACAAATGTTATTCAGCGTCAACTTAAAGACAAAAATTGTAACTTTGTACAGGTGAGCTAGCTTTTGGTTACAGAATTTGATCAGTGACTCTGACAAAAGTTGCTAGCCATATATATATATATTACAACGAATCTGGAACTGCATTATAATTTGATTGCTTGTATCAATTTTTGGGCCTCTTGCAGTTCCTTGATAGCATCTTTGATCTTCATTCTTTCACATGGCAATTCTGCTGAGCACAGGATTCCAACCCTCAGTATTGATACCTGAATCTCATGAAATTTGGCTCTCAAGTTTGGTTGCAATTCCTTGACAATGTCAGCTTGAATTTCAAGTGCTTCTTCAAGAATTGCTGGGTCGATTATCTCAGCCACTTGATCTGGAAGACCCATCTTTGCATACTTATGAAGATTAAGGCCTTCCTCAAACATGTCATCCGTAGGTCTCTTTCCAGTGAACATTTCCAGCAATAGGATGCCAAAACTGTACACATCTCCATGCGTTGAAACCTCACCCAATGCTCCATATTCTGTGATTTAAGAATTATTCATTAGTAAGAGACACTTGCCACCTTAAGAAAAGTTTAAAATGATGTTATTAATTAGTACCTGGAGCAACATAACCAATAGATCCTTTTACTCTGCTTGTGCTGGTATGATCCGGAGAGTTGTCATGTAGGAGCCTTGCTAACCCGAAATCCCCGACATGAGCAACCATTTCATTGTCAAGTAACACATTGCTTGGCTTAAGATCACAATGAACAATTCTTATGTGGCAATGGTGATGAAGATACTCCAATGCATTAGCCACATCAATGGCTATTCTCAGCCTTTGCATCAAATTCAGTTTTGGCCTCAGATTTTGCTCATCTTCTTTTCGATTTAACCAATTCTCCAGACTCCCATTAGGCATGAACTCGTAAACTAAAGCCTTGAACTCATTGCCTCTGGTATCCATACTGGAGCAAGAAGTAATTATTTTGACAAGATTACGATGCCGGATGCTCCTCAAGGCTTCACATTCAGCTATGAAACTTTTTGAAGCTCCCCTTTGTTGAAGATCTAGCACCTTCACTGCAACATTTGTTTCTTCAGTACCTAGGATGCCTTTATACACAAAACCATAGCCCCCAGTGCCTATCAAATTGGCAGAGGAGAATCCTTCTGTTGCTTTCAGGAGCTCTGCGTAAGAAATCTTTAAATACTTATTCTCCATTGAAGAATTAACCAAAGACTTGCTTCTTCTTCTTTTCCTCCGCTGATAGAATACAAATACTATGAAACATGTTGAGAGCAAACAAGGTAAGGAAACTGCCGAGATGACTATTTTGAAAGTGAGATGTTGCCACAATTTCTTCGAGCCCCTGGATCGGCAACTATGCAAATGCAATTCTGGGATTCCACCACAGAGTTTATTGTTTCCTATGATTGTAACTGCTCTTGCATTCTTAAAAATCCCTTCATTTGGTACCTCTCCCTCTAGATTGTTGAAGGAAAGATTCAACTTTCGCAGAAAGCGAAATGTATTCAGAAACTTTGGGATTTTTCCTGAAAAGTTGTTCCGCGAAAGATCAAGGTCTCGAAGACCTTTTAAAGAACTAAAACCAGAATGGATAGGCCCCTGAAAGGAATTATCACTGAAATTTAGAAACTCCAGGCCAACACAACTTGCAAGTGAGCTTGGAATTTCACCTGATAACTCGTTCTTTGATAAGTCTAGTTGTCGAATACTTCTCAGATTGCCTACTTCCAATGGTATAAGACCATTTAAACGATTGTGCGACAAGTCCAACCATCCTGATAATGAAGATAGGCCAATAACTTCACTGGGTATAGCTCCAGAGAGATTGTTATCTGAGAGATCTAATTTCTGCAGTTGGAAACAATTTCCTAGAGCTGAAGGTATGCTTCCTCGGATGGAGTTTCCATGTAAATCAACTTCCGCCAGGAAAATTAAATTCCCAAGTGATGAAGGAATTTCTCCAGAAAATTTGTTTCCAAACAAGGACAATTCTTGTAATTTCAGAAGGTATCCAACAGAAATAGGAATGCTTCCCGTAAGAAGATTCTTCTCCATGGCTATTATGATCAAAATTTTCAAGTTCCCAATTCCTGTTGGAATGGCGCCAGAAATCCTATTTCCTGACACATATAAATGGCTAAGATGGGATGAGAAATTAGCAATGGAATTAGGCAATAGCCCACTTAGACTATTCATGCTTAGGCTGACGACTTCTAAGAAACTACAATTCACCAAAGAATCTAGAAATCTAAGGTCATTACCCTTTCCAGTTCCAAGGTTATTTATTGCAAAATTGAGCCTAATCAGATTCTTCAATTTTCCCAAATCCTCTGGTATTGAACCTGTCATTGAGTTATTCACAAAATCTAGTTTTTCCAGCTTACTAGCATTAGAAATTGAAGGAGGTATTTGCCCCGTAAACCTATTATTCCCCAAGAGAAGCGTGCGGATATTAGGAAGTGTGAGGCCAACGTAATGCGGAATTTCGCCGACAAGTTGGTTTTGTGTCACAGCAAAGTACTCCATAGAAGAGATATTAAAAAGCTGGATGGGAATCGAACCTGTTAAGGAATTTACAGAGACTTGGAACATGTTTAGCTGCTTCAATCGGCCAAGCTCAATAGGAATGTTGCCACTGAGGCTATTTTCTGAAAGAGAAAGCTGTTGAAGAAACGAGAGGTTTGAAAGTGACTGAGGAATAGACCCAGTAAAATTGTTACTAGCAAGTCCAAATGCTTTTAACTTGAGCAAGTTGCCCAATTCAGAAGGAATGTTCCCTTCAAGCTTGTTCATGACTAAGTCGAGAATCCTGAGTTCTTTACAATGAGTAATATTTACAGGAATCTCTCCTTGCAACATATTAAGACTGAATCTGATGGATCGTAGCCGAAACAAGCGAACAGTTTCAGGTGGGATTTTGCCATAGAATTTATTTTGTTGAAGGTCGATAAGTCTAAGGAATGTCAAGTTGCCTATAAAAGGAGAGATTGTACCCGTCAAATTTTTGGCCCGGAGATCCACTGCAACGACTCTTCGATGTCGAAGGCTACAAGTGACACCATGCCACTGGCAAAAGTTAACAGAATCATTCCATGTACTCAAGGCTCCAAAGGGATCATCAACAACCTTGCTTTTGAATGCAAGCAAAGCAAATTTATCAGTTTCACTTCCAAGAATAGCACAATGGGAAGAAGGGAAATGAAAGTAATTTAGAAGAAGGAAATGGAAGGAAAATAAGAATGCTACATGGGAAATTTTAGAACGCTTCATTGCTTGCTGTGAGAATCTCTGATACAAACGTTTTTGCTGGGAATTTTAGTGTTCCAGATTTGGTGCCCTGTCTGCTTCAGCACCCTTCTAATTATAGTACAAATTTACTAGAAAATGACAATTTCTTCGATCAGCAATGACATTTACGGGGGAAAATGATCAAATAGGCAAGGAAATTACAGGGAAAGCTCTTGAATCGATATCAAATTCATGTTGTTTTGTTCTCTCTGTAGAAAATTTTTAGAACTAATGCAACTTTTAAACTTTTTTATTTGGATCGTTGAAATTCGTGTACTCGAAAACAACACAAAGTTTGGTAGACCTGATGACAAGTTTGTATGACAACAAATGTAGACGTCACAATAGGAGTTTTGTAACTACAATGCAAGAAATAAATAATATATTCGTGACAGACTTGCCTATTTTCTTAGAAATCTTCATACATCTTCTCATAGTTGAAGAAAGTGACTAAAGGTGTTTGATATTGTCACAAAGTGTTTGATAAAATTACCACTCTGCAATCTTGGAGGATAACCCAGCTGCTCAATCCTCGTGGCTTGGACAACAAGAAATTGTGATGAATGAATCAGCAATTGACCATTTTGTAGATAAGCTATCAAGGACACTTGATCCTAAAATCATTGCTTGATGATTTTATAGCCGTTGGATTCTATTTTCCCAATATTCAGCAGTAGATAGACCAATTCACCATGCATTAATTGAATCAAAAACTTCTAAATTGTTTATGCTGATAGCAATACAAGAGTTAATTCCTTCCAAGTTTTTTAGTACTATTCTTATTTTACCTTTAAAAAGTTGACATTTTTAATAAGTCCTTCAATTTTATTAAAAATATCATTGTGAAAAAGACTAATGAGTTGGCCAAATGGTCATAGTTTGCTCTCACCAATTTTGAGGTTCATTCACTATGAGCATCTTCTCCTCAAATGATAGTACATCACACTAAAAATTGGGTGTCTTGTTTGCAACCAAGAAAATAGTGTAACATTTGACCTGTGAGATAATTGAATTAATTCAAAACTAGTTTAATTTTAGAAAAACACTTTTGTAGATCAGGTTAACCAAACGCTATGGTGATAGGCTTAACTATTCAATATATGCTAAATTTAGAGTAAATGTATCCTTAATTTTTTTAATTTGATGGGTCCCATGATATTAACTTAATAAAAGGAAACTACTTTATTAAACAACATATCATTCTCAACAACAATTACATAGATTAAAAAAAAATATCATGAAAAAGAACTAAAATCAAACGGACTTGCTTGTAACTATCTTACTGGGCCAACAGCCTATTCCATAAGTTAACAAATACAGAATCTAACGGCCAATCGGTTTTTATTTGTTTTCGGAAAACAAATTTATCATTAGCTAACAATTAAGTTGCCATGATCATAAAAATATTTAGAAACACCATTTAGTTATAAACTAAATATTTTTTTCACCCTTCTAATTAACACTTGTTGTCTTATTTCTTACAACAGATTTAGCTATAAATGAATCCAGAATATGATATCATGGCGGAGCAAAGTTAAAAGCAAATTCATAGATTGGAAACATTTAAAAAGAAGGAAAGAAAGAAAGTCATAGATTGGAAGCTTTGATTTTATTTTATAGTAAATTATTCTTATTAGTGGATGTTATTTTGTGTATTTTATTTATGGAGGATTGTTTCCAAGTATTTTTAGTTGATGACTTCATTGATTTGTACTTTAATTTTTTAAGTAACTATTGAAAAAATAAATTGAATTCACTGCAAGAGTTGGGTATTGATAGATTAATTTTAACCGAACCGACCTGATAAAATCGATTTGGGTTAGTTCTCAAAGTAAACGATTTTTTAAAAAAATTTAAAATGCGTTGAAACCAAACCGAAGTTTACCCACCTCTATGTTTTCCGATTTTTATTCTTCATGCCCAATTCCCTCATTTAAATTAATGAAAAAGAAAATAAATAAAACTAATTGACATATATAGAATTAAATGAAACTACTTGATTGACCTCTACACCTATCGAAGGAAGAAGGCTCGGTTAACTTAGCTCAGTTCCTGGATACGCTCAGTCATCTTCTTTTTCCACTAATTCATCTTCTTGATCTTATCAGAAGCCGGAAAAGGTTGGTGTATTGATGAAGGTCTATGTGATGCCTATCTCCCCAAAACTGGAAGATCATTTTGAGATCTACGAACATATTCGAGGGTTCAATGTGACATTGTTACTACTCTGTTAGGTTTTTTCGGTCTAAAACAGGTCGGTAATAGACCTACTTATCTAGCTTATGGACCAGCTGCAGAGCTAACCCTTATTTTGTTCTATTAGTTTGGTTTCCACTAATTCATCTTCTTGATCTTATCAGAAGCCGGAAAAGGTTGGTGTATTGATGAAGGTCTATGTGATGCCTATCTCCCCAAAACTGGAAGATCATTTTGAGATCTACGAACATATTCGAGGGTTCAATGTGACATTGTTACTACTCTGTTAGGTTTTTTCGGTCTAAAACAGGTCGGTAATAGACCTACTTATCTAGCTTATGGACCAGCTGCAGAGCTAACCCTTATTTTGTTCTATTAGTTTGGTGGTAGCTACCAAGACGATTTCTCTATACCCATTAAAAGATCCGAGATGCCGAAAAATGATACGAGAACCAGTCTCGCAACAGTACTGGCGCAAAAGGATCAAGGATCGGTCCTTCACTTGCTGATCGTTCGCGAGTCAAAATTGCTCTCTTGTCACGCCTTTCACTAACTCCTTGAAGATTTTGTTGCGAATGAAAAAGATATTAAGGAATTATCCATAATTAAAATCATAAAATCATGCAATTTGGGATTCTCATTTTGGTCAACCGGTGAATATCGCTTATTTTAGTGTCCTAAAAAAGAAATAGAAATTCCAGTCTCAGTTGCTTGTATAATTAGGTCTTTGTTTTTTTTTTATTTGTCTCACTTATGGGGTTTTGACAAACTTTCTTCTTAAGAAAGAAGAAAACCATCGAACTCATAATACGTTACCAATGTACTTACTTTCTACACCTAAAGATAAGGAGGTTGAGGGTCTGCCTCCAGAATGAGTAATTCTTTCTTTTAGTGGTATCACATATAAGAAAACAGATGAGGAGCGATCTTTCTGTGGCATGAGAAAGGTAGGTGCCCAGGGAGGTCAAATCCTTGGTTGTGTTGGGCATCTTTGTCTTCAATCCTATGGTGGCAGTTCCTTCGAGTAATAGGTACTTAAAGTTTCCCACTTTTGGTGGCTTACTACCTGTATAGACTTCCTACCAGGCTTTCCGTCTTAGTGCTATAGTGGCCAACCGATCCAATAATCTCTTCATAGCCAGTATGACTAGTCAAGCATACTATTGAAAGAGACTCCAACTCGTCCTCTGTTAATCGAGGATGCTACAAAGATCTTTTTCTATGTAGGACTTCTATACTAGAGATTTTCAATGACTCTGCGAGCCTCTTTTTCACAATTTACAAGTTGAAGATACTTACATCGATGCATAGCAAAACAATATCTCCTTTCTTTTCAGAACTACGAGACGGCCCATGAATCTCAAGAATCGAGTGCGGGGATTGAAGGCCCTTAATTGGTCCTTTCTCTCTTCTCGTTTACCAATAAGTGGTGAGTTTCCTTCTGGTTAAAGAATCTCTTTCTAGTTGCTCTAGAACAATTAGGAGATTCTCTAGAAGAGATACAGGGTTCTGCTTTTGGCGGCAATATACTATGGGGTGGTGGTCCTGCGAATGGGGTTAAATCAATACGTTCTAATATGAAAGATTTGAATATCAATCTCGTCAATATCACCGATCTTATAAGTGTCATACCAAATCCCATTAACAAATTTAGATATTTGTACCCTATCGAAGTAAGGAACCATGACATATATATTTAGAATCGATTCCATTTTGAAAGAGTTGAAAAAGTACTGTCTTGGTGAAAGGTTCTAGACATCTACCCTTTCTCGGAACATGGTAAATATTGCACTTGTTGCTGGGATAATTCACCACTTGGTTGTCTCATATATATATATATATATATATATATATATATAATCATTAGCCTCATTTGCAAAATTACCATTACAACTTCATGATTTCAAACTATATATATAGGTGCAACAAATTCAAAATTGAAATAATTTGTGATGAATTAGAAGTTTAATAATCTGGAGTTTCTTACATAGTCTGAAATCATGAAATTGTAATGGTAATTTTGCAAATGAGGCTAATGATTATGTATCGAATTATAGAAAATTCACGAGTTTTAATCAAATAGTTAGAAGATTCTCATGACTATTTATTTTTATTTCAATCTAATGAAGATGAATTTATAGAAATAATTACAATTTATTATTATTTTTTATGATTCACCATTAATTATGCTTAAATATTTCTAACATATTTTATGAAAAAGTCATCCCACCACAAGGGGGAGGAAAGTTATACGTGATGGATTAATTGATTTGATGATAATAGTATATATAACTTTATCTCATCTTAATATTTATATAAATTAATTTGAACTTGGAAGTTCAAAAGGATTATTATGTAGTGGTCATTGTTGATCAATTATTGGATGAATTTATTGATATGCAAAAGTGAAAAGTTAAAAATAGAATATGATTGAGGGTTGATATATATAGGGATGGCAATTTCGGTCCGGGTTCGGGTCCGGGTCCGGGTCCGGGTTTGGGTTCTCAGTTCCGGAATCGGACATTAAATTTCTATAACAGATCCGGATTCAAACCCGGGTTTTTTTAACCCAGGAAAATTCGGGTTTCTGGATTCTGGGTTTTAAACCTGGATTTCTTAAAAATTATTTAAATTAAAATAATAAAAAATAATTATTTACAATCTAAAAAATAATTATTTTGACTAAAATAAAAAAATATATTTATATTTATATTAAATACTTTTAAACAATTAATATATAAGTAAACATATTCGGGTCCGAGTCCCTGATTTCTAGAACACTCAAACCCGGATCCTGACCCGGAAATATCCGGGCTCTCATTTTCACATCCGGATTCTGGAAAAATATTAATTCGGTGCGAGTTTAACCAAGTCCAGAAAATATGGGTTCGTCCGGGTCCGGGTTGAGTTGCCGACCATAGATATATATGATATCCTTGAAGGATGAAATGTTAAAACAAATAAATATATGAACACCTGAAGAATGTGATAGATCAATGTTGACCAATATAGTTTACGGTATTTGATTTTGATGATAACAAACTACATGTCATAGGTAAAATAAAAAATGCATATGTTTCACAATCTCACTAACTTTTAAAGGATAAGAATCATACATATCAGATCAAGTTCAAGACACTCAAAGACAAATGTATAAAGCTTATCAAGTTGATGAACAAGTATTAATGGTACTAGCTTAAATGATATTTATTATTATATTTATTGCAAAGCTAGTATGATTAAATGTATGCATAATTAAGCATTTAATAACTCAAGTTATTTTTAATGACATCTTAAATAAATCATTATTTTCATAATATAAAGGTTTTATATTTAAAGAAAAAATAATTTTATTAAATCGATTGTTTTCAAGTTTATAGATTAAATTGAAACATTTTTGATAACTTTGAAATCAACAAGTATTGTTTGAAATTATGAGATTGGACCTATTTGAAAATATTTGTAAAGATTTTAGTCTATGGTACAATTCTTGAAATTTTTGGGGTAAAACTATAATTTTAGCAAGTTTTGCACCATGGCAGCAACTATTTCACTGTAGCAAATGGCTAACCAATAACATGTAAATGGCTAATTGATTTCAATCAGAAAAGTCACTGGAAAATAATGGCTAATCGATATATATTAATAGTGAACCGGTAATTTAACATTCTGCATAACGGTTACTTTTTAAAGTCATAACGGCAATCTGAATTCTGGTTAACACTGATCTGACAATGTGCAAAAAGTCAATAATAGCTGGTTGTCAACTCTAACTATAAAAAAGCTCAATCAAATTCAAATCTTAACAATTCCAATAGTTATCATTGAGCTTACTACTAAGTATACAATTGTTCTTGAGCTTTAAACTTGTAATTATTTTATTGAAATACACTTTGGGCTTTTAATTGTAAACATGTATTGTGTGTGAGAAAATCTTTAGTAATCCTTATCATAAAATCTAAGTTGAGTGATTGTAAGTGTTGAGAAACACTTGGGTTAAGAGATTGGGGATAATCTCTTGTTGTAAATGTTGATTGATATCTTGAAAGTCTATTGTAAGCGTTGTTAAAGCTTTAGAAGCTCGTTTAGTGAATCCTCAAGCCCGGTGAGCTTGAAGGCGTGGACATAGGCAGGGATTGTCAAACCATGTAAAAGTTTTCATGTTTGCTCTCTCTTCTCTTACTCTTTTACTATTGTAATTGTTAAATTTATTGCTATTGATTTCATTAAGGCATTAAATTAAATTGTTGTGTGATTTTAATTGCTTAAGTTTTAGAAACTCAATTCACCCTTCCCCCTCTTAGGTTGCATAAATAGTATTTTAATCAATTGGTGGAAAATCTTTATTCACGAGATGTTGAAGTGAAATAATTTGGTGCTCCTGAAGAGACCATGTTTGCATGTATAGCAAAAATATTTTATCTATAATCAAATTATTGAATATATTGCTCTTGGAGAGGCATATTGTACCAATATAATCAAATTATTAAATATATTGCTCTTGGAGAGGCATATTGTACCAATATAATCAAATTATTAAATATATTGCTCTTGGAGAGGCATATTGTACTAACTAGACAATGAATCCCAATTATCCTTGTAGAAGTAAATGGTGGTAAATAAAGAGATTCAAATTACCCTATAAAAGCACGCGTGTAAATTAAGAAAGACAAATCTTCAGCCCTTGCAGAGGCATATTTATTAGAAATTTCAAAAGATCTCAATTGGGCATATATATTAAAAATAAGAAATATTTAATTAATGTTGGTACTTATGCAAGAGAAAAAATTGAAATTGACATAAGATTCTGTCAATAAAAATTTAGCTGTTATGGTAAAATTTTCTAGATTCTGAATAAATAAAAATGTGAAGATCATCAAATTATATGATTGGCCAAAATTATAAAATATTTAGACTTGTAATCCATACGTTAGAAGACGTAAAATTCATTAGTAAAATTTGAAGAATTTTGGACTTGTAGTCCATATGCCTAAAGTCGTAAAATTTATTAATAAAATGGGAATATGAATTATAGTGTGTCAAAATGAAATATAAGAATCTATATCCTTATCCTTGAAGGATAAAATGCTTGAAATAATTATTTGAAGTATTAAATCAAAAAGCTTACACCTAATGTATTCTTGATAAAGTTATAATCATAGTTGTGTATATTATAGCAATCTAGACTTATTGAAGTATAATTACTTGAGTGAAAATTTATTATAAGTGGCAAATATCATTATCCACTTTGCTATGTGATTTTATTAAAGTTAGAAATTAAATTTGCAATCTTTGCAAAATGTTTTGATGATTTCATCATAAAAAGACTCTTGAAGAGTTTATCAATTTGTTTCTTTTAAGAATAAAATTCAAGATAAAAGATCTTAAAATTGAACAATTCCTTTCAATTAATGAATTGAAATTTATCAAGTGAAATGTTGATATTATAGAAATACTAGAAGTATTTCATTTTCAAAATTTTTCTATATTTAAATTTTGTTGTACATGTATTGTTCCCAAAGAACCATTTTTTATTTCAACTTGTGCTCACAAAGGCATTGGAAAATTGCATAATTGTAAATTAAATTATGTTCAGCATAAACTTGAAAATATCAAAATAGTGTGAAAAGTATATCACACCCTTTCCTTGATATAGATGCTAAAACTTAGTTATATTCAAGAAGATCAATTAAATTATGAAGATGTATAAATGGTGATATTCTTCAATCAAAACAACGGTCTCTAATTTATTTTATGTATTCAAGCTTTCAAAAAATGATGATATAGTGGATTGTTTCACTAAAATATTACAACAAAATATGATTGATCATTGCAGCACCCATGTCACTTTGAGGGGGAGTGTGCTTGTTGAAGAGAATGTAGAGGGCTAGATGCATTGTGCTCTTTTTTCCTTCACTAGACTTTTGTTCCATTGGATTTTTCCTAGTAAGGTTTTAATGCAATAGTTTGCTCCCCCTTACGATATAAATGAATAGTGTACTCTTTTTTCCTTTGCTAGTCTTTTTTCCAACGGATTTTTACTAACAAAGTTCTTAACGCAATGCGTGTTCTTTGTAGGATGAAGGTGATTGTTATGAAATAATTATAATTATTTAGATGTTCATCAAAGCAACTCTCAATCTCTCTATTAAATAACTCTCTTTCTAATATAACTCTCACTATCTCATAAAAAGTTTATGACTAATAATGTATTTATTTACTTCATTTTTATGATTATGACACTATAAAAAGAGGGTCCATCTTGATAATGATGGTAATGATATAATAATAATAATAATAAAAGAAGATGAAGATGTGTATGCCAAAAATGATTTTTGGGCCTAATCCAAATGAGCACACTTTCAACACCTCTATGTCATTCTTATAACACCCCTTTTGAATTTTATTTTTTTTAATACTCTATTTTAATTTATAAAATACTAATTTATATATTAAAATTAACAATTTTCCCATAAAATTTCACTCAAAAACTATTTTTTAAGTTTCTATTTATAAAATATATACAAATCCTAAAAACTTAAATTATTTTTTTCTTATTAGGTAGTTTCTATTTCCATAACTCTAAACTCTTATAATATTATCAAATTTTTTTATTAAAATTATAATTAAATGTAAATTATGAAATGGATTTGGTATAAAATGTTTGTTAAAATAATAATTTATTTATGTTTTTAATTGAATTTCTATTGAAAAATAAGAAATTAATTAAATTATCTTTTATTATTTTGTTAATTTCAATTAAAAAATGATTTTATAAGAAGTTTTGATGGGTGTCAATAGACCTAATCTATCCAAAAAAAAAAGATTGATTTTAACAATATTGCTTCGTTTAAACGAAAAATGACCCTTCAGCCTCATTAGCCTCAATTTCTCAATTAAATTTATCAATTTTTTATATATATAACAAAAAAAAAAACATTTCTCCCTAAATACACCATATATAATCCTCAAGTTATCCTTATTATTGTTTTTATTTTTTTCTATATGATTATAAATATAATTCTGAATAGATTGAGGCTAGGGATGGCAAAATCCGGATCCGGATCCAGATGCACCCAAATCCGGATCCGAATCCGCATCAATAATTTTGCATCCGGATCCGCATTCGGATCCAGAAAAATATATGCGGATCCGGATGCGGATAATATCCGCACGAATTGCGGGCGGATATTCCGGATATCCGGATCCGCAAATATTAAATTTTAATAATTTAAAATATAATTTAAAATTTTAAAATTTTATATAATGATATCAAATAAAATACAATCATAAATTTATAGTTAATAATTTAACATGAATAACATATAATAACATCATAAATTCACAATTAAAATTATCACAACATAAATTAAAAATAGAAATAATATAAATTCAACAATTTATCTAATAATACCAAATAAAATCTAATCATAAATTCATAACTCAATAATTAACAATTCAACATGAATAACATACAATAACATCTTACATCATAATTCATAATTAAAGATATCACAATATGAATTAAACATAAAAAATAATATAAATTCACAATTTACTTAATAACATCAAATAAAATCTAATTATAAATTTATAATTCAATAATTAATAATTCAACAATTAATAATTTAACATGAATAAAATACAATAACATCATAAATTCACAATTAAAATCATCACAACATAAATTAAAAATAGAAATAATATAAATTCAACAATTTATCTAATAATACCAATTACCAAATAAAATCTAATCATAAATTCATAACTCAATAATTAACAATTCAACATGAATAACATACAATAACATCTTACATCATAATCCATAATTAAAGATATTACAATATGAATTAAACATAAAAAATAAAATAAATTCACAATTTACTTAATAACATCAAATAAAATCTAATTATAAATTTATAATTCAATAATTAATAATTCAACAATTAATAATTTAACATGATGAACATACAATAACATTATAAATTCACAATTGAAATTATCACAACATAAATTAAAAATATAAATAATATAAATTCAACAATTTATCTAATAATACCAAATAAAATCTAATCATAAATTCATAACTCAATAATTAATAATTCAACATGAATAACATACAATAACATCTTACATCATAATCCATAATTAAAGATACCACAATATGAATTAAACATAAAAAATAATATAAATTCACAATTTACTTAATAACATCAAATAAAATCTAATTATAAATTTATAATTCAATAATTAATAATTCAACAATTAACAATTCAACATGCATAACATACAATAATATCATAAGTTCACACTTTTAGACTTTTTAACTTATATATATATATATATTATATTGAAATTTAATTAAATTAATAATTAAATAAAAAATACGGAACCGGATATCCGCATTTCCGGATGCAAGTGCATCCGGATCCGGATCCGCATTTTAATATGCGGATCCGGATTTTTTGGATCCGGATCTTTTGCCATCTCTAATTGAGGCTGTCAAATATCATTAATAGTTAAATGAAGGTAAGGGTTATCTTTTTTTTTTTTTACTTAATTTCAATCAATTAAGTCATTAATGAAAATTTTCAGTCATTAAGTCACTAAGGTGGCATTTATTTTTTTATCTGAAATCTGAATAAACCTGAATTTATCATAATTCCAAATAGACCTGAATGTTTGAATCTTAATAATATGTTTATCTTTTTTAATCTGAATATCTGAAATAAGTATTATATTTTTTTTAACTTAAAAAACTAAAAACATGTACTTTTACATTTGTATTTTTATTAAATTTAAATGTCAAATAAATAATATATATATATATATATTTGAAAGAACATAAATACCATAATATTTTAACATATATAAGCAAAATCACATTAAAGTGAATACATAATAATTTTGGAATTGTGATATATAAAATACCATAAATTTCAAATTTTATCACAAAATCTCAATAATAATACACAATATAAGATGAGATTATTAGTGGGTAAACGTGTATGGATGGGTTTTCGAATAGGCATGAAAAATAAATTATAAAGTATGGATATTTTTAACAATAGAAATTAGTTGAATTATTCGGATTCCTCCATTTAGTGAAAAGCCAAAAAAAAAATTAGCATATTTTATTAAGTCAAAATTCTCTAAAAAGTCCCATTAAGTTATAAAAACAAATACCTCTAATTAACTTAATTAATTAAGTTAAGTCACTTTAAGTCATTAAGTTAAAAAAATCACTTTAAGTTAGTTAAAAAACAAACACCTTCTAAGTTATTAAGCTAATTTTTTTAGATTTTTTCTCAATCTAAAAAGTCTTAATAATATCAAGCAATTGGGCAGTTAGCTTGCTGGCCAGAATTGCCGCTCTCCAAATGTGGGGGCAGTAATTTGAACCCCTACAAACGCATTGTGGGGGTATTTCATTTTTTAATTATTAGAGTGAAGATAGTCTTCTCTCTTACCAATGTGTGAGGAGTAAACATCCCTCGAATATTAGTGAGAGTTATTTGAGTGAAAGCAGTCTTCTCCCTTACCAAAGTGTGAGGAGTAGATATTCCTCAAATATTAGTGAGGGTTTAAATATGGGCAATGCCTCATAATAATTAATGTAAACTAGTCTCAGTAATAGTATGATTTGTAAGTATCAGTTATAATGTCATGTAATATGAGAATTAATGTAAACTAGTCACAATCATAGTCTAATTTGTAAGGATTAGTTATAGTCTCATGTAATATAAGTTGTAATCTTGATCAACAATTATATGTAATTAAAAAAAACTTAATAATATCATTAGAAGATATTCTCTAAAAATATCTCTATCTAATTAATTAATTTTCAATCTTACTTAAATAAAATTTAATAATTTATATTATTATCCATCTTTATAACTTGTGATAATACAGTGGTAGACTATTATTTTTATTTTTTATTTCTTCAAAATAGAATTATTTATCTTCATAATTTTTTATAAATATTTTTCATATTAAACACCATGAACAACAATAAAATTGATTAACATATACTAATTTAGAATATAAAGTGTTGTATTCAATCGAACACGATTTATATTATGATAATATATTATCTTATTTAAGTTATTTGTGGTGCTTATTATTTGTTTAACATTTATAATATGTAAGGGCATAAATATAAAAATACTAGTTTTTAGATTTTTTTCACTTAAAAAAATAACTTAATATTTTTTTCAATAATTTAGTCACAATAACAAACATATCATGCAGGTTTAGTCTCTTAGTTCTATTAAGAATTCAGGCTAATTCAGGTCTATTTAAATTTTAGATCACTACCTAAATTTTCAACTAAACGTAATTAGCCATGCAGATTGAGATCATCCTTTAGTCTTTTTTCTCTCCTAGCCTATCATAGTCTTTTAAATCTAATGAAAAAATGACTTAATTGTAAATAAATAAAAAAAGTAAAATTCAAAATTCAAAATTCAATCTTAACCACATATTTCACTAGAATAGATTAAGAAAGAAAAAGGGCTAAAAGAATATCATAATCCTTCACATATACTTACAAAGTTGAGATATAATGTATACCAAATAAAGTGTCACCCAATCAAATATCATTATATCAATGACTACCTTGTATTTGATAATAATTAACTTTTTATATAATCACTAATAAAATGATTTCATAGTACTAACGATGAATAACATTTCATATCTTTCTTATTTGCAATACAAATATTATATCCCAACGTTGTAAACATATCATTACTCTTGAAGCAAGGTTTAATTATTAAACCAAACAATGAAAAAAAAATAAAGGGGACTTTTATACATAGCAAAAAGATGATTAATCATCACTGATTTAATTATATGTTTTTCTGTTTTTACTTTCCCTCACATTATCGGATTTTTTATTGTTGAAATACGGCTAGTAACATATCATCAATAGAGTCAAATAAATGAACTTTAGTCTTTTTTTTGTCCAAAATTAATAAACTCTCAAAAACAAGAAAAAAATTATATAGCTGGCATATGTATTTAGGAAATAAAGAACACACCTGCTCGAGATCAAGCCGGCCAAAATAAAAGTATTGATAGCTAATATAAAGGTACTCCTGCTCAATATCAAGCTAGCCAAGAGTAAGAGCTCTTAGTCTATTCGACCAAAGCTAGAAAGAATAGAAACGTTCACTGCAGTCAAGCGATCTCTTATCATGTTATAGGTGGCACTAAGAGAGGTATAAATCAGTCATTGAGACAAACTTAAGTGTGACAGCCAAGCCCACAGTGGGAGACGGTTAAGCAACTCTCTCCGAGAATGAGGTAATAACTCCCATGCATGATCAATTCTCATTATGATGACCAAGTAACTGTCTTAAAATAGACGGGAATGTGGGAAGTGAAGGACTTGCATTACGAGAATAACGGTGAGGAACAAAAGACTTAGATAAATGCCTCAGAGAAAGGGAGAAAAAAGGGTGGGATTTTCAGAGAAAAAATAGAATCAGAAAATAAAGAGAACAAATAGTGAAATGAGCATCAGAGGGTTTTCGCCGGAAAAATACCCGGTGATCTCTGAAATTTTTTTCTGTAAACACAGGCCAGAGGGCATCACCACTTCAATGATCAGCGAGACTCGAGAGCTACCTGGACAACCTGCTCGAAGTAGAAGCAACCAGAAATCAGCATCAACATTTTAATGTCGTTTATAGATAACAAACAAAAAGCTAAGTTTTGTTACAAGCCATAGAAGAAGCATGACAATGGGAGGCAACATTCTGAGAGGAGCAAGTGTTGTAGAGTCGATGACTCTAAAGAAGGTGGCCAACGAGGCCCAGGATATAACGGTGCAAGATAGGATGGACCGGATGGAAAAATAGATGAAGACATTGACGTCCATCCTTTAGGAGCTCAGGGACAGACAAAGGAGAGCGAACTATAATATTCTTGAATCCAGTCGTAGGGCCGCCCAAGGGTAGAGGATGCAGAGCACGGCTGGAAGGGTTATTGTAAGCCTGGAGGAGAAGGAGTTAAGACAGAATCTAGGGGACACAGAGCAAGAACATGTCCAAGTTGCAGAACAGAATCCTTCTCATGTTGAAGAATTGGAGGGAGAGGTCCGCAGATTGGCCTAGGCCATTGATGAGATCTGGGGGCATGAGAAAGCCCCAAGTTAGAGGATTATGCTGGACAATAAGTCTCCACTTTCAGTGGAAATCATGAGCATTACAATCCATAGGGATTTTCGTTTCCCTGACTTAAAATTTTCAGGGAAAATTGATTCGTTGGTGCACATTGAGCGCTTCAACGACATAAATAGGGTGCAAGGCCTGATAATAATGCAGAGATGCAAGGCCTTCCCATTCACCTTGGAGGTGCAAGAACGAGAGTGGTGCCGCAGACTGCCATGAGGGAGTATTCAAATCTTTGAGCAAATGTGTATAAAATTTACAGAGCAGTTCGCTAGGGTAGTAGTTCTTGAAGACGACATGACGGAACTGGTCGAGATCAAGCAAGGGAAGATGGAGTCCCTTCGTGAGTTAGTCAAAAAGTACTAATGAGCAATCCTCGATCTCGGGGCGTTCAATCACCCATAAACATTGAGAGGATTAAAAGAAAAGGTGAGAATGGAAAGGTCGTGGTACAATCTACTAGTTCCCTCATATTCTGATGCATATGAGCAAATAAAAAGGGATATTGTAATTAAAGAAGAGAAAGCGACGAAGTTGAGAAGCGAGTAGATTGACGGGATGAGACATAATGAGAAAAAAGCTCAAAGAGGAGGAGGGTTAATTAGGCCAGCCCAAGGGTCATCATCTTTCAGAGGGGCTGGATGTTGAGATGCTCTTTACCACCATCACCAGAAGATGCCCCAACCTCGGATTGGTCTCGTTCTATTTCATAGATTACTGAGCAGAAATCAAAAGAGTTACCACCAACTCAGTGGCAACTCGCCTCATAACATCCCTCGGAACAGGCACTCACAAAGCCATAACAGAGTTGCCCATCTGCCATCTCTACCCATAGGCAATTTTCCTAGGGATAGGACCATGCAGATGATCGATCAGAGTCCCACCTACAGGCAGTATACTCCTCCAAAAATATCAATAGAGGAAATGTTTCATATCGAGGAAGAAGGAGGTCTACTATGTCCTCTAACTCCTATGTACAAACTAGTAAATAGAAGAGACAGAATGCGATTCTGCAGATTCCACAATGATCATAGCCATTCAACATCTGAGTTCTATGATTTAAAGAACAAGGTGGAGGATTTAGTGAGAAATCGATACTTGGATGAGTTCATTAATGGGGGACAGTCGATGGTGGATCGAAAACATGCTGAAGATGACCTGATTAGTGAAACGGATCGAGAATGGCCCATTGTGAGAGTGATAATAGAAGGGCCGACGATGGCAGAAGATTCAAATAGAGTTAGAAAAAAATATAGCAAATATGCATCTGCTAATTATGAAGTCCTGCTAAATATGTCGGCAGTAAAAAAAGCAAAGACTAGGCAAGTTTTGATCATGTAAATAGAGAAAGATGAGGAAGGGGTTCTGTATCCCCATGAAAATACCCTAATCATAAGGACAATGTTACAAATAGGGAGCTTAGCAGAATTTTGGTGGACTCAGAAAACTCGGTGGACATATTCTTCAAGTCTACTCTAGACAAGATGGAGATTACAGATGTAAGACTCGAGCACACAAATACCTCTCTAAAGGTGGTTTGGTAGAGGAAGGTTGACTTCTTTGGGGATCGTTAATCTGCTAGTTACTATAGGCTCGAGATCTTTCAAGAAGAATATGATGCTGGACTTCGTGGTGGTGGACGAAGTCAACCCTGACCAGATGATTTTAGGAAGGCCGTTCATGAGAATCAGTCAATCGGTAATGTTGACGCATTACTTGGCGTTAAAATACCAAATAAATGGTATGATAAGGGTTATAAAAGGAAATTAGAGAATCATGAGAAGCTGCTATACAACAATGGCTAAAGACACAATACAGGTGACGTCGTTGGATGTTAGAGAGGATTCCAAGAAAGGAAGACAGGAGCCTGCCGAGGAGCTAGAGTAGGTCTTAATAAGATCAGATGACTAGAAGAAGAAAATAAAGATCGGCTCGAATATAAACAAAGAAGTGAGGAGAAGTCTGATCGACAGCTTACGAGCACATACCGGTGTGTTCACCTGGTCCTATAATGATATACCAAGGATTGATCCGAGGGTGGTATGCCACAAATTAGCGATGAATAAAGAGGTGGAGAAGCTATTAAGAGTAGGATTCATAAGGGAAGTCAATTACCCCGAGTGGATCTCGAACATGGTCTTGGTCAAGAAGGAAAATGGCAAGTGAAGGATATATGTAGATTTTACAAATTTGAATAAAGCTTGCCCTAAAGATAGACCAGTTAGTTGACTCCACAATGGGACATGGCTTGTTCAACTTTATAAATGCATTCTCTAGTTACAACCAAATCTCCATGTTTGGGCAAGATGAAGAATGCACAGCCTTTATCACTAATCAAGGCTTATTCTGCTACAAAATCATACATTTGGCTTAAAGAATGCAGTAGCGACATATCAGACATTAGTGAATAAGATTTTTAAACCTCTAATTAGATCAAAAATAGAGGTCTATATGGATGACATGATCACTAAGTCCAAGGATATAGATGAGCATATCAAGCATCTGGAATAGACCTTCACACTTCTAAAAGAATATCGAATGAAGCTCAATCTAGATAAGTGTGTTTTTAGAGTAGGCTTTGGAAATTTGTTGGGCTTTATGGTTAGTCATAGGAGAATTAAGGCCAACCCTGAGAAAATAAGGGCAGTAGCAAAAATGAAGTTCCCATGCATTTTGAATGAAATACAGAGTCTTAGGAGCAAACTAGTGACCTTGAATAGGTTCATATCTCGGGCAATAAACAAGTGTCATGTTTTCTTTCACGAGGTAAAAAAAGAGAGAAAGACAAAATAGACACTAGAGTATGAGGCAGCATTTCAATAATTGAAGGATTTCTACTAAAGATTTAGCTATTGTCAACACTGCGAGCAGAAGAAGTGCTGTACTTGTATTTGGCAATGTCATAATATATTACGAGCTTAGTCTTAATAAGAGAAGAATCTTGAGTTTAACACCCGGTGTACTATACGAGCAAAGCCCTAATAGAAGCGAAGATCCGATATTTGCAAGTGGAGAAATAAGCACTTGTTTTGGTAACAGCTGCTCAAAAGTTGAGGCCTTATTTTCAACCATTCAATAGTGATAGTGATAAACTATCTACTTAGACAGATCTTGCACAAGCTAGAGACCTCTGGACTATTGAGGAAGTAGTTGATAGAGCTCATCGAGTTTGATATCAATTATCAACCTTAGACAACAATTAAGGCGCAGGCTCTAGCGAATTTTACAACCGAATGCACAGAATCGGACAAGGGTGCAGATAACAAACAAACAATAAGAGAACATATTCCAGGAAAGGTCTGGGTTGTTACAGTAAATGGATCATATGGAGACCAAAGAGCAGGAGCAGGAGTGGTGTTACTTAGCCCTAAAGGTGTGGAAATTCGATATGCGGTTAAGCTCGAGTTCAAAGCTACCAATAGTCAAACTGAGTATGAAGGCATCATTGCAGGGTTAAGACTTGCGCTAATAGTAAAGGCAGAAGAAGTGAAGGTTCAAACAGATTCACAGTTAATATCAAACTACCTTAACGATAGCTTCCAAGTAAAATGAGAGAAGATAGAGACCTAACTTCGTAAGGTAAGACAATTATTGGAAATTTTTTAGCAATGGAGGTGGAACGGATTTAGAGAGCAGAGAATTTTTTGCTAGATATGATAGCACGAATGGCTGTTGTATCAGATCCCAAGATGTCTAAATTAATTATTGTGAAGATCAAAACCAGCTCGAGCATTGAGCAGAAAACAGAGGTGACGAGTGTCACTTAGATGGACCTGATTGTCTCCTACATTAAGGAAGGAATAATGTCTGCTAACAAGAAGTAAGTAAGGAAGTTGAAGTGGTAGCAGCAAGATACACGCTGATTGATGGGGTACTATATCGAAAAGGGTACACCTTGCCGCTGCTACATTACTTGAATGAAGAGGAAGCAGATTATGTGCTCATAAAGATACACGAAAGGATTTATGGAAACCACTCTAGTGCAAGGTCTTTAGCTTTTAAAGTCCTGAGACAAGGATATTCCTGGCTCAGAATGCACCAAGACGCACAAGAAAAGACCAAGAGTTGCAAGGGCTTCGCCAACTTCCTAGCTCAACCACTAGAGAACCTTATAGTGATGAATTAGCCATGGCCATTTGTCCAAGGAAAATTGATCTGATCAAACCCCTACTAAAAAGACAAGCATCTGCAACACATACAGTAGTTGCGATTGATTATTTCACGAAGTGGGTTGAGGTGGAGCTTTGAGTAAGATAACAGAGACCAAAACAACCGACTGCATCTGAAAAAATATGGTATACAGATATGGAATTCTCCATGCTCTAGTAATAAACAATAAAAAGTAGTTTGACAACAACAAGTTCAGAGATTTCTACACAAACATGGTAAAAGAGTTGAAGTTTTGCTCGCTGTCACATCTACAAGCAAACAGGCAAGTAGAAGCGGCCAACATAACTATAAAAAGACTATTGAAATCAAGTTAGGAGAACAGAAGGGAGCATGGGTTAATGAGTTACCTAGCATGTTATGGGCTTATAGAACCACACAAAAGACCGCAACATAGGAAACACCATTTGCCTTAGTATTTGGGCATGAAGCCGTGATTCCAGCAGAGATACGGGTAGGCACTCATCAAACAGAGCATTTCAACAATGAGTAGAACAACAAGCAGATTTATTGAAATCTGGACTTATTAAAAGAGATGAGGGAAAGGTCGACAAGGAAGATAGCAGATTACCAGCAGAAAATGGCCCGCTATTACAACCAAAACTTGCACATCCGTCAATTTGACTGAGTGCTTAGAAGAATCAACCAGAGCACAAAAGATCTTAATCAGGGGATGCTAGCCTCAATTTGAGAAGGTTCTTACAAGGTCAAGTAGGTGGTAGGTCCGAGGGCATAAAGGTTAGCTTACCCCACTAGACGGGAAGTCAAGAGACCATATAGCAGAAAACTTAAAAAAGTATTTCCAGTAAGTTTCCTTGTAAAGTAATGTTAATATATTCAGCTTTCTTTAATTTAGAGTATGCAACAGATTGTTCATGAATAAAAGTAAGGATGAATGCTTTCAGAATTGATTCAATTCGAATAAGTCAAACTCTAAAAATTGTTAAGGTCAGAAGTCTCAAAGCCTCTCGAAGTGAGACAAAGAGCCAAGCAAAGCCAAAATTGGCTTGAGCAAAGTAATCTCCCAAAGTAAGCTAAGGCCAGAAGTCTCAAAGTCTGCTTAAGGCGAAAAGAACCAAGCGAAACCAGAATCAACTCGAGCAAATTAAGCTTTGAAATTTGTTAAGGCCAGAATTCTAAAAGCCGCCTATTCGTGCAAGATGGGAAGCCAAAGTTAGTAAAATTTAATTCGAGCAGTTCAGGTCCTTAGAAACGAGCAAGGCAAATATAACAAGTTAAAATCCAAGAGTTTATTCAAAGCAGGACAAAACTTGAAACTTACTGAAAGCTTGTTCAAGCTCAGGAAATATAGAATAAATCAAAGGTCATAAAAGAAAGCAAAAGTAAAAAAATTTTCTTTCTATTCAGGGCAATAAAAGCCAAAGTTTACAATGCTACTGCAAAAGAAGCTAAAATAAAAATTAAAGAGCTAGGGCAGACTGGTCAGTAGCTTCATCAGTAACCTGAGTAGTCTGGTCCACACCTGACAAAATTTAAGGACCCTCCTTAGCAGAGAGAGCAGTATCTTAATTTTCTACAATAACAACCTCCACATTTGGGGTTAGATCTCTCTGTTGTTGGCTTCTGGAGTCCTGCTCTCTTATATAGGCATCCACACCAACTTCGAGCTTAGTCATGTCTAGCTCAGGGTATTCTTTGCCTAAAACAAATATGATGCACTCATAGCAGAATGTGAACTCATTGTTATACTCATCAGTAAGCTGCTTGCCTATGGAGTCCAGACTACCTTAGAGGCACGAAGTTTCAGCTTCCATAGTAATCTCAAAGGAGAATCTCAAAACGTCAAGATCCTTCCTGGCATTCAAAAGTTCATCCCTTTTTATAGATAGCTCCTTCTTGAGCTAGCGTCTTTAAATCAGCTATGGCAGCTTTCTCCTCAAATATAGAAATGTCGCCTGGAGCTTTGTTGATTCTTTTTTTTTTTTGCTTCAAATTCTTTTTCAAGTTTTAATTCTCAGCTTTAAGTCTCTTCTCGTAATTAAGGATCTTTGACTTGAAAGTTGTGGAATTAGCAGCAACTTGGCATGCAGAACTTTAGAAGGAGTTAGCTAGATCATTAAGGCTGAAGGTTTCCAACTCAGCAACAAAATCTTCCTGCATGTGCTTTGTAAACTCCTTGATATAAGGCACAATAAAATCAGTTTGCTCCCTTGAATGCACTGATCGGGTCCTAACGGGAATAATAACAACAAAGTCCTTCAAAGAAACTTTACCGACCACATTCCTGCCCTCTGAAGTAGGAGGAATAATTTTAATAGAGGAAGCAGTAAGGTTGACCCTTAGCTTCTTTGGTGAAGCAGAGGAGCTGCTCAGACTATCAATAGTACTATAGCGCTTCTTCAATATGTTAAGGATGCTGCTGCTCATCTTTTCTTCCTCGAATGCTAAGCCAAACTCAACCAGATTATTATTTGTTAATAATTCTTTACACGAGTTAGCGTTGTCTAGAGCAGTGTTCACGTGCAGCTTCAGCTCCTCCCTAATTTTATACGAAAGACTCCAAGAAACTGCAAAGATCAAAAAACAATAATAAGAAGGGATGAGGAGAAGGACCAAACCAGAAAGCGTAATGAGTAGCAAATGACCTGAAATGCAAAAGCGATAAAGAATTTGAAAAACTTCTTCTAATGTAGAGGCTGCTCGCCCCCAACAAAAAAGAATTTACCTTTCCAACTGCCACTAGATGTATGGAGATTGGTAATGGGTTTTTTTTCTTTTGAACTAGATGTAAAATAATACATTAATGGAATCAACTATGTTACAACAACTCCACAAAATAAACAGACCAGATAAAATCCTTCACCATTAGAATTTAACTGCCCTGGTGCTAAACATAATTAAGAAAGAATCCGGATGAAATAAGACTGCAAAAGCAACTGGACACCCAATTTAAAACACTCGAGGTATAGGGTGACATACCATCGGAGAGGGTAGCTAGGAGTGTTATTCTTCCTAGGGAGTTCAACACTATCAAGAATACAATATGTCTACATAAGTTTATCTAAATCCTGTTGAGAGGTCTCACACCTCATATGATCAATGGCAAATGATTCAGCCTCTGACCTATGACCACCCCTTTGTTTTTTGCTTGGCCTGGGCTTTTCAAGGACTTTGTCCTTGACAACATCATCAGCAGCATTAGCAGTTTGACTAGGACTTTGGCTCCTTACCACAATCTCTTTATTAGTTTGGGAATCACTAGAATAAAAGGATTCCTCATGGGACATTCTTCTGGGTTTTTACGTGTCAGACATTTTCGTAAGAACTAATGGCTTCCCCATAATAGAAGATCTCATAAATATGAATTGTGATTCACAAAGATAGAAATTAAAGAACCTCAAATAAAAGACAACCGAGACAGGAAGAATAAGCCCAGGAATTTATACTTAAGACCAATTCAATGGGTGTTAATCACAATAACAACAACTGGGAAGAGGATTCTTGTAGGCACCGAAATGTAACTTTCAGCAACAAAAGGAAATAGGAAAAGGGGGAGAGATGAACTTAGGGATTTATAAAAGAGGTAAAAGAGTCACTCCAACAGACGGCACTTTACACAAGGCAACCCGTCTGTTCAAGGAACTGCCTCTTCGAATTGAAACGAGTGGCCCGGGGCAACCCACGTCACTCATATTAAATACGAAGTAACTGAAGAGACGAGTCACGCAAGGGCAGGAAAAAGCAAAAAAGGGCACCTCAAACCTGCTCGAATAGATAATTTTTAGTCTTATCTCGTTTGAATCTCAAGGCTAGAAACTAGGGGACTGATGTTTGGGAAATAAAAGCACGTCTGATGCAAGTCACCCAAAACAGAAGCACTGATCGCTAATATAAAGGCACTTCTGCTCGATATCAAGCTAGCCAAGAGTAGGAGCTCTCAGTCTATTCGAGCTAAGCTAGAAAGAGCAGGAACGTTCACTGCAGCCAAGCAAGCTCCCATCATGTTATAGGGGGCACCAAGAGTAGGTATAAATCAGTCCTCGAGCCAAACTTAAGAGTAGGTATAACTCCCACGCACGATCAATTCTCATCAAAGTGATCAAGTAACTGTCCCAAAACAGACGAGCACGTAGGAAGTAAAGGACGTGCGTTGTCAGAATAACGGCGAGAAACAAACAAATAAATACCTCAGAGTAAGGGAGAAAAAGGGTAGGATTTTTAAAGAAAAAAGAGAATCAGAAAATAGAGAGAACAAACAGTGAAAAAAAAAAAGAAAGAGTTAGCCTTTATCTTGTGTTTTTCTCTCTTTCGTTAAGAGAGAATTTTCTAAGAGTTAGCCCGATTACTGGCTTGATCATCGGATGGTCTTCGCTGGAAAAACAACCGACGATCTCTGACATTTCTTTGGTGAACACAGACTAGAAGGCATCACTACTTCAGTGATCAGAAAGACTCCAGAGCTAGCTGGAGAACCTACTCAAGATAGAAACGACCAGAAATCAGCATCAACAATATGAAATTTGAATAAAATATCTTAGGATCAATGGAGTTAATTATGGTCCCAGAACACTTAACTAGTCAATTTAATGTCAATGAAGTAAATCAAGGAGTTAGGAAGATAGATAATAAAAAGGGAGTTAATGATGGTCCCAGAACATTTAATGACTCAAGTATTATTTTCTCCCCTTCTCAGTCTAAAAGGACAAATTGCTAAAATTGGCATTGCCTTTTGAATCACTCTATTCCGGAGACTGAAACCATGGGGCATCGATTTTTGAACACCAAATGGTTTGTATGTATTCATGTTTTATGTCTAGCTTCAGGCTTAGAATCAAGAACCAATGAAGCAAACAAGCTCGCTTTACCTGACTTCAAGAATCATATAACTCAAGATCCTCTGCAAGTCATGAGCTCATGGAATGGTTCTGTCCATTTTTGCAACTGGGTTAGTGTTACATGAAGTCCCTCTAAGGGACAAGTCGCAGTTAACTTGGCTTAATTCCTACTTCTATAGGAAACTTAACATATTTTATAGGAGTTAATATATTCCAGAACAACTTTCAAGGCCTAATTCCTAAGGAAATAGGGCGTCTACAGCAGCTGGAGGATCTCAATTTAACTTACAATTACCTTAGCGGGAACATTCCAACAAATTTACCTCAAAGTACAGAACTTAGATTATTTAAAGCCAGTGTCAACGATTTCATTGGCCAGATTCCAGACTAGCTTAGTTCATTAACAAAACTAGAAATCATCGGTCTTAGAAGCAACAATCTTACAGGAAGTATCCCAGCTTGGATAGGTAATTTTTCTTCTCTACAAGTTCTGGTCCTAGCTAAGAATAATTTACATGGGAGCATCCCAAATGAACTTAGCCAGCTTTCAGGCCTGGGATTTTTCACACTTTATGGGAATTTTATATTCGGTATCATCCCTTCTTCCATTCATAATATCTCATCTTTATAATATTTCTCTGTAACTCGAAACCAGCTGCATCGGCAGCTGCTTGCCAATGTTGGCCTCACTCTTCCTAATCTGAAAATATTTCCTGGTGCTGTTAACTATTTCACTAGAAGTATTCATGTGTCATTCAAATGCTTCTAATCTTCATGTTCTTGATTTTACTGAAAATGGTCTCACTGAGAGTATTCCTAAAAACTTTGGGAGCTTGAAAGATATAATTAGATTAAATTTTGATCAAAATGAACTTGGAAGCAGAGAAATAGATGACTTGAATTTTCTCAAATTCTTGGCTAATTGTAATAGTCTTGAGGTGTTAGGTCTTTGCTCAAAATCGTTTTGGGGGAGAGCTGCCTATCTCCATATCAAACCTTTTAAAACGTTTGTGAATTCTCATAATGGGAGATAATCTAAAGCATGGAAACATCCTTGTTGGAATCGGAAACCTTATTAACCTGAGCCTTCTTCATTTAGAAGGTAACAATTTAAGTGGTAGTGTTCCTGAAGTTATAGGGAAACTCAACAAATTAAAGGGATTGGAATTGAATGCTAACAAGTTTTCAGGATTAATTTCATCTTCCCTTGGTAACTTAACTATACTAACTAGGCTTTCCATGAGGGAGAATAGATTTAAAGGAAGCATCCTTACAAGTCTTGGAAACTGCCAAAAGTTGTAGGTGTTGAACTTATCAGGTAATAATCTCAATGACACCATACCCAAAGAAGTTGTCAGCCTCTCTTCTCTTTCAATTTCTTTGGTAATTTCTCATAATCTTTTGACTGGTTCTCGCCCAGCTGAAGTGGGCAAGTTGACAAATCTTGTGGAATTAGATGTGTCATATAACAAGTTACCAGGTAAAATTCCAAGCAGCCTTAATAGTTGTATTAGTTTGGAGCATCTGTATCTGGGGAATAACTCATTTGAAGGGACAATTCCTATATCCTTAAAAAGTTTATAAGAGGCTTAACAGAATTAGATCTTTCATGCAATAACTTGTCTGGCAAGATTCCTGAATTTTTCAGCAAGCTTTTATCTCTGAGGCATCTTAAGCTCTCTTACAATGATCTGGATGGTGAAATATCCAGGGACAGGATCTTTGCAAATGCAAGTGCCATTTCCATTGTTGGGAATGATAAGCTCAGTGGTGGCATCCAAGAACCACATTGTATAGTAAAACCCTCGAGGAGACAATGCCTTCCTCCTCCTCATGAGTGGCAATCAGACGTGTCTTACTTAGATATAAGAAAATCAACTGATAATGTTTCTGAATAAAATTTGATTGGTACTGGCAGTTTTGGTACTATATACAAAGGAACTCTTGGTGATGGAACAATTGTCGTGATTAAGATACTAAAACTTCAACAGCAAGAAGCTTTAAAGAGCTTCATCGATGAATGTAATGCTTTGAGAAGTATACGACATCGTAACATTCTCAGGATCATAACTGCCTGCTCAAGTGTTGATCTTGAAGGGAATGATTTCAAACCTTTAGTTTTTGAGTTCATGTCGAATGGAAATCTGGACTAGTGGCTGCATCCAAGTCCTTCTGAGCATTATCGGGCTAAGAAATTGAGTGTCATTCAGAGACTGAATATAGCAATCGATGTTGCTTCTGCATTGGATTATCTTCATCACCACTGTGACACACCAATTGTGCATTGTGATCTAAAGCCAAGCAATGTACTCCTTGATGAAGATATGACAGCTCATGTTGGTGACTTTGGATTGGCAAAATTCCTTCAAAGCATCAGACAATCCCTCCAAAATCAACCTGTACCAATTGGGCTTAAGGGTTCTATTGGTTACATTCCTCCAGGTATTATTGTCAACTTGATAATTCAAATTCTCAATCACGCTTTGTTAACAAATCAATCATCTTCTCATTGAATTCAACTAAAATGTACATAGCATACACATCTGTCTCTAAATTCAAATCCTAACAAACAAATTTTTTAAATTGCAGAGTACATGAATGGCCAGGTTTCCATACTCGGAGATATATATAGCTATGGCATACTTTTGCTGGAGATGTTTACAGGAAGAAGACCCACAGATGACAAGTTTCAAGATGATTTTAGTATACATATGTTTGTGCCAATGGCATTACCTGACCATGTCATGGACATTCTTGATCCGTCAATGCCTTTAGACGAAGAAAATGATAAGGAACAAATTGAAGAAGGCATAGAAGAGAAAGCAATGATGATTGACATTGACCCTCAAGTTAATACTCAAAAGGAAATTAGAAGAATGCGTTGTTTCAGTATTGAGAATTGGCCTCATGTTTTCCACAACTTACCCGAGAGAGAGAATGGCTATGAACGTTGTTGTTAACAATCTACAGATAATTAGAGACTCTTTTCTGAAGTTCAAAAAGAGGAATGCATGAAGAGTGAGAAAAGCAACAAATCTACATGGTTCTATTTCCTCGTTAAGACATCTGTCATTTAAAAGTAAAGCTAAATTTCCTGGCTTATTGCTGCAACTTTATGTTCATGAAACATGGTTATTTTCCAAGCTTATATGGGCATATAAATTTTTTTTTGCCTGATGCTGAAGATGAGCTTTTAGTTAATACCACATCTAAGAAGAGTGCTTTGGACTTTTTGCAGATTATTTACAACATCACTGATGTCCATTCGCTCTCTGGGGGATTCTGCTGAACAAGCAACTCCAATTTTGAGGATTGTAATCAAACTCTCTTGTATTTGGCCCTTTTTCTTGTTTTCTTCATCTGTTTCTCCTCCTCCTTTCCTTCCAGCAACAAATAGTGGGTCTAAGATTTCTGATATTTGATCTGGCAATGCCATTTTAACAAAATTGTGAAGATCCAATCCTTCTTTGAACATGTCACTGGTAGGTCTTTTCCCTGTAAAAATCTCCAGCAAGAGTATCCCATAGCTGTATACATCACCATTTGTTGAAACCGGACTTCCCAAGCCATATTCTGCAACATTCAAATTCTTTAGTGCTTACATTTTAAGTACAATCACTTCTCACTTGTGCTTCAGCTAATTTTAGAAACACAAATAAAATGTTTGATTAACACTTTGGCTTTGCTTCTGAATTGATATGATTTTATTGTTCTGCTATTGACATTAAAAAAGAAAAAGAAATTATATTACCTGGTGCAGCATAGCCGACCGTTCCCTTCAGTCCAACTGAGCTACTTTGATTCGAACGCATGGCTTCCGGAATAATCCTTGTTAACCCAAAATCACCCACATGTGCGGTCATGTCATCATCAAGAAGAATGTTGCTTGGCTTTAAATCACAATGAACAATTGGCTTTTCGCAGTGGTGATGAAGATATTCCAAAGCAGATGCCACATCAATGGCAATGTTCAATCTTTGAAGAAGGCTTAAAATCCTGGAGCTGTAATTCAGATCATCTGAACTTGATTCTGGATGCAACCAGCTCTCTAAACTTCCATTGTGCATGAACTCATAGACTAACGCTTTGAAATCATCGCCTTGAAAATCGGAACTTGAACATGCAGTTATGATTTTGACAAGATTACGATGCCTAATGTTTCTTAAGGCCTCACATTCAGCCATGAAGCTCTTTAAAGCTCCACGTTGATGTAAGAACAGCACCTTCACCGCAACAACTGTTTGATCTGGATCAAGTATTCCTCTATATACAGAGCCAAAGCTTCCAGCACCAATTAAATTGGCAGAAGAAAATCCTCCAGTAGCATTCAGCAGACTTCCGTAGGAGACAGTTACAAGCAAATCCTTTCTTGATGAAGACTCTGAACTAGTCACCGTTCTTTTCTTTCTCAATCTATTGATAATTAGAAGAGACATGACCAAAACTAGCCCCACAACTCCAGAGAGAAGCAGAATCATAAACTTGAACCCTTTTGATTTCTTCCTTTTCTTTGACTCACTGGAAGTACATGGAGGCAATTTAAGTTCTGAGACACCTCCACAAAGCTTTTCATTACCAGCTACTGATATGGCAGATGCATTCTTAAAGATCCCTTTCATTGGCACATCTCCGTCTAGATTGTTGTAGGACAGATTCAAACTTTGCAGAAAGGGAAATGTATCCAGAAATTTTGGAATTTTGCCTGAAAAGTTGTTTAGAGAAAGATCTAGGCCTTCAAGACCTTTTAAAGAACTCAAACCAGGATGGATAGGCCCATGAAAGGAATTAATGCTAAAATTTAGATACGCCAGCCCAACACAACTTGCAAGTGAGCTTGGAATTTCACCTGATAACTCGTTCTTCGATAAGTCTATTTGTCGAATACTTTTAAGATTGCCTACTGTCAATGGTATAGGACCGGTTAAATGATTGTGCGACAAGTCCAACCATCTTGATAATGAAGATAGACCGATAACTTCACTGGGTATTGCCCCAGAAAGATTGTTATTTGAGAGATCTAAACACTGCAGTTGGGGACAATTTCCGAGGGCTGAAGGTATGCTTCCTCCTATGGAGTTTCTACGTAAATCGAGTTCTGTCAGGAAAGTGAAATTCCCAAGTGATGAAGGAATTTCTCCAGAAATATTGTTTTCAAACAAAGACAGTACTTGTAGTTTCGGAAGATATCCAACAGAAATTGGTATGCTTCCTGTGAGGATACATTTTTCAATGGCTATTATGATCAAATTTTTCAGGTTCCCTATTTCTGTTGGTATGGAACCAGATATTGGATTAGCTGACATATATAAATAGCTAAGATGAGATGAAAAATTAGCAAGGGAATTCGGCAATATCCCACTTAGTCTATTTACGCTTAGGCTGACTACTTCTAAGTAAGTACAATTCACCAAAGAATCTAGAAATCTAAGGTCATGACCCTTTCCTGTTCCAAGGTTATTTCTTGCAAAATTGAGCCTAGTCAGATTCTTCAATCTTCCCAAATCTTCAGGAATCGAGCCTGTAAAAGAGTTCTTTGAAAAATCAAGCCACTCAAGCTTACTTGCATTGGATATTGAATTGGGTATGTTCCCAGAAAACTGATTACCCCCCAAGAAAACTATACGGACATTAGAAAGTGTGAGGCCAATGTAAGGTGGAATTTCACCACCAAGTTGGTTTTCTGACACAGCAAAGAAATCCATTGAAGTGATATTAAAAAGCTGCATAGGAATTGCACCTGTTAAGGAATTTACAGAGACTTGGAACATGTTTAGGTGCTTCAATTGGCCCAGCTCAACGGGAATGTTGCCACCAAGACTGTTTTCTGAAAGAGAAAGCTGTTGAAGAAATGAGAGATTTGCAAGTGACCGAGGTATAGGCCCAGTGAGATAGTTATTAGCAAGTCCAAGTCCTCTTAACTTGAACAAAGTGCCCAATTCAGAAGGTATGTTACCTTCAAGTTTGTTCATGACTAAGTCGAGAATCCTGAGTTCTGAACAATGAGTAAGATTTACAGGAATCTGTCCCTGTAGCATATTGCTATTGAATATGATGTAACGTAGCCGAAACAAGCGGCCTATTTCGTGTGGGATGTTGCCAGAGAAATTATTTTGTTGAAGATTGATAAGCCTAAGGAATGTCAAGTTTCCTATGTAAGGAGAAACGGTACCTGTAAGATTTTGGCCACTGAGATTCAATGATTTGACTCTTTGATGTTTGAGGCTGCAAGTAACTCCAAGCCACTGGCAGAAGTTGACAGAATCATTCCATGTACTCAATGCTCCAAATGGATCATCAGCTACCTTGCTTTTGAAAGCAAGCAGAGCTTGTTTATCAGTTTCACTTCCAAGACAGGCACAATGGGAAAAAGAGAAGTGAAATAAGAAACTTAGAAGGATAAAAAGGAAGAAAATCAAGAATGCTATTACAGGGGAAGTTTTAGCGTCCATCATCTATGTGAGAATCTATGAGACAAATCAGAAAGTGTTAATTCTTTCGATGGAAATTTAATATTCAGTATTTGGTGCAATGATCTGCCTCAGAGCCTCCTAATCTTATAAAGCTTTGTAATCGGGAAGGAAGTTGCTGGGAAGATATTGGATCAAGTAAATGATTTTTATTTTGTTTCTTTCCGAAGAAAATTGGAATAGGCCTAATTTTCTTTATCGATTGTCGAGAGAAAGAGTACTCGGTCCCCCTTTCAAACATTTTTTTTCTATTTCAAACAATTGAACATTCATTCAATTCCATTAAAATAATTACAGTAAGTTCAGTCAAATTATATATTATTAAATATCAAGATCTTAGTCAAATAATTTATTACATCAAACAGTCGGTCAAATTATCACTATCTTATCAAAGAAAGATATAAAAATATTGTCGTGTGAGTGCTCTAAAAATATTCGTTCCCGAAATCACATGTATGAAAAAATCCACACCCACACACTAAACAAAATTTTCCATTAACCTACAAGGAGAGACTTGAAGTTGCAAAAGAAGATGTCTTGGAGAGTACAGATTAAAAGTTCTTTCTCTCGGCGGAAAACGCGTTCTAAGCGTTTTTTAAATTTTGGTTACTCTTCAAACATTAATGTTGAAATTTCGTGCAAGCACTAACGTTAAATTCAAACTTACATAATTATTTAACATTGGAATATTGAATGCACTTTGCACTAATAAAATAATAAGTAGAATCCTTAATAAATTAATACTCGATATATTAAAACTTCGATCAAATGATAGGCTTACCAATCTCACTTAGTTTCAACTTGATAAATCAATATTCGCTTATATTAATAAATTTTTCTTATTATCAATACTTTTTAATTATCAAAATTTTAGGTAATAGTATTATGTTATATTGTACTAGTATGTGTTGAAACCATAACAATTTTGAGATGCTTGACACTTAGGCTATTTACAATAATACTTATTTTATCAGCCTAATTATTGCTTCTTATAGAAAAGGCTTAAAGGTTCAAGTATAGACGGGTATGTGGCATGTTCAAGTTGAAAGTGAGTAGGGATAAGAAGCAATGTAGCATAATAAATAAATATTAAAATTAAGACACCAACACTTATTTTCACATAAGACTCCTCGTTGCATAGAAGTGGATTATCTTCGTGGTTGGAGTTATCTCATTTTTTGAATAACCTTTTGGACTTCGAATTGGACCGCTGGGAATGGTCTGGGCTTAATTCGAAAGTTCAATTTCGGGCTTTTATTTAGAACACAAAAAGTTCAATTAAAAAAAAAAATGACTCGTCAAGTTTTCTTATATTAGCCTCAATTTCCAATTAACTCTTACCACAATTTTTTAAAAACTTTTATTTTACCTTTATTATTATTATTATCATTTTTATCCTTTTTTTCAAATGTGATTATCAATTGCAAAAGCGAATTCCACGGGCATGAATCCTTCATCTTCCACCCGCAAGCAGCCAACCAACACTTCAAACACATGAAGTGTCTCTGGCCAGCATTTTTCTCTTGTCTTTTTTATTTTATTTTTCTTTATTCGGATTTATTAACTTCTCTCAGGCTATTTTCTAGTGACCTCTTTGATGGTTTGACTTTGGTATTTGGATCGGGACAGTAGTAGTACGCTCATGTTGGAGACAATTGTATCGACTATGAGGGTGGTGCGTGAGATTGTAATGGTCGTATGGTGTCAGCCTTCACGTAGGCTTCTTGAGGAATTATTTGGATGATATTAGTTTTGGCTTACGGTTTACTAGTGATATTGGTTTATTTTCGCTGATTGCCAAGTCGGGCTCATTATGCACGGTGTCAAAGCTCATTACTTAAGTTTGTAAGCAAGCAGCAGACTTTGAGTTGTTTTGGTTTCTTCTATAGTTGCAAATTTTTCATCCCACTTTAATTGTAGGCTTTTGTGGCTTTTGATGATATGATTATTAAACCGAGCGGTTTCTCACACTTTCAAATTTGGCATTAGAATATTTTATATATAATTATTTTTGCACCATCTTTATTTTGTTATATATACAATAAAATTAACTCCAGCCGCAATAAAATTTTAAAATATTCTTTGTACTATTTGTTTATTTTTAAATTTGTATCAATCAATTACTCGACTTTAAGATTTAAATAAAATAGCTATTTTACTCCTAAATAAATTAAAATACCATATTATCCATCAAGTTTTTAAAAAGTTGAAAAATTATAATTATCATTTAATTAATTGATAAAATATTATTTATTTTTTAATCCTTTTGACTTAAAAAATATGTAACACTCATCTCAATTTTTTTTTTTGTTTTTTAAGAGGTATCTCAAAATAATAAAAATTATCAATCATACAATCATAATTATCAAACGATTTTCATTGTTTAAATTAATCACCAAAATAATAATAGTCTACACCAACTTTGAATAAAAAAATTATAATTAAAAAATTAATATATTTGATTTTGATATTTATTTGTTTTGTTAAATTCAAAGGTATTCTTGTAATTATAATTTTTTTGAAAAAAAAATATAAGATAAAAGGTCTTTTAATTCATTTTAGAGTAAAATTGTCATTTTATTTAAATTTTTAGTGTCAAAGTAATTGATTAATACAAGTTTAGAAACAAATTTGGTGTAGTGAATATGTCAAAATTTTGTGGTAGTTAGATATTCATACAATTTTTTTAATTATAATTTCATTTAATTTTTGTAATTAAATTAAGTATAGGGAAGTTTACAAAAATTAACATGAAGAGAAAAGCCTCGTACAATTATTATACTCTTCCCTATATTTAAAACTAAGAAACTTCCTTATAAAAATTAAATGAAATTATAATTACAAAAAATTAACATAATAATTTTTAAATGAAATTATAATTATAAAAAAATTAACATATTGGATTTTGAGATTTATTTATTTTATTCAATCTATGGGTATTCTTGTAATTATAATTATTTTATTATGGACCATTAAATTTAAGTGTTTTAATCTTAACCATTTATTTAATATAATTTAAAATAATGATAATTAATTGATTAATTAAAAGCTTTTAATGTCTTTAACCAACCTGTGTACATCTACTTTTTATAACATTTCATCAATTTAAAAATTCCTTATCATCTACCAAATACAATAACAGATAATTGCCAATATAAATATCATTAATTCAAAGAAAATTATCTAAATACATCCAATCAATATCTAGCAATGCATCAGAATAATATACAAGTAAATTATTAAACTTCAGCAACTGAGAGCGAAAACACTGGGGTTCTATGAAAATAACATTGACACAAAATATATTTTGCTCCCTGAAATCGAATCCGTCATTCCTCTCCAATGGCTAAAACAGATCTCTCGTTGTGCGAACCTTGAAACAGGTCTCTTGTTGTTGTGCAAGCATGACACTGACACATGACTAATTGCAGCCTCTAACTTTCATAAACCACTTTATATTTCAAACTTTTATATTGAAATTTCGTGCATGCACTGTACATTCAAACGTCCATAATTGGAATATTGAAATTTCGTTTCAAGCATTGGTTAATTATTCATTGCACTTGGCACGTTTTCATTAATAAATATAATAGGTTTTATCAATTCTCACTTAATTAATAAATTTTTCTTAATCTTAACACTATTAATTTATCGAGATGTAGTAGTATTACTTAAGAGCATCTCTAAAAGACTCTACTAATTTTATTATTTAAATATTTATTTGTTTACTTATGTGGTAAATAGGAGAATAAAAAATAAGTTATTCTTCAAAGGAAAATTATCTCTGTACTACTTTTATTTTGTCATATGTACATCTAACTACTACAAAATTTTGACATATTTTTTAGACAACATTTATTTCTAAACTTATATCAATCAACTACTTTGATACTAAAAATAATTATTTTACTCCTAAATGAATTAAAATGTTATTTTATTCTAAAAAATTTTAAAAAATAAAAATTATAATAAGAAGATTACCCCTAAATTTAATAAAATAAATAAATTAAAAAAATTAAATATGTTAATTTTTTATAATTATAATAAGTTTTAAACTGCATGGATTCTCTACTACATGAGAGCATCTTCTTTCTCTAGTTCTTCTTCTGAAAGGACTAATGTTTCAAAGAATGTTGTGAATTCTGAAGATTTTATAATTGAAAATTTTAATAAAGCTATTGATTGTTGGGAATTACCAAAGATTTCTAAAGACACAATTTATAAAACAAAAAAACTTGATTTTTTAAAGACAGATTATGTTATAAAAGCGAAGAGCGTGACATCACTCTTTCAAAGCCTTTTGAAACAATTTATTTGTTTTCAGAACACTCTTTAAAGCACTTAAAAGAAAAGAAATTTAATTATGTGCATATTGGTCTAATCCAAGTTGGAATAAAGCCCCTAACTAAAGAAGGCCTAGACACTTCCATCTTAGCGGTTCTAAGAGATGGCCGATTCATCTCTTTTGATGATTCTTTACTTAGCAGTATTGAATCGAGTCTCTGTAAAGGTCCTATTTCGTTTGATTGTTATCCAAACATCACAGTCTCACTTAGAGACAAAAATATCCTCAAAAGCATGATTCTTCAGATTAAGACCCACAATTATCACATGATTGAAGGATCGATCCCTGTTGCCCTAATTTACAAAATTTCCTATAAAGCAATGCATTCTGCGTTTAATACGCAACATAAACTCCGATCAAAAGAGATGAAACTCTTCTCTTGCGGATCGACTTGTCCAAAGCTAACACGATTATTCCTAGACCTATCCGATGGAAAGACATAAACCTTCACGAGGAATGGATCCTTGAGGGAGCCATCGAGCCAGTTGTTCCAAAACAACTTGAGCCAAATTCGGAGTTGCAAAATGTGACTCAATATTCGAGATGGCAAAGTAAAACTATCTTTTAGAAGGACAAACTCATATAGGTTCTCGGATAAAGACTACATTTCCAGTATCCCTCTACAAGTAGGAAATTCTCTAAAGTCCCTTACATCATCAATCTAGCATGTAAAGACCAACCTAGGTTCTCCACATCGGATATTCCTAGTTCTTCAATTAGATTACGTTGATTACTCTACTAGTGTTCCTCACCCAATTTACACTAGTAGCCAGCGTGAACAAAGTAAGGAAGAGAAAGAACTTTCTCCTCCAACATCTCCTACATTTTCTAGCATTACGGAAAACATAATAAGTGTCCTAGAAAATGATTTCGAAGTGGATAAAGCCCTTTTAGCATAAAGATTTCTATTCGACTTGAATAAAGAAAAAGACTTTGGTTTTTAATCATTTTTAAATCAAAGAAAGCAGATTCAAGAAGAATATTATGAATTTGTAAATTTACATAAAGTTCACATTTTATTTTTGATTGGTTTGAAATGTATGCTTTTGAAAACAACATTTCTTATCCCTTTAAAGAATCAAACCCTATTACTACTAGAAGAAAACTCACGAATGGAATCTTTCGATAGTGATAGAATCATTGAATCGAACATCCACCTCTTGGGAGTATAACCATTGATCATGGTGATCCTCCAACTCAAATTAAAGCTTCACCTTACAAAATTCATAAGGTAAATGACCATGATAAAGATTTAGACAGTATTATCCAACAGAATAATTTTTGTAATACTACTCTAAATACTATAGGAAAACAGTTGAATAGAATAGAGAATCAAATCCAACGATCAACCATTCATTGTTTCTCCTATTTCTACTTTAAAGCCAATAAAGTCGACAAAAGCTTAAGAAACCTATATTCGAGCCTTTCCGGGTTTCGAAAGATAGTCAAAAGCTTGTTCAAGAATCAAAATCGGACTTTATTAAAGCCATTAGAGAAAGATTAAATGAAATAGAAATCTCATCCTTTTCCTCTAAAAAATCTGAAATTGTTCACGACACTCCTCGATCTAGTAATAAAATTGGAGTATTAGATTATGATCAATCTTCTATAGCCACTTCAGATGCAGAAGCATTTGAAGAAGAATTTGAGCCGACTCATAATACAAATAAAATTCATTGGGAATTAGCACTCCCTGTTGCTTCTTATTCTCCTCCTGACTTAGCTGTTGATAATAGGCCTAGTGCAATAAACCAATCACGGTTTAATGCATCTTACGTCTATGAATGGAATATAGATGGAATGTCTGAGTACAATATACTTGGTCTATTACAACAAATGACAATGGCAGCTAATGCCTATAAAACCCAATCAGGAACTTTTGACAAAGCAATTGCAGAAATCCTTATTGCGGGTTTTACTGGTCAACTTAAAGGATGGTGGGACCATCTCCTCACCAAACCACAACGAATCGGATATCTTGAATGCAATTCGAGACGGATGAGGAAGGAATCCCCATTCGGATGAATATAATGATCAATTCAAGATCGTTGTTGCAACTTTAATTTGACCATTTCCCTTCATTTCATAGGTGACCCTTCTCACCTACGTGATAAAAATGCTGAGTTACTACATAATCTAAGATGTAGGAAGCTTAGTGAATTTCAAAGTTATAAAACTACTTTCTTTACCCGACTCTTTCTAAGGGATGATGCAAATCATGTTACTTGGAAAGAAAAATTTCTAATCTGGTTTACCTACACTTTTAGGTGAAAAAGTTAGAAATACTATTAAAGCTCTTAATGATAACCGTGTCCCTTATGACGAGCTCACCTATGGTGAATTAGTCAGTTTCGTTAATAAAGAAGGTCTAAAGATTTGTCAAGATTTGAAATTACAGAAACGTCTTAAATGGGAGCTTAGAAAATCTAAGCAAGAATTAGGAAGTTTCTGTAAACAGTTTAACTATGACCCTTTCAAAGCCTCTACATCTAAAGATTGTAATGGTAAGTGTTCCTCGAAGACTTACAAAAAACATTACAAATCCTACAAATCTAGAAGTCATAAGTACAGACAACCTTCAAAAGAATTAAGAGAATCTTTTTATAAGAAACCTTGAAACCTTATAAAAAGACTCGTTTCTCAAAAAGAAAAGTTTTAAAGCTCCTTTAAAATCATCTTCTAAAACACCTTTCAACTATAAAGAAGCTACTTGTTATAAGTGTGGAAGAAAAGGCCATACTGCAAGATTTTGCAGAATGAACACAAAGCTTCATGAACTTGGTCTTGATGATGAAACACTTTCAAAGTTAGCCCCACTTTTAGTTCAATCTTACGACTACGAGTCTTACATGACGGAGACGGTGAACCTTACAAGTTGATGAGTTAATTGACTACGATACTTGATTCAAGTGATAGTGATTCCGAATCCCTATTTTTAAAGAAAATCAATGTTTTAACTAAAGAACAGGAAACTTATCTTGATGTTGTTAAACATATTTCTGATCCAGTTTTACAAAAAGAATATCTTGATAAGCTTTTGAAAACCTTTGATCAGAACAACAAAGTTGAATCTTCCAAAACTCCTGTTTTAAAGAAAAATGCCTATGACCTCACTGAAATCTTGAATAAAAAGAAAGAAAAGAAAACAACTCCTAATATTCAAGATCTTCAAAAGGAGATTAAGGAAATTAAATCCGAAATAAAAGAATTAAAAGAAAAACAAAAAACTGATTCTGGAATTATCCAATTTTTGCTAAAACAATTAGAAGATAATTCAGATAGTGATGAAGATAAAGAAATAAAATTTGATGGTGATAATCAAAACCTTGAAAACATAAAAAAATTACCTAATGATTTTTTGTTTGTTTTAAAACAAATCACTACAAGAAAATATTTGATTAAAATTACTTTGATACTTTCCAAAGAATTTGAAATCGACACCATTGC